>CAJRST010001113.1:16039713-16159348 GCA_907169785.1 Menidia menidia
TATCTATCTATCTATCTATCTATCTATCTATCTATCTATCTATCTATATACATATTTTAATTATTAAGCAAATTTATGACAGTAAAGTGATAGAAATTATCTTTAGTTTTGCTATATATTTTGCTTTGTGTAGGATTCGGAGCGGTAAACACATTTGTTTATTTGTTCACTGTGTTGTCAAAATGAACAAGGAAGCTATCATCTTTAAGGCTATGTGTTTCATTGAAAAACCTAACAACCAACACAACGCAGAAGAGAACCGGTTACATGAGCCCACCTGGGCTGCATCCAATAACCTACTAGCAGGGGTGTTGTGGGTACAGAAGGAGGCCTTTTCACTCGCCCTTTGTTGCTTTTTTTTGTGTCATTGTGTGCAGACGAATTCCGAGTGTAACTTCTCCAACCGTTTAATCCGTCTTAATTGTGAATTCAGAAATTAGTTTAGTAGAATTTCCTGATTTTGCACGAGTCTGGTAGTAAATTCGCCTCCCCAAGAGATCACACTACCACAGAATAGGACTGGTATATCTTCATTATCAAGATTCCTGTATTTTTATTCACCCTGTTTGCACACCAGAAATTACTGGCGAGTTTATCCTCCTGTTGTTGGTGGGCCAGAAAGAGCCCTCCTGTTTAGATGGAGTAATTCAGAGGGCCCTGTGTCTAAAAGCTGTTCCTTCCTCTGTACTTAACCATTAGGTTAAATTACAATGTGTTGAATCCCATTTCTTCTCAGACAGTGAAGCTGCTGCTGCTGCTGTTTTGTTTCTCTATGTTTTACTACATTGTTTTAAATGTAGTTTCTTTTTGGTTTGGATTTCTCTTTATTTGGTCTTGTCTGAGCCTTTATTGAGCTTAGGCGTATGCCTGGCTGGTTGGCGGCCTTAAAGGTTCAGGCCTTTTTAATTGGAACCATGATTTTAATAGGCATGTGTTTGAGTTTAAAACCCATATTTGTATTAGTACTTTCAAATTTTCTTCAGAAAATCTTAAATTTTCTCCGCTGTGGGTGGAGCTGAAGAAGCCTCTGAACACCCTATTGTTCATTTAAGGGGTTTTAAGGATATATTGTGGAACAGTTTATGCAACATTTCTTGCATGGTTGGTAAATTAATCCAGAGTAGTCATGTCAGAGCTGACTTAAAAGTTTTAAAAATAATCCACCCAAAACTAATCATTTGCTTCTTTGACCGAATGTGCGTCCTCTATTGGTGACATAATCTTTAACGGCGCCAATAATAACCACATGCATGAACAAAAGGGTGTTCAGAGGCTTCTTCAGCTCCACCAACAACGTGGAAAATTCAAGATTTTCCAAAGAAATATTAGCTTGACATTCAATAGCATGTAAAGGATCCAGAATATAAATGTTTCATCCAGTAAAACAGACTAAACACCTTGTTGGCTAAAAGCTACCTTTTGGGGAATATCATTCAGTGCCATACACTGCAGTTGTGCATCAGATTTACAAGTTATTACTTTTGTTAGCAGGTAGCTTTGTGTTCACTTTTCTTAATACATTATCTGAAGACATTCATAGTAGATCCTTCAGACGTCTATCGACACCATGTTGTTGGTTAATGGTGTGATACTTTTCCATCCTCATTACATAGAATAGATTTGTGTGTCAGCGTACATGGGATACAGATCCACGTCCATAAGATTAGTGAGAGCTTGCTGTTTGTCCCTTTCAGCTACCTTCTGCAGTTGTCAAACTGCTCTCATGTAATTCACTTCTTTTCCTCACAACAGTGATCCCTTTTGAGGCTATTATGAAGCCGGAGATGAGAGATTTGACAGAAAAAGCTGAAATCAATGGATAATGAGAACCAATCAATCACCAGTAGGGAAGGTGGGCATATGTGACAACAAAGAAGGCTCTCCTGGTCCCTGGTATTCATTTGATTAATACCTCATCTCACCGTACCTGTCCACCAGGGAACACATAATACATTGCAAACCACTGTCTGGAGACTTAATTTTTTCTCAGTCTAAATCCTGCAAACTCTCTCCATCCACTCACAGCTTTTTGTGATGATGCCTCCCAGCTGACCATGGCCATAATGCCACCATTAATAGCGTTGCCATAGTGATTAATCATAAAAACGCTCACTGAGCCAAAGCTTGCTGTTCTGCCTGACATGACACATTTTTGAGGAGCTCTTTTTGTTGCTCTTGGGAACAATGCATTCAGAACATCCTTTAGTATAGTCTAAGAAAATATTTATATAATTTTACATAAACCAAATTGGGAATTTGTAACCTCTTTACATGTACCATGTCAAAGCACAGCTAGAGGTGATAAATAAGAGGAACCGTGACACAACAGATATGATGAAAGCTAATTTAAGGCCCGTGGGAAACCACATGGTTTGTATTTGAAATAGAAAGATAATGTAAATATAAACTAAATGTAAATAAACAGATTTAACTACACTTAAAACAACATGGATGAAGGTCTGTGAGAAACAGTGACAATTTGAATATATGAGTTACAGTTGATAAAATGTAATTACAACTGGTAAATATCAGCATAACCAAATTAAAATGGACAGGTTTTTGCCCCACTGAAATTTTAGTTTGAAATTGTCATCTTTTCATCTTTTGATTTAATTCCATGATTTTTTTTTTACATTTGTGAACTTGTGTCATTGCGTGAAAGTAATGAATTTCCTGCAGGTATAGTCTGTGTCTAGAATGAAATCTAAAATTCCATGGCCAGTAATTACAAGGACAGCACAGTGTCCTCTGTAGCTGATAAGTATACCCAATTCATGTATTATGTTGTTCCCAGAGAAGTGCCAGATATTTATATTTGCACTTTAATAAAACTGAAAATGGCCTTAAAAAATGTATTTTCTTTATGTCACTGTGCTTCCAGTTTTGGATGAGTAAATGAATTACAAGTGTCCTTCTGTAAATTAATAGAAGTGCCTTACATACATTTTCCAACAAATATGCTTGAGCATTACACTAAACAGATTGAATATTTGTTTTCAGTCTAACATGCAAAGTATTAGGATAACTGAATTTGCACATCACTTGAACATATATTTCCATCAAGATAATAAATGGTCAAATTCAATTTTTATAGAGTGCATTTTTTTGTAAATACTTTCTTGATTTTATTCAAACCACAAAAATCTGTCATGTGCTTACTTAATCTTTTAAAAGATAGAAGGATAAATCAGGAAGCCAACTTATTTGCTTGTTCTTATTCGTTGGCAGTTATAAACGTCAACTGAGACCTCCAAAAACCAAAGAAGTTGAACAAGCTCGGTCATGTCATTCAAGCTTACGTTGTTGTTGCTCTGCCCTTTGGGAGGCGAGCTGGTTCTCTCGAAATGATGTTCTGCTCTGCTTGATGCCTGTTGTCCTAATCTATTTTCTTTTTCACCCATGTCACTGCCCAGAAGTAACAGAGGGATAAAACAGTTTCCAATCATGAGGTACTTTTCTGCTCCAGCCCTAAGAGCCTTTTGTTAATTTATCAACTTTTCAACCAAATGCTCACGTGGGTCACATGTACCCATATCTGTGTCTCTTTTAGCTCTGCAGTGTGCGACAGACTGATTGGCAGGAGCATGTGAAGAGGTGGTATTAAAATAAATAAATAAATAAAAAACTTAAAACCACACGGGTAAATGCCCATGTGGTAAGAAAACATGAAATGTTTTGTTAGACCAAAGGTAGTCATTTCAAATCCCCCCTCTGGCACAGTCTGGCAGGTTGTCAGCACAGGCTAACCCAATGCACTTGTATGTCTTGGTCATTCAAACACACTATTTGTACCTTTCCCATACTATTTTGGATTCTAACTTTCCCGGATTACACAAACGTTTGTCATGTTTTCTGATTAATCGTTGGAAATGATCTTTCAAGTTAAAATCTGTGGAGTGGGTTTAAGAATGTAAAAAAAAAGGAGTGCTTGAATATACTCATCTACAGTAGTGCTATGCACATTTATGTAAAGGTTACTACGTGACATTTAAATGTCAGTGCTCAGGCTTGACACATGACACGGTCCAAACAGGTGGGAAATGAAATGAATAGGAGATTGGAAAGATATATACTTAATGAGAAACTTCGAAATAGAATAAATACCATGTAAGAGGGTCAGCATGTAAGGAAGTGATTTGAATGATGGCTTAAGACTAGAGGGCTTGCTGTGATGCCAGCAAACAGACACTTAACCATGTTTTTTGACTGATAAGAAGAAGCTGACATGATGCACTGGTTGTCTTACTGAGTTGAAAAGCTGTTGAATTGAGCAACATTGAGAAAGAACTCTCCTTACTCAAGGGAATGTATACAGTAAACTTGGGTATTGCCCCATCTTTGGTCAGATATTCACGCTAATCTGTCCATTATTTTGGATGTTCCTGCCAACAAACAGACAAAAACAAACCACACACACATTTTAGGTAATTAAAGATAAATATTTAGGTAAAGAAAATATTAAGACAAAATAAGCTTAAACTAAAAATCATGTACTTTGCCTGTATTCCCCTAAACATTAAGTCATCCCTGCTCTGGCCTGAGCCTCTGAACGACATTCCAGAAGACGCTAACAATCCACACGAAGTTTCTGAATGCATGTAGTTTAGTTTATAGATGCATTTATAAATGATTTTTTCATTGCAATCCAATCCACTTTACATACAAAAAGGAACAAAGTGCTGTACAGCATACAACATTAAAATGACAAATTCTAAAGCCTTAAAATGACAAATACGCTTTCGTGAACACAGCCTAGAACACAAAAATCTACAATACTTTAGGAACTTATAACCAGCTATAGAGTAAAACTAACATAAGATAGGCACAAAACCCAATCATCATTCCAAAATGTGCTCATATTTCTGCCACACCAGATGTGCAGTGGCATTTTGTACTTTCTGTAGCAGAAACTACTAGCCCCCACATGAAACACGTCCCAGTATTCCAGTTCTAGAGTGATTGAGACATACTGTAGGTCTCAAAATACTTCCTGTGTTCTATTTCAGCCAACTGCCTGAAATTACAAAAACTTGATTTCCCAACTGCTCAAATCTGATGTCAGTCTGAAAAAGGCTGCTGACAAACATAAACCCCATAATGCCTCTTCAGAAGTTGTGATATCAAACTGTTAGGACAAAATTAACTGATAGTTGATGTTAACAAAACTAATATACTGTAATACTCAATGTTTCTTCCTCACTGCTGATGAAAAATCAAATGTCAGGAAATGAGCTATATGCAAGCAGGAAAATGAAGGATAAAACACACCAGAATAGCGAAAGGAAGTTCAAAAGATTCATTCTTCAAAGCTACTGCAGCCAAACAAAGGATTGAAGGCAATGAAAAATTGGGGATCATCACCCCAATTATGAGATACGCCATGAGTAATTTTTTTCTCCATTTTTTAAAAACAAGAGGTCTGAAGTCATATCTCTTGTTCTGCTGAAAAACAGCTACTGGGAAATACAAGGGGGAACAGTGTTCTGACATTATCGTCACAGAGAAGTGGAAGGAAATCAATGGCTTGCCCTGTGCACATTGTTTAGTAAAGGGCCTATGAGACAAGTATGTAGACATCTGCAGGACAAATGTGGATACTGAGAATTCTAAACTCAAACCAAACTGAAACACAGTGTGGAACTAATCCTGCTCCAATAGAGCTGATCAAAGGACATTGCATTTAGATGAGTTTGTTACAATTATGCATTCCCAGTTTCAGGGGCTACAGCAGTCTGTGTTTCACAGGCAAACTCAGACAGTTTCTAATCTACTTACGGGTTACGCAAATGATTAGTACAGAAATAAACACAAAAGTGGACACGATGGAGATCGTGGCTTTAGCCATCTGGTAGGGGCAAGCCAAGCACATGCGCACAAAGCTGCTAAAATAAACCCAATTTGCTACCCCACAAGCACGATGTTGTCAGGGTCCCAGAGATAAACAGGCTGAGTGGAACTCTGGAGGGGAGAGAACACCCTCTGCTTTCCATGTAAATGCGCTGAGATTTTCATGAAATGAGATGCTGTTTTCACCCTGCAATTAGCCCAATATAAAGTAGCTTTCATGGGTTGCTGCATCTGCTACTTCTGTGCTGTATTCAAGCTGTTTGAATCTCATCAATGTAATAAGAGGCAATGGCAGATTGAAAGATGACACCAGAGTCATCCAAAATATATTCCATGAATCCTCATATTTAGTATATTTTTACCATTTGAAGCATATATAACTGAGGAGTTTCTGTCCTGTTGATGTTCCTATTATTGATGTTTGCGAGGGTTGACATCATTAAATAAAAATAGAATGAAAAAGCTCTCTTTTTTCATACACATATGGTTAAAAAGGGCCTTATTTTAAATACCTGTGTGATGCGGGTTTGAGGAACTCTTTTTTTAATCAGAGCAAAAGGACACCATACAATTTTGTATTATTCCTACTAAAATGGTCCAGACATGTGAATTAGACTCAGTAATGAAGAGAGAACCAGCAGCATCAATTGAGTGAGGTGATGCAGCTCACAGACAGCATATCCTTAACTTGTCCTCAAGGTGTTTTACAGTTTCATGTGGTTCAGTGAAAAACTTCATACTGTGATCGGCATGTAGTTAGATTATTTTAGAATATCTTTGCCTGACATTTTGATAAAAACAACATGACGTTTTTGGGCTGCACTAAACAAACACCAGTTACTTGTCTTATGGTTTTTTTGATAAAGTGGCTCCTCTGCTAATGACACCACACTTGTCCAAAAATGACAAAATATTAAACTTAACAGGATGGAAATGTTTAAGAATTTCTTTTTTAAGTTACATTTTTTTTTTGTAGTTTTTTTTCTTCCGTATGACAGGCTAGACCTTTGATCAGTTGACCTGTTGTAAATGTACCTAATGTGTCTTCATTTTATAGGCAGCACAGTGTAGTAGTGATTATTAATACTGCTTTACAAAGTTTTGTTGGGCAAGTACACATGCACTTTGTAGCAAACACTTCTCAGGATTCGGAGGTTTGGTCTGCACAATCTTTGGTACGTTCTATTACAGTTCAGATTTGACAAAAATAATAAAAATGCTGGCCCTTATAGTTTAATCCAGACAAGTGCAATCAATAATGGCAGCACTTACTGTCAGCTCAAACTCCCAGATGAGTTTTAGGGCTCAAGAGAAATTTGTTTGAAGCATTTGAGGAAAAAAAAAACATTTTAGCCTCGAGTGCTTAAAATGGATGAATATAAAATTATTGAAATTGCAAGCATACATCTTTGCGATTGCTCTTTATTGCGTTCTCTTTGCTCTTCAGAGGCCACAACAAGCATGCACAAGCAAAGCCTGAGTTAGTGGGTAATGGCTCACATCAATATGACTGTAATGTCATTTCATGATGCATCCTGATCGTTACTGGCCCAGCAAAGAGTGGTCCCCAGCTCGCTGTAATGACTGGAATGTCAGGAAAACAAATGTTATTACTCAGCGCTATTAAATATTGCTGTTATTTCTGTGACAGCGGTTCAGAAAGGGGGGCACTCAGCTGATTTCTGGTTTGTTCGTTGGAATAAAATGTGACCCAACTGCTGACCATGTTTTCTCATTAACACTGAAATTTAAAACGTTGTAAAGAAAATCACACAGAGGAGGTCACTTTTTTCTCTGTGGTTGTGTAAAAAAGGAACCAAAAAAGCCCAGATTTTAGCCACCATGCAGTGTTGTGGTTCTGTGAAGATAACTACATTGCTAAAATGACATGAATTGGTTGTCAGTCACTCAAACAAAAACAAAAATGACTGGAGAGGATCTTTTTAAAGTGAAGCAGGAGACATTCTGGCTATCTCAGTATCAACATCTATTTGAAAGATATGGTTTTTGTGGGAGGTGACCTCCATGGTGCATTGGCTGTGGTTGTGCAAGATCTCTCTGGTTTAAAACATCCTGTTTTCAACAGTCGTTCTACTTTTCCTGTTTCTGTCTCTCACTTACTAAGGTTGGAAATAGTCTCAATGGATGCATCTTCATTTGACAAATACCTTGTTAGACAGTTACAAACATCTACTTTGTTAAAATGTACACGTTTTTTAATCTATCTGTGGTCTTTCATCTCATGTCACTCAATAGGTGGCTTTGTACAGTGAAGACAGATCACTGCAGTCCGTATTTTTTCTATTACTTCATCATTTACAGAAATAACTTTCTTTTGCAGCTTCCACTATACTGTCACACTAAATCCAATACCCAATATTCATGCATTACTAAATGTTAGCAATTCTAAGCATTATGATGAACATATAATACATCTTTTTTCCCACTTTAGATGATAAAGCTTTTATCTGCTTCATAAATAAACAGTTAAAGAGAACATTTTACCAAAATACTATGTTTAAAATATCACCAGAGTCAACATTCAAAGAACACATTATACATATACTCTGATTTTTTATTGGAATAAACCTCAAATAACAAATGACTAAATAATGCTGTTGTTCACCCTTATTTAAACACATCAATGCAGCATATAGAAGGTCAGAGCTGTCATTTTCTTGAAACTTGTCTCACAACTTGTTATTATAACAGACATCAACTCTCTGAAAGCATTGAAGGATTTGGGGTAATGAGGGAAATTGGCTGCCAGTGTCCTCCAGCTCAACTCATCCTCCATCATTGCTGCTGGAGATGAATGGCTGTCTGCGTAATGACTAATTTAGAAATGAAGCACGAACAGTGTCTCTGTCTACCCTTCTCTGCACTGTACATGAAAACCCATCACTTGCTGGAAGAATGTGTTTTTCTCCTTAGTGATGACAGTTCTTACACAGGCTTCAACCCAGGTAAACAAACCATTTTGTCTTTGATTTAAACCAGTAATAGAGTTCATATTGAAAAATAGAACAAGTATTTACATCAGCTTCTATAATGTGATGCATCTTTCGCATCTATTTATATGTGCAGCAAAATTGCCACATCTCAATAAAACACAAAAAACAAAACTGATACACTCTTTTTGAGCTCGAAGCTGGAGGATGAGCGCATCAATGGCCTGAGAATTTTCATACAAATACCTTAAACTTTTCATTCTTGTGATAATGAATGAACACTGAATCATGTTCCACACACCAGTGTGACATTTTCACATTACCTGTAACGGTAATCATGCACGAAATGCACTGTACTGTAAAAAAAACAGTATCGTGTCAGCAGTAGTGTGTCATACCTGGTGTACCTCCACCTTTACAGCCCTTACTGCTAGAGTAAGGAGAGTTTGGTCAGGGAAGGCCACAAGCCCAAACAGTCTGTCCAAAGCTTCAGAGGGATTGTTAAGGTCAACAAGCAGTCCCTCTTCAGAGGTTTTTCAATATGAGCCTTCAAATGGAATAAGTGCTATGGAAGAATTCCTGTCTTGTATGAGTGCCCGAATTAGAGCAGCCAGTGGAGTTGAATGACTACCGACCAGTGGCTTTGAAATATCGTATAATGAAGACCTTGGAGAGGCTATTTATTGCTCGCATGAGATACAGGTTACAGAGGATCTTGACCCCCTGCAGTTTTCCTACAAAAAAGACACGAGTGGAATACACAGTTCTGTGCGTGCTGCACCAAAAGGTAAAAAGAAAACACAAAAAACAAAAAACTCACTTCCTTTCTTAATATTCTTCCCAAATTACATGCAGGAAATACAGCTTATTCAGCAGAACGAAACACAAATATTCCCAATAGTTCCACCTCTCTTTCATGCTATCTATCCTAATTTTTATTCATCAGCATAGTCAGGAAATACAGACTTAAATTGGGAGAATTGTTTTGCGTTCTGACTCTTTAAAACATTTCTATGTTTAAGATATTTGTTTAACTCAAAGGGCCATTTTAAAACCTTGCAAACCTTTAACTTGCCAGCGGAAAGAAATCTACCGAGCTACAAGAATGGCATCAAGAGAGAGAGAAATGAGAAAGATCAAAGAGCAATGCACAATTAGGATTTTCATTGGCTGCTCTTGCTACAAATTACATAAAGGATGAAATCTCTAAGGAGGAAGAGTTATTGCATGATGTCACTGTCTTTGGTGGGTCTTTTTCTCTTTGTGGAGGATATGGATAATGAGCCACCTATGTTGCTGGAATCCTGCAATATTTCTCTCAGTATTTCTTCTGTTGGCGTGCTGGGAATAAAATGCTCTGTGGTTTGAAACTACAACAAAGAGTCAAAGAAAACAGTTCCATTGTGCCCATGTTTGTCTTTTTTTATTTTTTATTGAGCCCTGTGTAACATGTTTTTCTTTCCTTTTTTTCTTTCCTTTTTCTGTTGAATAATTTAATGTCTGCAATGGTTTGCCAAAATACATCCCAATCTATGGTATTCAATACAAATTGGAAGAAAACAATTCAAATGTAATAATATATATCAAATATAATTAGTAAAAATTGGTGTAAATTAGCAATGTAACGCTATTTTTATAATCTTAAAGTAGATTTGTTTCCATTTTAGGGGAGTTTTTTAAGATGTTTTTGATGATATTTTGTATTCCAGCTGTAGATGACTGACTCAAACTCAATATGTTGCTTTGTAAAGTGTGAGTGTTTGAAAAAACAAAACAAGTGTCATTTGAAATTACTGACCGAACAGCACTTGTCTTGCACATACACATTCCTTTCCCTCCCTTCAGGGTACAGTATGAGGAGCCTCTTGGCTTCTGCTATATGAAATGCAAATGTGAACTTTCCAAATAGAGTAACTTTGGTGCCAAGGTTTCCCAGGTCAGCTGAGAAAGAACAAAAGGACCAAACACTGTTCCTCCCATCTGATGATGTACCTGGTTGTGGTTTCAGAGGGTGTTGTGAAAAGTACTCCTGCAGAGAAGACAATAGGGACTGTCCCAGTCCTCATGGTTAAGTAGATACGACTTTAATAACCTATGCAACTTTTTCTAAAAGCTGAAATGTGAATTTTTTAGGCCTATAAACAAACAAATGTCTTACATAAAAAAAAATCATACAAAGCATCTTGTAAATAAAATTGTATTGATATTACATTGAAACTAAGAAGAGTTTTATGAAAAATACACATGAATTTTTAATTTGCCAATGTGAACTACAATGCTGCTTGTTAACTCTTTAATGACAGCAGATGACAGTAAAAAATACAGTTACAGAACATAAAAAAATGCATGTGACACATGGTGTTCAAAAGTAACACTCAGAGACTTGTAACATTTCACAGCTTTGAACCATTTAATTATTTGAATGTGAATTTGCTGATACAAATATTAAGACTTAATGCAAGTTGGCAAATTAGGTATAAACTATTTCTTTATTCTTTCATTCTCTTCAAGTTTTCACTTTGTATAACAGTATCACTGTAGTATATAGAAGTGACTTCTTTGGCTAAGGTTTTCAGAGATTTCACCCCTTAATAAAGTCACTAATCCTTCAACTTCTTTAGTTTGCATACTTGTTGCACACATTCATTCACACATTAATAGCACAATATCATTCCAACAATGGGAATTCCACTTGACAATAGGCCTGAGATTTTCACCTCTACACTTATAGAATATAAATTATATTACAAGATGTCGGGTATTTTGGTCCTTGTCAGAAGCACATTGTAAATGGAATTTTGGGAAAATCTATATTTAATATCGCAAATTTATCAACAGAAAATGTTTTAAATGGATCCCCTTTGCACACAACTTAAAAAAAGTCTACCCTAACCCTGTAAGGTCTGCTGAGTTGTGGTATTCTGTTTTTCCCCCTACCTTCTTCCAGGTGGCAAGATCAGAAGTGGATCCACCTGCCAATTCCCCTTCGGGAAGACTGTGGGGCAGCCCATCTGGAGCCGCAAGCGGTTGGGGAAAGAGGGGGAAAAAAAGGCCCAGTGCCACGCCCCCTACAGGACGTAACAATGATAAAAAAAACACCTAAGCACAGATAAAGTCAAATCACAACTCAAGGATTTTCATCACTCAGTGTGGTACAGGCCAATCTCATAGTTTTCGTGCGTTTCCTGTGGATAGCGAAACAAGCATTATCTGTGCTCGTTGTTTCATTCCAGAATTTTGGATTCGTCCCAGCCTTCCTGCCTCCACTCACTCCTCCTCCAACGTCTCTCCAGGTAATGTCCATTGCAACCACCCATAAGTTGCTTTCCACCCTCCACTGCCTCTCCACCACTAACTGCCCTCCTAAGTATTCCAACACCATCACCTACCGCTCCAGACCAGGACCATTGCCTCCCTAATTCTTCTGTTCCTTGGAAAGAATAAATAATTTTTAGGGTTCAGAGCTGTTGTCTAAAGTTGTGGACTGCTTAGGAGTGTTCAGCTACGGCATGACAAACCCATCTAATTTACCATTGCAGACAATATACTGAATCTTCTGCCTTTGTCTTTTGACTGTGAGCCCTGTCTGACTGTATGTATTTAAAAAAAACTTCTTCAGTCAATTCTAAATAATGAATTGCTTTAAGGTTGGTTATGGCCAGTGCTCTCAGGTGTGTAATGGGATTCTAAAAATGAACAGCTAACACAAAAAATTATATTAAAAAAATATTTATTTTGTTCAATGTTACTTACACATTTCACATTAGTTTTCCTTTTGATATATTTAAATTGAGTTAGATTTCAATATCAGTCACGGATAGGGAGTTACCTATTCTTTCAATCAACCTGGGATATAAATGTGGAAAGGATACATGAAAGCCACTCTTTAAAGCTGAATTCAATGTCTATTTTTGACAAAGGCTAATGTGGTGATTCAGTGAGATTAAAAAGATGCTATGTTCCATTAAACTATCTTCTTGCTCAGCATGCTTTTCCCCATAACACATCAAATCTTGACTAATAAATGTTGATATAATCAGCAGCACTGTATTCAAGATACAACGTTTTTTTTTCCAGTTTTCAACCATCACTATTGGTTTTGTGTGATTTTAAAGGAAGTTTATTCTCAAAAGTAACCACTGGTCTTTTAAAAAATAATGTATTTCAAAAGTTATCTTGCTGTAAAGCAGATGTATTAGCTATAGTTTGTTATCATTGATTAGCCGAGATGTGTGGTGAACAATGGGTCAATAAGAGTCATTGCTTGCTGTCACATTTATTGCCTTGTTTAACAATCCATCATAATCATCTTGTGAGAACAGGCTTTATCACACATTTCCATGTTGGAACAAGGGGCATATGTAGGGTGTCAACTGTGTCCTCTCCTGCAATCATGAGTGTGATGAAATGCCTGTTGTTAAACTGCATGTCAGACAAACCAGAGTAAATATGCCACAGATAATATGGGTGATGGAAAGCAGTGGTGGGCAAGGAGTGACATTAACTCTGTTTAATGTGATCAATTTGGCAGTTTGATTTCAGCTTCATACAT
This sequence comes from Menidia menidia, assembly GCA_907169785.1. Classification (NCBI taxonomy): domain Eukaryota; kingdom Metazoa; phylum Chordata; class Actinopteri; order Atheriniformes; family Atherinopsidae; genus Menidia; species Menidia menidia. Next base: position 16,053,064 of record CAJRST010001113.1, read on the forward strand.
CCTTGCTGTCTGTTTGTATGACATTCAACAGTATGACTACATTTTTCAAGGCAATTACTGCTCTGAGTTCATGGTGCAGGCTGAATCCTGACCTGATTTATTAGGGAATGGCATACAACCAGAAGTCCAAACCACTGATGTAAGTGTTCTCCAAAAAAAATGACTAAGTTTACTGGGGCCTGGCAACAGAACCCAAACTCATAATATCTTATACAGGCAGGCTGGGGTAAAAAACATAAGGAAACAAAAAAAATTAGATTTTTCTCTGGGGATTCAATATCAAAATGTTATTATTTTATCCAGGTTTGGAAAAAAAAGTTAAACAAAACAAAGAAACATTGACAACAATGTTTCATCCCATGATACCAGATCACAATATCACCAGCTAACACATTCTCAAGATTATTAATGAATAGTTGCCATGAAGCATGGAATTTTCTAGCACAACCTTTGATGATGAACTTAATCCTTCATTGGTGAATATGACCCATCACGTCTTTAATTCAGTGGTCAAATGTTTGAGGTCGAGGATCCTTCCACTTGATAAAAAGTCTTCTGGCCAGTAAAGAGGAGCATGCAATCATGTCTAGTTCATTCAGAGATAATTAAGGGGGAGTCACACCATACAGGGAACATTTTGAGTAGATCGTTTGTCCTGTTATTTTGGAGAAAGCTTCAAAGATTGAGCTCCATAAACCATATTGTTTTGAAAACAGCCAAAATCTGTGCTGCAGAGTGGCTGGAGAAGTCTTACGGTCGCATGTGGGATCCAGGTTTTGATTCTTGTTAGTTCATCCTTTGTCCAGTAAAGACGCTTTACAACCTTAAACTGTATAATAGAATAACTAAGAGACACTAAAGAAGAGCAGAAACTCTTTGAAACCTGTAACTAAGTTGTCCGTGGTTTTGCCTTTACCATTTTTCCCTACCATCTATGTTTAAGATCCTCTAATCTAGTCAATTTGTTTTCATTGGACATTGTATATATTTTATCCATGATTTGCTTTGTACCAGTTTTGTAGTTAAATATTAGGTCCAACAGATAAGAGGAGTGTCGGGACATTCAGAACTAGTTGAAATGAAATGTCTAATTTGCACATTTTTTAAAAACTGGGATCCTAAACTTTTGAGACAGCTCTTCAAAGGAAACAAATCTATTTATGTACAAATCATTTGAAGATCACATTCCATACTCACACCCAAATGCCAAATGCCCTGTCCGAGACCAGGCGTGTTGAAAGGTGTTTTTTCTTTTTCTTGCTATCAGAGCAGAAAACCACAGCTTAGTAAGATCAAACGCTCTTTTGAATTGATTCCAAACTTTAATTGAATGGATAACAACAGAGTTCTGTGTTCTGTGTATATGATGGGAAAATAGGTTTTTCAAATGGTAGGTTGGAACAGATTTTTTGTTGGGAGAGATGTTTGTTTGTTGAGATTTCTGCCGGATTTAACAGCATCTCTTTTCATCCAATAAGTCAAAGGCCTGATGTTTGCTGCCCAATAACAGTGTAGAAAATTTGGTAGGGAGAAGCCACCGATTGTTTGGAGTAATTATAAGATTTATTTCCTTATGTGCCGTTGTTTTCTTTCTTATTGTTTGTCAAATTTGGTAAAAACTGATTTAGTCATGTAGATATAAATTGGAACAGTATTTAGGAAGTATACACATTTTCATTGAGTTAATCCTTCCACCAAGAGAAAGGCTTAGAGTGTTCCATCTATCCAGATCTTGATTTAAACTTGGTTTAGCAGTGAATGATAATTGGCATTATAAAGCTCATTATAACTATAAAAACTGTAAACCTTAATACGTTATTTTTATAAGGTTGAATTAAAGGGGTTTATGCAATGATGCAATGTTTTGCTTCACCTTTTTAACTATAATTAGGTAACCTGATAATTATCCAAATTGGGAAAGTAGAGAGTATTTTGGGATGCTTTATATATATATATATAATTTGGTCCCAAACTTAAAGTACTTTAGTTGAAGTACTTCAGTACTTAAAGATTTCAAAAGGTAGTCCCACTCCATCTGATCAAACGCTTTTTCAGCATCAAGTGAGATTATTACCTCACAAGTTTTATTCATGGGTGTAGATGGACAAGTAGAGAATGTTACGCAGGTGTCTGATGTTAAAAAAGAATACAGAGCCTTTAAATGTCCTGTCTGATTTGATGGTCTAATGGTGGCCATCACCTTCTAAAGATGAAGTGCCAATAGAACTGTTGTGTTTATATTCAGTAGAGAGATAGGGAAAAATAGGGAGATGGGAAGTGCTGCTGAGCAGATCTGTAATTGATTACAGCAGAATCAGTTTGATGTACCCCCTCTCATCTTTTCTTACCGAGATTGTTTGTTTCACTGACCTTTGGTGCAGCTGATGTGCAAACAATTAGCCTGCCTCCTGCCCTTTTTCATAAAAGTCAGTTATCGTTTTGGATATAAAGCATTTTTTAGTGATATACATCAGTAACTTTCAATTTTTTTTCAAATAGTTGTTGAAGATATTAATTGTTCTTTTTAGTTTTCCTTCCACGATAAGGAGATTGTTATACCCCGGAGTTAGGCCTTCAAAGCGTCCCAAACTGTCAGCGGTGAAATTCCCAGGGTTTAATTAGTTTCTAGAAATAATTTCAGGTTGAATACATTAAAAATATTCCTCTTCTGCAAGCAGTAGATTGTTAAGGCGCCACTGACGATGTATAGGCTGTGTAGTAGGGATAATCAATTTCATAGAGATTGGGCCATGCTCTGAGATTACTATACTTCCATTGCCACACACTGCTATTTGCTGCAAGATCCTCTTATCAAGAAATATGTACTTGATATATGAATACGTTTTATGGACCCAATAGAAGGAAGAAAATATCCAAGAAGTTGGGTTTTGGAATAGCCAGATGTCAACCAAGTCTTTTAACAACATGGTTGTTTATAGACTTGGCAGATTTTGACACTGCGCAACTCCAACCTGACGTAGAGAGTATGCAATCACCTGCTATTATATGTTGTAAACTTGAAAAAAAAAAAAAAAAAAAAGGGGTATGAAGTCTTCCGGCTTAGGTACTGGAACCAGACAGGATGTCTTCCAGGATGGAGGGCACCTTATGCTGATGCAGGGTCATATTGTGGATCTGCTGCAGGGGCTCCCCCAGCTCAGATGCATAAGCCTTTATCATCATAGGACACACACCGTCTGGACCTGTAGCTATCTTGGGGTGGAGCTGGCTTGCTCTTTCCGTGTCACCCTCTGCAGAGCTGTGGCTCTTCCTGCTGCCAGTTATGGTCTTCATCCCCTCCCAGACCTCTCTTATGATGCATTGTACAAGTTTCTGCTTCACCTTTTACTACTGTAGGACTCCTTGGCCTCCCGAAGACAGACCCTTAGTCTTATCTGTACCTGTTTCTGCCCTTCCCGGTCTCCATCGCTGAATACTCTCTGTTTTCTGTTGAGGACGTCTTTGATGTCGCTCATGATCATGGGCTTGTTGCTTGGGATACAGCACACAGTGTTAATAGGAAAAAATAGCGTCCCTGCAAAAGGTACAGTAGTCTGTAAATACAGTGTGTCTACTTTAGTACAGTGGTTTCAAAACAGTCCCCTAGAGCTTCATTTTCCTCAGGAGACCTTTTAAGGGACTTTGACACCCCTGGCCTTGTAGCATTAGCATTAGCACCACCCATACACTTTTTAAATTACTGTAGATCTGACCTTATGTCCACTTTTTGGTACAATGTTGTCTATTTGAAGAGTTATTTGCAATTTTCTATTGAAAGAAAGAAACAGATAAGTCTGCTATATTGAATGCAGATGTTAGGATTTCTTGTGTGAGAGTGGGTTCATTCCTCAGAGAAGATCTACCAGCTATGGCTCCCACACACCTGGAGCCAATATTCTTATCCGACAGACTAGAGCTTAAAAGGAGCTGCAGGATCATCACTCTTTGCCAGAAGATTATCTATGATGGTATTCCCTCCCAGTTTTGAGTGCTAATGCTCTCTTGTGATTTTTGTCTCTCCGATCTTTGTCTCATGTTATTTTGCTCCCTGTGTCTCGGGCTCCCTGAAGATCTCCAGCTTAACTGAAAAGAAGAATTACCTTTGTGCTGACGTTGCAGATTTGTGATGTCCTTTGTCTCCATCGGCCTTCCTGTTCTCCAGTGTGTTGCTTACTTGAGAAAAAAAACTTTTTAGAATAAAATTTAAACATATTTTACAAATATTTGTTATTCTATTTCCTGCACAACTGTACCACAAAATAAATAGCAGAAAATGAAAAAATATCCTGTATTCCATGTTGATTTTAAAACATGGAATACAATTGCTTCTTTACCATATAAAGAAGCAATAGGTTTCAAATCTATGCATGGAATATAGGAAAGGCATGCTAAACTGCAAAACATTGAATGAATAAATGTATGTAATGACAAGTCAATATACAAAAGAAATACCACATGTCTAAGACATTTGAGAACAAAATTAAGCATCTGATTCAACAAGCACAACACATTTTTGAGGAGAATCATTAAGTGTTTATGGGGAATACAAGATGCAGCTTGGTGTAGGAAGCAGTGAGGAGGAAGCAGGTGCAGTGATGGGAGCAGCTATAGTGAAAAGAGCAACAGCAGAGTTGGATAAGAAAACATATCAAAACACATTGTGATCAGATCTACTTAGAGGTTGAGACATTGTCCTGTAAGTCTCCTTCACTCTGGCATACAACAGATTCAATGTCCTTTCTCCAGGTGAGATGTAAAAAACAATGGTGACTGTGTAATGAAACTCTCTTGGTGCATACAACACACAGAAACTACAGGAAAGCACTTCAATGTCTGGACAATATACCCTCACATTTGGGCATTACACAGGTTTATCCATCTCTGATTTAAAAAAACACACAAAAAAACAAACAAAACAGGATCACACCCCCTTTCCACCAACCGTTTATGCTCTGGTTGCAATTCACTCATCCCATGTGTCCACACATGACTGTTCTGTTGTTGTTCAGCCAGGTTTTACACAGACTGATCTAACCAGTCCCTGCACAGCTGTCCCAATTGTTGGGCAGCTAGTTAATATTGACCATAACCACTGAGGGCAGATGAGGTTTTTTACCTACATCTTCGATCATGACTATTTGCATTAAATTAGCTAGTTTGTCTTTTCTACTATACTCACAAAAGTGCTCATGCTCCAAAATGAATAAATAAAACAAAATGAAAATACAATAACAGGCAGATTACTTCAAAATTAATGTTACTGTGACTGAGAATACTTTGCCTGAAACACATTGAAAAAGTTACAAATCCTTAGAGCCACTTAGACTTGATTCTGATCAGGCCAGCGCATAGCAACCAATCATAACATTTCCCATACAGTTTGTGCATCTTGCATTAGCTTTTATGAAATGTGCTGTATGTACATTACTTCCTCTTTAATAGCTCTAAAAAAGTTCTGTAAAATCTCTGTAAACTGGAAACACGGATCACTGATTAAAAACAGATAGAGTACATAAACTTTCCGAAGAAAATAATTGGCCAATGGTGTTGCTGGGTGTACTATTATAAAGCATGGAAATGGACTACAGCCTGCAGTGTTTTTTTTTTCAAAGTGAGTAATTTCAAGACAGTAGAGCTTGTTAGATATCAACACCTTTTATGATCGATCAAACAGCCTCCAAGTCTTCCTATTCCCCTTTGTCTTTGTCACTGTTTTTCTGGATCAATTCCATTTTCTCCTTAGAGTTTTTCTCAATGTTACTTTTCATTCCCTAAGGTGGAAGCCTTTTCAGTCTGAGAATACCCCCATTGGTACATTTATACAAAGACGAACAATGGAAAGGCACAACATACAAAGCATTCAGATGTTTCTCAACGGCACCTTTTCCTTTGTTGCGAGAATAAAGATGCCTTTATGCTAGCAAAAACTACATTTTTCTAAATACTTGTTTTCCAGTGCCAGAAGAATTGCCTGCAACTGATACACAAAGTATGTTGAGACAAAAAAATAAAGATTCAATTGGCACAGTACCATTTTTTAAAAAACATTTCAACTTTCTTTTCCATTCTGCTTTTTAAAGAAACTGAAATAGTGAAAAGTGCTAACAAAATGACAATAGAAGATGGTCCCAAAGCTGTGACTTGGCAGGCCTCACTTCACTGGGGAAATTATTTACCTGACAGGAGAAGAGCCAATCTGTATGTGAACATTTTGTTGGGCCAATCTAAAACTGAAAAATATGTAATCATTGTATTCATGCAATACTTGGATGATGAACCCTGCAATGCATTGTTCCCTGCTTTTGATTCAACTGGACCTTCAAAAGCCACGTTGACCCAGAATTTGGAGTGAGCAGATATGCAAAATGGATGTTTCCATGTGTGCACGTATAAAAAAGACTCACATTTTGAAATAATAGATTTGTGCCTTTTGCCATTTTTCTTGCCATACTCTGAGTATGTGGTAGCTGTCCAAGTTAAATCTAAATTATATTAAACTCAAGAATTCTCTGTAAATCAGCATTTTTTACGCAAATGTAAATCACATTAATAAGATGATTCATATTTAAGCCGTTTTCACAGATTTATTGTAGAACTACAATAGTCGACATATTTTCAGTTGTGGCTCCACTATGTAATGACACATACTGTATGATAAACATTTTGACTGATTTTTTGTTAAGCAAGAGTAAATTACTTGTAAAACAATATGTAAAGCTTTTTCTGTGAAGAATACATTTCAGTGGCTATTCCCTTTGTTTGTCTGCCAGCTTTTCAAATGAATATGTGCACTGGGAAAACTTCCATGTGATTATACACAGATACTGTAGGAAGACTCCACCTTTACTGATATACTGTAAAGGAAAAAAAAACTTTAAAAAACCACTGCCTCCATTGTGCCCCCCCTGTTATTTATTTAGAATATTCATAGCTGTTAGAAATCACATATGCATGTAAGACATGACGAATGGTGTGAATTGAGGACCCATGAGATTCTTGTAATCTTTTTAATTAGACTTTATCCAGGCATTCTGGAGATCTTGCAAAGTTTGCATTTGTTTCACTCAATTTCTAGTTCCTGCACAAGACCATTGGGGAAATCATGGGATTTTCCCGTTTAAATGTAATTGAATATTTTTCTTGATGGACAATATAGAAAGCTAGTCAAAGCAGCTTAATTTTGTAATGAGGAGTAAAGTTTGTGTCATACCATCTTGACTTTCAAGCCTAGTATAATTTTACAAATTTAAAAATACATTTGAGAATAACCATGGGACATTGAAAAAATCATTGTACCTAAATGCTGTTTTCTGTCAGTATTTGAATAAAACATGAGTGACTCAAGAAATTTGCACGGTTCTTGAAGCAATTTAAATCAAAATTATATTCTTAAATGTGCGTTACAGGTCTGGGAGTGGAGGAGAAGGGTTTGTCGTTATTTAAATGGCACAATGAGAAATTGCAAAACATCATCTAAACTTTTTCCTAATGCTACTGTTGTTGTTGTCGCTTATTTATATATACAAATACTGTAACATACAATATTCCAAAGGCACACATTTTCTCCACGCACAATTATCTCTGCTGTTTGTGACAAACTCTGTGTCTCTGCCCTGGAGATTTTACATTTTTTTATTCAAGGGAATCTTGTTACATACTGCCTCCTTTCTTTTCTTTGTGAATTCTAGATTTGTTTGTTTGCTTCATGTTGCCCAAACTATTTGAGGGAACAAAATGCTGCATGGTAAGTTGCTGGACTGTAAGTGAAGTAACGCAATAGTTTGTAACAATCAGACATTTGAAAAATGTATTGGAATTTGGAATCTTTAAAAGTCAAAGGAAAATGCTGTTTTTCCCTTCTGTTCTCTTCTTCTGTATCAGTTAGCCTTGTATGGGGCAGCATCCCACAGAGAAAAAATCGTTTTGAACCTCCCACTCTCTCTTTGTGCTGTTCACATATATTTTGTTTTTTTTCTTCCACCAGCTATTCTCATACATGTACAGAAAGCAACAGCCCCCTGCAGTGCATTAAATTTTCCATTCATCATGCTTAGTTCAAAGCATACTCTTTCATAGGGCGGACAACACTACAGCAAAAAATGTAGCTGGGTTACAAACGACTGCTGTGTGGATGTATAAGTGTGTGTAGGAGACATGGAAAGAAAAAGAGCAAGAGAAAGAGAGAGAGAGACACATAAAGAAGCACGATTGATTGCATGAGCATTACAGAGTGTATGTGCAAAACCACCGTCTGAGGTTTTGATCTGTTCCACGTTGGATGTGAATCCTGTGTGCCTCCTTGAGTTAAGAGACACACTTGCCTTTTTGTTGTGCCGACGAGAGAGAGTGATGTGATTATGAGAGGCAGAAAGAGTTTGAGTGACAGAGACGGAGGCACGCAGAATATGGAGCACTTTTTCACTGCCGAAGTATGCCGATGTTCAGTCAGTGGCAGAATTTTTTCGGCGGACACAAAAAAAAGCATGTCAGCAGGCGTCACTATTTCTGTCATTGTGTAGGTGTGGCGGTAACATGCAATTAAAGTGCTTTGTGTGTCTGTCAGGAAGAGTTTTCACCACGTGTGCCTGAAATCATCAGGATGCAGCAGATTCATGTTACTAAATGTCTACAATGTGTGGCCAAATCTGAAAAACACAAAACGTCTTCCATTCTGTGGTCATAACACTGGTTACTGTAAATGATCGTGACAGTATTCAGTATCATTATGATGTTCCTGTGTACTTCTGCTGACAGGCGACATTCCTTATTTGTGCAGCTTGAAAAGTTGCAAAAAGCAGAACAAATAAAGAAGAGTAGTCATCCAATGTTGAGAATAAGTAAAGCAGTAAATATTTCGCCTGAGTTTATTTGTGCATGTCCATCAGTATTGTTTTGTGAATTTAATCTTTCCTTGATACCATCATACAGCCGAACACACAGCTGCAGATGACTGGGAAAGGGTCACATCTCCCCACCACTCTCCTGCAGAGGGTGCCGTGGTTCTGCTCATTTTGCCTCTTTCACTGAGGCTCCATGATGTATTATGCAGTGCTGTGGCTCAAATGATGCAACGTGGTCTTGTTACATGGTAGAAAATGTAATCCTTGACATTAGAAATAGACTCCCCGATTCAAACACCCTAAAATAATCATCGATTCTCTGAAATTGAAAAACACATTTGAAACAAGTGGATCCAATGAATTGTATTCCAAACCATCATATCAATGAATGCAGGCTGCATGGTGATGTGCACCTTTCAATGTGGAGTTTGCATGTTCTTCCAGTGTATATTTGGGTTCTATCCGGGTATACCAGCTTCCTCCTGCTGTTGGAAAAAACAAACAAACATGCATATTAGGTCAAATGATTTAGTCTAAGCTGATTGTGGGAGAGAGTGAGCACGGTCATCTGTCTCATTTGTCTCTGTTTGTCTCTGTGATAGACTGGTGACCTGTCCATGGGTGTACCCAGCTTCCTGCCCAATGACTGCTGGAATGCTGACCCTCAACTAAGCAGGTGTAGAAAAATGGATATCAATATTCTTGTGCTCCAAATTGCATCCTCATTTAGTTCCATTCATAACACTGTGAAGCATTTAAGTGTCTTGTGATTTTGGTAGTAAATTTAAAACAAAGATTTAAAACATTATAGATTGTATGTCCAGCTATGTCCTCATGACTTCACTGTTCCAGAATATTTGTTTAAGTTTGGCATATATTTGATGCTATATAACACTTTAACATTAGAACTTGAATTAGCATTAATTATTTGATCTGATGGAAATAGCATAACATTTTTCATGAAATCCGCAAATATGAGAAGTGGTATATAACTCACAGCTTTTTCAAGCCATAATTAAAAAAAACAAAACTTGGGACACTGAAACTTAAATTCTAGACAGAAAATTATTGTTTCTAAGATTTCGGCTCATCATTTTTCAAAGCAATAACAAGTGTGAAAAATAAACAAAAATAAACTCTGCCCTTCCTCGCCTCTGAAGGACTCTCCCTCAATAAGATCATTTATCTTTGAAATCATAAATAGAAGTAGAAAAATACTTTGTTTATCCTCTTTTCAAATTGTCACGTTGCTCAGTAATTAAAAAACACAGTAGTTTTATAGGTGGAGGTGCAGCTAGTTTAATGCCTGCAAAAGACACACTATTAAACCTGTGGTAATATTGGTTAAAGGTGTTGGCTGTGTCCACATCACTTTCCACAGACTGAGAGTTGCTCAGGTCTTTAAGGTAAACTGCCAAAATAATATTTTTCTCTTTTCCTCATTTTACTGTATTCATACATAAATAAAAAAGAAAATCAACAGCACAAATGAAAGATAACTGTGGACGGATGCAGGCAGGTTTCTTTAACAGATTCCCATTTTGCAATAAGAAAGAAGAAACCCACACTGTGGCACCCATTGTGACTCAAACGTTTTCCAATGTGTATGTTTTACAACTGGTATTTGATCATGCTCAATCTTATCCCTGACATTGTGAGCAAATGGAAAGCATGTATGGGCGTGTTTATTGATGCACGCTGAATTGTTTTGGTAGAGTACAATCCAAGCTCGTGTTGAAGCAGTTACTTTCATCTTAGTGTCAAAGAAACTCCATCAGGACTTGAACAAGCCCAGAGCTTGAGCTCTCCTGGAATGATGCATGAAAAATTGACCATTTGGAATGTTTGAAAATGGTAATGGAATATTTTCATGTAGGAATTGGTCATCAGCAATCGGGTCCATGAACTGAGACTAAATAGCACAGACAACATGCATCCTCAGAATGGTATACTCACTGAGAGGGCCACAATTCATTTATGGGTTGCAAATAAACACATCGTCAACTTAAGATTCTCATTTAGTGCAATCGATTGTAAACCAGTGAAATTTAAGATCAATACATTTGAATTGTTGTTCACTGCCTTTTGGTCAGATTGTAGAGGTCAAAAGGGGGTGATGTTTCATGCTGCCCGCCAACAAACACACGAAACATTCATAGTTGAGAACACACAGGCACAAGCACAAACACACAACTTTCTACTAATGCACATCCATTTGTCTGTGTAAACACAAGGTGAGCAGTGCAACTGGAACTCAAAGTGCTTTGTTGTGCTGAGGGACTCTGTGTATCCTCCCTGCAGGACATCCATATTTTCCCTTAAGTCTCCCAACTGAATTATTTTTTCATTCTATTTCTACGCCTTTTTCCAGTACGCTCTCTTTGTGCCCCTGGGGAGCTCATAACCAAACAAAGTGCTCTGTGGCCTGCTGTGTCTCTGGATCGTACAAAGGGCAATGTGCAGAACTGCAATCCAAACTCTGCTGCAGGTCATGTAGTAATGCTTGTGCAAATGGTTTAGGTAAATTCAGTGGGACTTTTGAGGTGTGTGAGGATTGGTCAGGTGTGCACAAAGAGAAAATGAAGATACAATACGTGCGGACATATACTGCATGCTTTATCACTTACAAGCATTCTCGAGTAATAATAGTTATTCTAGATAACTTTAATAAAGATGACAAAAAACCCACAACACAGAACTTAGTTCTGTGTAATAGCGTAAAATCACGCCATGCAAATTACATTATCATGGTCCACTGGATATACAAGTAGTGTGTGACATTGATTTTATGAATTAATTAAACAGATACAGATAATGAAGATACTTAATCCACACAGGATAGGTTTTACATAAAATGAAGCAAATATGTTTGATTTTAGTGTGGATGGGAAGTATCTGTATATCACACTTGGGATACGAGGACCATAATGCACAACTTCAGGCAAGGACATCCAAAATCAGAGTCGTTTATTCCCAAAATAGTCAGTACACGGGCAGGCAAAAAGACAAGGCAAAGGTACAAAAACGGCAGGAAAAAATTATGGTTAAAAGATGGCAGGCAAAGATCAGGATTACAAGGCAAGACAAGATGAGAACAAAGCTTGAACGACTGACAAAAATGACGAGTACGAATACGCAACGAACAAGAGACAGACCGGACTATATTTAAAAGACAGGGGAGGAAACACTGCGACACAGGTAGAGGTGATTAGGGAGGAGTCAAGTAAGCACAAGGGCGGAAGTGGAACAACCACGATGGGACCAGGACCAGACAGGAAGGACTACAAAACCAAAACAGGAAACTGAATTATGACATGTAAACCCATGACACTGTATGTCAAAATATAAAGCAATGTCTAATTATTCATTTGAAAATATGAACAGACAAATTCACATTCACACAGTAAAAAATCTGTTATGTTGAAATTGTGAAGTGTACATCATTTGAAGTAAAAGCCTATATTGAATTTGATGTAGGTGACAAGTAGATATAGGACAGCAAAAGCCCTGAAAACAATTGGTACTAAAAATTCTCACCAGCAGGACCATAATGCAACTAGGTTAATTGACTTTAGGATAGTAACACAATTTGGTTAAAAATATAAAAAATCGTCAAGACCTAATGGTGAATAAAAGTCATGATTCTGACATGAATTCCTCCAAAAATAGTACCCACTTGATTGTAGTTCATTATGTCATTCACAATGCAAGTTAACGCCCTATCATACAAATTAGAAGCCATTTCAGAACATTATCATTAACTGTCAGACACAATTTAAAAGGCATTATAAGTGCTGAAAGTGTTTATACGCAAGCTATATATGTCCCTATCTTGACAATATCTAGGAGACTTGCATGTTTCAGTAAGACATAGCTAAACTGCATACTGCATCTCATCCACCGCCAATAGTTTGGTTTCCAAAATGGTGGTTGTTATCTTCAAGAAAACATGTTTGAGCCTTAAGCTTTCTGTTAAATGGCCCGCTTAATTTTACATTATGAATATGGAATTGGACCAATAGACTTCTATACTGATAATGCTCCTGGTTGTCATCTTATAAGTTGATTGCAAAAAGGCATTTCATTGACAAAATTTAGATGACCACTGAGTAATTCAGTCTTTATCTCCAGTCACTGAAAAAGGTGAATGTTTCTTGTTTTTTAGATACATTTGTTTTCTCTCTGTTGATAAGATATATTTGCTCACCTTAAATTTCTGTAAACTCAACAGCCTATCTGTATTGGTTGTTGTTTCCCAAGCTATAAGTAACTTCATGGTCATTTTCAGGTGCTTCAGTTTTGAGCATCATATATTTATACCTGATGTTTCCAACTGAAATAGAAAGAGCTTGAATTGGTGACTTGGATAAGATTTACAAAAAATTAAATTTTGAGTTGTCTTTTTACACTTAATAACTGTCTGAAATCAATCTTAAAACTGTGCTACAAAATGAAGTTGATATCCCCCCAAAAAACCCCAAACATAATAAAAGACCCATGCATAATGCATATCATTCTGCAAGGGGGACCCAAAATTATATTTGATGAAATAATTTAGTATAATAAACACAAAAGCTAAGCACATTTAGTTTATTTGGCCATATGGCCATTTCTTCAGCCTTATAACTGAATTGGAGGGGTCATTGTTAATATATATTAATCCTTACCCTTCGTTTAAATTTATTTAAATTCTGAAATAACTTGAAAGAAATTTAGAAGTCACACTACTCTGTACTCCCCCCTTTATTTAATGATCTTTCAACAGCTGGAGTCTCTTTTCAGTTGTCCCATCATTCCATCATTTCATACATCTTTGCTCTTTCCTTGGGCATAGCAAGGTCAGGTGAAGGTAATACTCGGGATTATGGGAGCTCAGTGACTGGTCCCTCTGCCTGCCATGAAAGGGTGAAGTTAATGGCTCGAAGAGGAGAGGGAGGTCTCCAATCTCTCCGCCGCAGGCTGTGAAAGCGGATGCTTTTTATTGCAGATTGACCCGCACAAGCTGGAACTAAGGCCTCTCACTGGGTGTGGGTGGCTTTGCTAGGATTTACAGTTAATGTACCAGTGTTAATGAAGCTGATATGGTCCACTGGCTCTCTTGGCCATGCCATGTAGAAGTGACCATCCTTTTGTTTATCACTGCAGGTCTGTTGTGGGTCACAAGTGCCAATGAAGTTTTGGCCTTGCCGCTCCACAGATAACTCTGGGACTGTTATGCTATGGTTCATAGAAGCATACAGATGACAGTCACCCCTTTACCATGTGCAGCCATATTTCTTGCTAGAGTGAAAAACAATTAATTTAAACAAAATGAGATGCTAGAGAGGCAAGGCTAGTTAAGTTTTAGGACAGTATAACTGAGTTCTCCAATCTTTTGCTTTTTTCACTCCTTGATACGTCCTAGAGTGTCAAATAGCTGTGATACTTTTCTCCTCTTATTTTCCCATAACACCACACACAATGAAAATGATTTTTTCCTCCTAATTATTGGGAATATGTCTTTATTAAGTTACATTATGTGCATGTAATAGGAGAAAAGCAAAGCTGAATGCATATGCGACATGATGGTACTATTTATATGTTAACTACCATGTGTTGTCATCTGACAACATTTAGAATGTTTTCTAGGATTTCGCCAGCGATCTACAACAACATACATGAGGCAATAGACCTGGAGTGTAAAACTGTCCGTCAGGGCTGTCTTAGACGTTTTAGACGTTTTTCTGCTTCTAAATACGTGGTCTGTTAAAAATAGATCTTTTTTAGTTATGCTCTGCACAGGGATGCTAATTTGGCATTGATGCAAATCAAGTGTGTTGTAGCAGGGAATCATCTCAAACCTGCAGGACAGCAATCCTTGAAGACTGGAGTTTAACACCCCTGGTGTTCTAGTTGTTGGTGCTATGTCAAGTGACAGCCTATAGAGACAGCTCTGATCAAGTTTTCTGTTAGTTTATTCTCTCTTGTGTTTCTCCTTTTTAACTCTCAAGCATTATGACATTGGCCAGCAATTATAATGGGAAACGTGAGGTCTCTGGGAAATGAGATGGACGAGATGACGACGCTGGTGTTGACCCAGAGGGAAAAGTGCGAGTTTAGGATATTTTGCTTCAGTGAAACTTGGCTACAGTCGCTCATCTTAGATAACAACGTTGTTGTTCGAGGTTACAGTTTTTTATGGGGAAATAGAGACTGTACTAACAGTAAGAAGAAGGGAGATGGGCTTGCACTTTATATGAGTGAGAGGTGGTGTAATCCTGATCATGTGAACATTAAGGAGTGCATCTGTGCCCTAGACATTGAACTGCTTGCTGTTGGAATTGTTACACATGTGAATAAATCAAAGAATAGGCTCCAGTGTGTAGGAAAGAAAAGTATTTTAACCTGTAAAACACAGGCACCCTGTGTTTTGTTCACTTTTCCTTCGCTGGCAAGTACACAATAGTCATTCTCATCTCAACATACAATAAACTAGGAATGAACATGGAATGACCATATCTGTACCTCAGCTTCCAGAATTCTATGCATTTTGGAAAAGACAAAATATTTGCTGCAACCTATTCTTATAACACTTTTAATCAATCTTCCAAGTGAAACATCCCGCACAACATGCCATGCACACTTCCACAGTACTTCCGGTTATCGGCTAACCCTTTTCATCTTCGCGAGCATCGTGGTCGGTATTTTTTCTGATATGCGTATATGGAGATCATAAACATGTTTCCCACACACACATTCACGCAACAGATAAACACTCTCTCTCATACCATCCCTCTACTATGCCCCTTGCCTTATGTTTCTACCTGATACCTTTAGACAACTCACCTATAAAACACAGACATAACATATTCGTAGGTCCCACACTCTCCCCTTCAAAGCAAATGTTGCATCAACATTTCATGTCGACCCAAACAGTTTCTGTTGTCAACATATAACAATTACAGGTGGCGGGAGTTAGTTTCCTGTTTCAGATCGGAAATCCTGGATCTCCTGTATGCTAATGCGACAGACGCATACAATGCCACAGCCAACCCCCACAGGGTAGCCAGAAGGTACCAAAAGGTAGCCAGTGCGCACCAGGACGGTGAGAAGGTGGACACAGGAGGCTGCCGGTGGACTTCAGGAGTGCTTCGAGTCAGAAAACTGGGGTGTCCTCTGTGATCCATTTCTGGAGGACATCAACCGACCCCGATGGCATCACCCTAAAGACCCCAGGTCCCAAAGACCTGTGCCAGTAAGCTGTCTCCGGTACAAGGTCATCTGTACAAGTCTGAGGCAGGAGAAGGTCCCACTGCTGTAGAAGTCCTCTGGTTCCAGTCCTCAAGAAGCCAGGGCCATCTGATACAGCAGTGTATAGACCAATCACTCTCACGTCTCATGTGATGATGGTCCTGGAGAGACTGGTCTTGGCCTACCTGAGGCCATACGTGGTTAGGTTTAAGGAACTTTTGCAATTAGCCCAGCAGCACCATTTAGGAGTTGTAATCTACCTGCTATATGAGCTCATATGCATCTAGATGACGGAGGAGACACTGTGAGGATCACACTTTTGGATTTTTCTATTGTTCTCCATTGCTTTCAACACCATTCAACCTCTACTAGTGGATAATAAGCTGTGGCTGGTGGGTGTCAATAGCCTAGTGATCTCCTGGATTACTGACTACCTGACAACCAGGCCACAGTTTGTCCATCTGGGCAGTATTCTGTCTGATGTGGTCAGTGACACAGGAGCTCCACAGGGGGCTGTGCTCTCTCCTTTCCTCTTCACCTTCTACATCACTGACCTTTAGTACAACCCTGGGTCATGTTACCCGCAGATTATTTCTGAAGGCTCAGCTGATGCTGGGTGTATATGAGGGGGAGAGGAGGCTGACTACAGGGCACTGGTGGACAGTTTTGTTGAGTGGACTGAGCAGAGCCACCAGAGGTTAAATGTTGTCAACACCAGGGAGATGGCACCTTCACAACCACTACAGATCACCACTACTGATGGGGGACTATAAATATCTGGGAGCGGTGATCAGTAATAGACTGGACAGGAAATAAAACACAGACACTGTGTACAAGAAGGAGATGAGTAGCCTATTTCCTCAGGAAGCTGAGATCTTTCAAAGTGTGCAGCAAGATGTTAGAGATCTTCTACCGGTCGGTTGTTGCCAGCGCCAACATCTCTCTTGCTGTCTATTGGCACAGCCGCATCAGAGCTATTGATACCATGAGACTTGCTAAGATCATCAAGAAGGCTAAATCTGGAGTCTTTTGAGACTGTGGTAGAGCAGAGGGTGCTTCATAAACTGACATCCATCATGGACATTGAGGAGGACCATATCCCCCACACACTGGACAGACAGCTGAGCACCTTCTTTAAAGGATAGTTAAAATTCCGCTGTCGAAGGGACAGATACAGGAATTCTTTCCTACCTAAAGTCTCTGTCTGACGTTTTAACTGTGTGCACTTACTGCACCGTACAGTTTATTTTTTACTCCTATATTTATCACTGGTCTTCATTAGCACTGCATTTACATTGTTATTACTTTCTGTAAATAAGAATATTCTATTTAAATTATTGAGCCCTGTAAATCTTTGCAGTGGATAGTGACAAATGACAAGCACAGAAGCATATATTCAATGTCAAATACCGGTCAAGATACATCTATCTAGCTATCTATAGATCTATCTATCAATCTAGCACGATCTTCCCTTCTTTTCCCCTGGCTGCAACCTATGACTTTTGTTGCATGCATTGGTTAATGTCATACTTAAGACAATGTGATCAGTTTGAGTTAGATTAAGCCACACAAGCAACTCAGATAACATGCAGTTTATGTGATTATCAATTTTGCCCAGACAACAACATTGTTCTCTGAACCTTTAATGACCAAGGGAAATTCTTTTTTAAACATTTGAATAAAATCACTGTACTTAATAAAAAATGTACAATGTGGACAAAATCAGTGTGGCCAAAGTTAACATACACAGACTGAACAAGCAGTCTTTATATTAGATATAACTCCGTTATGTGTATCAGGTGATACATTTCTAACTTTTCTTACATAGTTTTACTTATTGAGCACTGTAAAGCTAATGTAACCACTCTGCAGTAGATATTGACAAATGAAGAGTACAGGAGCATATATTCGATGTCAAATACCGGGCAAGCTACTTCAGCTTACAAACTCTGAAAGGTGATGTAAAAACTATTGAATATTGGCTGTTCAACGATAAACTATATATTTGTCAAATAATTTCATTAAACCTTTATTGGAAGTATGACTGCAGTCAGATTTGTGTGTTCATTCTTTACCGCAACAATGATGAAACATACCTCAGATTGCCAGGAATTGAAAAGTTATATCTGATTTGATTGTTAGTTTTAATGTTTTACTCAAACATTCTGTTTCGTCTTGCTTCATGTAGTTGAAATAATGTGTTTCTATAAAATGCTTTTGAATAGTTATGCATCCCCCTGTCTATTCATGTTTTCACTCCAATAATTTGCAGTTTACAGGCATTAATAGTCAAAACAACAACTATCTAGCTGGTTTCTAGCTGGTTATAAACATTGCAACTTGATTGGTTACTTGGACAAAACAGCATAAAAATCACTTCTCTGGCTTTCTCTTAGATTTTGTATTGATTTTATAAAACTTTCAATACCTCAAATGTCGCTGCCCATAAACATTTCAGACTATTTAACTTGGTAATTTCTCTCCTGATTAATGATACCCACAGATAGCGCTAACAGCTCTCCGGCTGTACTTGGAAACACAATGACAGATATAGAAGTACTTGTAGTTATTGTACATGTGCTAACAGCATTTCCATTTGCGATACCTTGGCCTTAACAATAGAGACCCCTATAAATGTCTTTGCATTAAAAAAGTCTGTATGTTTGCCACTTCATGGTTTGGGCACTGGTGGGCTGTCAGGGCCTGAAAAGTCTTTGCTTTTAGCCTAAAAGTTTTCAGATATTGTTTTAGGCTAAAATATGTATAAATGAAACTGTTGCTTCAACCAATCAGATTTTGAACTGGAGACACCAAGGGCCTTTAGAACATAGATATATAAACATAGACCCCGCATTGAGTCCATTTCAAAGCTATCAAAGTGGCCTTGATCTGTTTGTCTGGCTGAGATTGATTCTGAGGATGTGTTTTTTTCTTGGAGGGCACATTTCCGAAACATAGTTCAGAATTGACAACCATCATTTTGTGCTTATTTCAGTAGTTGTTTCTGTCTTCCAAAAACTGAGGCTGCCCTACACAAAAAACTGAACACCCCCTAGGTACCCTTTTATTATGTAATCCATCGAGCACAGACTGTCTCAAATGTAATGATTATGATTATTGAGCTCTCACCCAGTGCCAGGTGGGATGCGCTTCAGCCCCACTCAACCTTGACTTGGACATTGTATCAAAATGATAGCGTTATCTTCCTGGAAGAAGTCACTGCAGTTAAGAAACTCAAGGAAGGCTGTATTTGATGATGTCCAACAATTATTTAATATGTAGCACACATCAATACAATATACACATGAATATCAGGAGTCATGCCCCAGCGGGATAAGATATAAGGCATCCTGCTTGTTTCCTGCCCTGTGATGTGCAAGCAGGTAAATCACACATACCATTTGTCCGTCGATACAAATGATGCAACACGATCTGACATTCATGTGCCCACCATGGGGGTTTCCATTGATCGATGGGTATCTACGCAGACTCCTGACCTAGCTTTGTGTACAACAAGTGCACGTTGGAAAACCGATGCAGAAAATATTTCCGCATAAGACAGGACTTTGTTTGAAATTAAATTAATAAAAGAGAAGGCTTTTGTTTGAAATTATTTGACAGACTCTTGCAAAGAGTCTTGTTGTGTGGAAAATGGCTGACTAGTGCAGTCTCCCAAATATGTTTATGAAGTGTTTCAAATTTTTGAATGGTAGTTATAGACCAATATTAGAAGAGGTTTTTCAAATCATCTTTTTATCTATTTCGATTATCTGCTGGCAAAAAGAGCTGCAGCTGAAAGAACTGCTAGGAAATAAAATCCTCAGGTACCAACACCAATGTGAAAAACTTATGGAACGTATGATAATAATAATTTGAGGCAGTAGACACATTATTTATAATGGTGTGTGTGTAGTTAGGTAGTTTAAGTAGCTTCAGGGGGGAAACTACCACTGACTAGTAAAAAGAAAAGGTTATATAGAATCTTTGTCGTATTTTCTTAAGACCATTGTAATGCAGAAAACCAAATGTGTTCCGAGTTTGTCACGTTTGTCAATATCTTAGTATTCACTTTACGTGCATAAATGGTGAAAACAATCAAATATGCAAAGTTTGGTTCAAAACCCTGCTATTTTTTCTTTCTACTCATCTGCTCATGGATCTGGCAGATTGCAGACCAGATCAAAGGCACTGTGGGAGTGGGGCAAAACGAGCCAAATTCCTGTATCTGAACTAAACTGCTTACGTATGAAATCCTGAATTCACACTGCTCATGTTGAATATGTCAGATTTTTAATACTTCTGAATGCATTAGAATCACCTCACACAGTGTGACTGACCTGTCAACATAGTGAGTATACTTACAGAGGGAGAGGCTGTTGTATCTGTGTGATGTTATCAGATCCATGACTGTCCTCTGGTTATTCCTTGGGGTAACTGACATGGCATATAAGGACTTTTATAGGTTGGAAACCAATAAAAACATGTCTGAAGATGGTCAAAAGCTTGTGTGTTTATGTTTTTTTACTACAATACAAAAAACAAAAAGGAAGCAAATGGATCTCTGCTGTTCACAAATACGTCTGTAATAAAAAAAAAAAGAAATTGATTTAATTTATGATGGCTGAAAATACCTCAGTGTTTTTGCATTTGATGAAAATAAATATACCACAATATTGTTTTTCATCTGCTTTAAAGATGAGGGTTAAATGTTCCCTGTCAAGACATTCGTGTAGGAACAAAAAGTCTATAGTGCTCATGAAGCTTGAACAAAAACTAAGGTCTGAATTTTACTCTGTGTATATTGTTTGCCAATCAGAATTTTCTTTCGTACTTCTGCTCCAGATTTATTAGTTAATTGTTTCCCGGAGTTATATAAAAAAGCTATAGTTGGGGAAAAAGCTTATTAGAGACTAGGACATAATGGCAAAAGGTATGTCTTTTGTAATTTAAAATAATGTTTTCACTATCAAAAATGAAAGTCACTCGAACCACCGAATGGGATATAGACATTACCACCAAATATTTCTATGAAGTACATCCAGCAACCAAAATTTCTGAATGCTTTCATTTGAAATCTTGGCCAGATTCTATTGTTATATTTTGCAAAGTCATCGTTAGGTTGCAATGATTTATTGTTATGAAAATAATGACATTGCATGGTTTGTAAAAGCTCAAGAACAAAAAGGTTGGTTCTCTTTTACCATAATAATATTAAAAATCTATCCACTGAGTGTCTAATCTCTGCCATGTTGGTAATCCTGTGTACATACAACAGCAAACCGCACTGTAAATGTGGCCCTTTTATTTCACTAATCATTATGAGTAATTCCACTGTCTCCAGAATTGCATAATACTAAACGGCAACAGATAGATAGTTAGCAGTCAATTGGTTGACACAAATATAAAATTACACTTTTGACTATTATGAGAGTGTAGTGAAATTATAATGTGACAGTCATGCTTCCTGTTAGTGGTGTAAAAAACAGTGGGAGTAGCTGGGACTGTAGTTAAACTCTCTATTCCCATAATTGAAGGCACTTACCAAGTGGTAGAAATAGTCTTATCAATAGAACACCAGTAGTTGTGGCATTAGCAGGAGTGGGTGTCACATTATTTGAGGTCATAAAGTTAACACATCTAATAATAACAGACACAGGGCTTCCTTTTCTGTAAACATCACCTCCCTGTGGCTCTTCCACTTCTGCTTAGCTCAATGTCATCTGAAGTAAGTGAACAGACGGAGGTGAGAGGGACTGCAAACACCTATTACTTGCCTTAATTGACATGAGTGTGTGTGTAGTGCCTGTGAGATAAACTGACTGTTGGATGAATGATATGGAATGGGAGATAATTAACAGCAGTCTGAGGAGTATGCTACTTCAGAAAAAGTATTGGTTCTTAAGATGTATTATATTAAAATTCTCACCATTGTAATGTACAGTATGTCTGTAGAAAAATGTTACGTGATAAAAAGAACATATAAAAAATTAAATGTAATGTGTCAACAAGAGGTCATAAAAACATTCAGGTGGGAGTAAGGAATGTACTTCACAAATCTAAAGAGAAAGAAATATTGCGGCAAGCCTCTATTAAACAATTCTGAATCAAATGAGAGAACATCCCTTTTTGTCCTCACAGGTATTAATTTTGTAAAGAAGAATAATGTTGGATCCCGCACGGCAAGGCGCCTCCCCATAAGAGCAAATACTGTGCATCCCAGCTGACAAATTGTGTCAAAAATATAGAGCATCTCCTTAAGGCAGCCTGTTGTCCCAGCAGGCTTCAAACCAGCCACTATCATCCCAAGTCCTCAGAAGTCAGCATCTTGTGCCACTTACTAGGATTTGTCATGGGCCACATCAAAGCCAGACTTTGTAACTTGTCCAACCTCCTACCTTTTCTGCGTTGCTTCTCGTTATGGCATCTGAAAGTGAGTGGGGCTCCAGAGATGGGTTATATAATTGTTATTATGTATTATTCATATTCATATCTCTTACTGACATACTTTAAAGCTTAAATGTGTTTGTTTTCACTCTTATTAGAACATTGCATTTCTTGCCAGTTGTGCAAAATGGTCTCAAACATGCTATCAGCTCTGCAACACTAGGTGTATAAAAGCCATTGCATAATTATCAGGGATACAGTGTATCTTAATCTGAAGGTACAGGGGGAAAAAATCTATAATGAGATTCAACTGTTTTTGCCATGTGACATGAATTGCACATCATCCTTGGAAACAGCCTGAAGATCTGCAGGGTCAAAATAGATGATGACCTGCCTTCTACAAATATTCTATTTTTCAAATGAAAGTATTATGTAAAGACATTAAAATAAAGTGAAGAGTGCCACTTCAGCGACCTTTCTTATGTACAGTGTTGACCTTTTCTGAAGTACTTGCTGCAGGCTGCTGTTGTTGATACCACGGTCTGACTCTTAATTCCTGACCACAAGCATAAAGCCTCTGTGAGAGGCTGGTGTTGGAATGCTATTAAAAGCATTTTGTCAAGGCTGATTTCCTTTAGACATTGCTGTGTTCATTGGCTATTGTGACCGAAACACAGACAACACAACAGGGATGAAATTAAACAGGGATGCCAACACATGTTTGATGACAAAGAAAGCTGCACGTAATAAAAGAAAAAGATCTGTGTGATGTTCAATGCTCCGTGCTAAAATGAAAAGTAGATGTAATATTTTCTAGAAGAAAAAGGGTTTTAGCTATCCATCCATCAATCCATCCATCCATTTTTCTATAATACTTTTTCCCAAAGGGATCACGGGGGGTCGGGTGGCTATCAGGTAGTGGGTAAAAGGCGACGTACACCCAGGACAGCTTGCCAGTTTATCTCGCTAGTTTAGTTATTTGAACAGAAATTAGATAAATAATCTGATTTGAGGTACATAATTTTCAGGTTAAATGGGATATTCTAGTGAATCAATTAAGTGAAACATATTCAATAGAATAAAAAGTGTGTAAGTGCTTGACTGGCCATTGAGACTTTTAACTTGTTATCATGGACTACAATATTCCCTACGAAAATGAATTAATATTCATATGGATGTTGAGAATGACAGCCTCAGTACTGTGTTTATCTCTCTATTCGATTCCATTGGCTTCTCTCAGAGAGTGCAAGAACCGACTCACTGTTTTAACCACACCCTTGACCTTGTTCTGGTGTATGGTATTGAAATTGTTCCCACGGAATCCATCTTTATCTGATCACTGTTTGCTAACTTTTAAGGTTGTACTGCTGAATTATCCTCCACTGGGCACAAATGTATATTCAAGATGTCTGTTTGATGGTGCTATAGCTAACTTTAAGAATGCGATTCCATCAACTCTAAATTCATTATCAGGTATCCCTCCCAAGTCGATCATCTTGTTGATAGTTTTGAAGGTTTGCTGCGAACAACACTCGACTCTGTAACCCCTCTAAAAAAAAAGTTAAACAAAGATGGTTAGCACTATGGTATGATACTGAAACTGGCTAATTAAACTTTAGAGAAACTAGCGTTCCACCAAACTGGAACACTCTCGTTTAACTTAGCTAGATAGTCTTAAAACTTATAGAAAGGCCCTCCGTAATGCCAAAGCAGCAGACTACTCATCTTTAATAGAGGAAGATAGGAACAATCCCATGTTTCTTTTCACCACTGTAGCCAGGTTGACAAAAAAGTCACAGCTCTATCGACTCACTAGCCACGATTTCATGAGCTTCTTTAATGATAAAATTCTAGCTATTAGAAACAAAATCCACCAAAACTTGTCCTCAACTGGCACCAACTTATCTCTAAACTCAGGAACCTTAGAAACAGCTGTAAAACCAGTTATATATTTTGACTGCTTGTCTTCCCTCAATCTTTGTCAACTAGCTCCAATCATTTCTTCATCCAAACCATCAACCTGCCTCTTGGACCCCATCCCGACTAGGCTGCTTAAAGAAGTCTTACCCTTAGTCAGCACCTCCATACTTGATGTGATCAATCTGTCTTTCTCAACAGGCTATGTGCCACGGTACTTTAAAGTAACTGTAATTAAACCTCTTTTGAAAAATCCCAACCTGGACCCAGATTTCTTAGCTAACTAAAGACCTATATCTAACCTTCCATTCATCTCCAAGGTCCTGGTGTGTCAATCTACACAGCAAGAGCTTGTTTGAAGATTTCCAGTCAGAATTTAGAGCTCATCATCGCACAGAGACAGCACTGGTGGAAATTACAAATGACCTCCTAACGGCATCAGACAAAAGTGAAAGGTCTGGATCTCAGTGAGGACTCAGATGCGGAGGTCGTGAGCAAAAAAACAGGATTTATTTACACACAAAGCATACTCTAAGAGAGTGTAAACAAAGTACAACAAAATACGCTCTACAATGAAGCATCAAAGTATTAGATCAAAATCACTCGAGAACGAGGACAAAGGACGAGGTATAAAGCAACAAAATAATATCACTAGGATGGCAAAATCACTAGGAGACAAAAACACAAAAGCTTTCGTGAGAGGCAACTAGGGATCAAAGGCAAGGACTATGGTTCGAAGACAAGAAGGCTGCACAGTTAGGTCATTAGATGGAAATCACTGGCACAAGACAAGGGGGAACACAGACTATTCAACACATGAGGGAAGGAACCCAGGTGCACACAATAGGTGATCAGGAAGATAATTGGACCGTTGACACAAGAGGAAGTCCAAGTGACCTGAAACGAGATGAGGGTTATTCTTAAAAAAAAAACTGAAATGACGAGACCGCATTGAGACAGAAAACCCCCAGCCAGGTACACCGCTGTGACAAAAGGACTTGTCTTGTATTGGTTTCATTAGTTGATCCAGAATGCTGCTGCTTGTGTTCTGACAAATTTCTCCTGTCTTAGCTTCTCTGCAATGGCTTCCTGTAAAATCCATCTTTTTACTTACAAAGCTCTTCATGGTCAGGCAGCATCTTTTCTTAAAGAGCTTATAGTACCTTACTGCCCCACCAGAGCACTGCGTTCCCAGAATTGAGGGTTACTTGTGGTTTCTACAGTCATCCAAAGTAGAATGGGAGCCAGAGCGTTCAGTCCTATGCTGTGGAACCAGGTTCCAGTTTGGGTTTGGGAGGCAGACTCCATCTATACATTTAAGAGTAGGTTTTAGACTTTCCTTTATGATAGAGGTTATAGTTAGGTCTGGCTTAGGTGAATCCACCCTTAGTTATGCTGCTATAGGCCAAGACTGCCTGGGGATTTCTCATGATGCACCAAGCTCGCCTCTCCTCTTTTTTCTCTCCCTCTCAGTGCAACCTCATTCCATTAATGCATTTTACTAACTGGACTTTTTCCCTTTCCCATAGTCGTGTGCTCTCTCGTCCTTCTCCTCTCTCCTCCTGTCACTTTCTGCAGGTGTTCATGGCTCTAGAGCTGTGGAGTCTGGATATGTGGTTGGGAGTCTCCTGCTGCCCCCGTATTTTTACTTGACACCATCTGTTACAATTACAACTACTGTTCCTAGTCTATGGTCCTGCTCGAGGTTTCTGCCTCCTCAAATCAAGTTTTTCCTTGCCTGTGTCGCCTTGTGCTTGCTCTTGGTGGGAATTGTTGGGCTTCTGTAAATAACTTCAGAGTAGGGTCTGACCTGCTCTGTTTGGAAAGCGCTGTGAGATAACTGTTGTGATTTGGCGCTATACAAATTAAATTGAATTGAATTGAATTGAACTTGGTGGACTAAATTGATCAAGCATATCAGGAACCCCAAGCTTCAGCACTACTGCTTCAGAATAAATGTCACTTCCCCCAAATTTTCTCTTTAAGGAAATGGGTTGAAAATTAATTTTCAGCAAAGCACCACAAATGCAAACATGTAAGAAAAAAACAAATAAATAAAAGAGCTTTGTGAGTTAATTGAAACTTTGTCTGACAGACTGCATTTCGGTTGTACTGTACGTCCACATGCATTTCAGAATTATTTAACACAAAATTAAGCTGACATTGATTAGAACTAATGTAAACTAATTGTAAATTGTACATACATATATATATATATATATATATATATATATATATAGAGAGAGAGAGAGATGGCATTTATTAGAATTAAAGATATATTGATAAATAGGGAGCAACAATGATCAATGAATGACCAAAAATTCCATGACTTCACGGGCCAAATCTCAGTTGTACTCACTCGCTGTCAAAAGATATCACACTTTCCAACATTTTAAAAACAAACCTTTTAACCATATAATGCCATATGTATCATGTTTGATACGTACAGTTTCTGAAGTCTTTTGGATCTGAGACTTTTTGCATCATTCAATGGTAAAAGCTTTGCTCAAACCCCTGTTTTACACATTCAGATATACCCGATAACAGCCAGTAGAAGACTACACCAAAATATATTTTTGACTTATTGCACGCTTGTTTGATCAAAATAATTTCAGTTTTTTTTCTTCATATGTTGTTGAGGGGCCAAAGAAAGACTTCAGACTAAAAAAATCGAATATTCTTCCAATTTTTCTCACCCCAGGCTTTAAAGGGTTAAGGAAAGGCTGGTAGATGTTTGTAATTCCTCCCCTCTACCATGTCTAACATTATGAAACACTGAAACTATGTCTGGGATCTCTGATCAATCAGAAGTACTACACGAAGAACTGCCAATGACTATGTATATGAACTGAAGTCATATGTACGGTTATTTTATCAAACATTCAATTTAACAATGAGCTCTTTAATTTTACTCTCATAATCTTTTTTCCAAGCATTGTTCAGAAAAACATTCTGTACATATTTCATAGTTTATCTTCACAAATACAAAGATGGAATTTTTATCAGTATTTCACTTCCGTTTAATCGTTTCAGTGCAGTAAACACAAAAAAACCTTTGAAAGGATGAGGCCACATTATTGCTTGCTTTGAAGAAAGTGATTGCACTTTAATGCGATGGGAGTTTAGAGGGAAGAGTAGTGCCAAATAACCCAGCACCCTTACTTAGCACTACATTACTACCCATCTAATCCCTATTAGCAGGTACAGATGGTGCTCCTTGTGCCACTTCAAGGTGCTCACAGCTGGCAGACCTGGACTATGAATAAGTCTGGATCCTAGCCATTCACACAGCAGACCAGATGGGGTAGTGCAAGTCTGAGGGACATGCCAGTCCCTTCATGATAAGGAAACTGGCAGGAGGACTTGAATAGCTTCAGTCGTGTATCCAAAAATAAAAATGCATATCTTTATTCATTAACAAAAGAAATTAAAAAGTAATTCTTAATGACTGTTATATAGAAAATATTACAAAGAGAAAATTTACACATCTCTAGAGGATTTGGCCTTTGTGCATCATTGTCATGTATGTCAATTTAGGATGTATATTTTGCTCTAAATATCCCAGTTGAGTGAAAATGCTGATGTTTACATAAAAGAATGATATAATAATTTAACTTATAAACATTAACAAGAAAGAAAGTTTTTTTCCTACTTGAAAGAAAACCTCTTGGAGTCAAAAGTTACTGCCATGTCAGTAATATGTCATGCATTGAGCTCTATAGTTGCTTGAGTTAAAGTTACATCACTTTTTAAAGTTATCTAGCCACCTCTATCTATATTTATACCTTGTTTTGAACTTTAGACGATACGCGTTTTGGCATACCTTTAAGTGTCACCCACAATGGCATCCTGTAAAAGCATCAATCCACAAGTGGCAGGAGGGAAATATGACACATATGAGCATTTCCACATCAAAGCAGATGTCATTCTCAAGTGTTTCCTTCAAGTTGCCACAACATCCTCATGAGGAAGATGGGCTAGGAAAGGGGTAGGGGCACAGCAACAAACCTTGCTTGCCATCATCCATGTGCTTATGATACCAATGTAGCTAACTTTTATTTGCTCAAGCACAAACTGCAGCATAAATAAAGCAATCGTGGATGATTCGCATGAACAAATATTATTTAGAGTATATATAAACTTTATTACATATACAGTACATAATTGTAACAAGAATAAAGCAGTGCAAATTAATGTAGTGTATATGGTTGTCCTCTAAATGTGAATTATGACAGCAGATCCTGGATCTAATAGGTGAATATTGTACTGCTAACAAATACATGTCTATTTGTATGTGTATGTCTGAGTTTCCCAGAAGGTGATTTCTCATGAGGAAACTATTTCACTATACACTGAAAGCCCTGACCTCTCTTCACTTATGGCTCCTTTTCTGATTGAGGTGCAGCTGGCCCTTTCTGTCAAGCCTACCAAGCCACTGTTTCCAGGCAACAAGCTCAGCAATCACCTGTCATTTTGGATCAATGGTCACACCTGTACACCCACCTGCTCCCTGCCTTGTCACAATGGAAGAAGAGAGGAAGAAAAGGAGAGAGATGTGGACTTATCTTGGATGGTTGATGACCTGCTTTTGAATGAAGAGATGGCTCTGAATAGCCTGATTTAGAGGGGCGAGATTAAGGCTGACTGATCTGAAAGAAACTCTTGTGTGGCTATAAATGTTTTGGTAATAAGAACTCATGTTGCTTTGTGTACTTTTCAATCCTCACGAAGCAAACACATGCATCTGACATTCAGATGATTACTGGACTGTATTCAATCTATTTGATCATGTACTCATTCCTCTCAGAAATCATCCTCTTTAGGTCACTTGAAATGAGTGTGTGCTATTTAACAACTTCCAACAATGACAAGACACTGACAGCAGCTCCCATTAATTCCACTCAGTTTCAGACACTTTATGACAGAGAATGGACACCTAAACTTATATTCATTTACTAGAAATGCTGAATTCGATGTGCATATCAGACCAGAAATCTTCATATTCATGCAACAGCAAACAGACTTGAGACTCTGAGACCAAAAACACAATTGACATATTTATGTGATGAAGTGCAAGGAGGGAGAAGATTTTTTTTGTCATGCTTTATTGTTTTTTATACTGATTTCTCACTATGGTATGGTGCAGATGCATGACGAACATTGTGCTGCCAGATTTCAAAGTATATAACTACACATGCTGTTAGCACGCTAACCAGGAAAGTACAGCACTTGAAATTGTTGTCATTTGATAAACACAAATTGCTCCTTTAATCAACCTGCTTGATCAACCCAAAAGTTAAAATAATCAGGCTGTGTTTTCTTCTTGGTCACTCTGAAATCACTCAAAAGTCTTCAATTCAGGGCATGGTTATTCACTTTTTAAAATAAATTATTTGATATGCTTGCGTATTAATCTATACTTCTTCAGCACAAACTAAATGAAAAATTGTTCACAATGACACCCTATTGATATAATTTAGAGGAAAGTCGGTGCAGTTCTGACCTACTTATTAATACCAACCTTTTTATTTAGCCTTGAATTTAATAGCCTTGAAGCAGCTATTTTGACCATATTTGTGTAATATATTGCTTTTTATAAATTCATCTTGTTTTGATCAAAATGAAAGCATTAATTTAGTATTCTCTTCATGTTATTTGCATGTATGAATTTAAACCCAAACCATTTAAAAACCTATGATTTTTACGACATAATATTACATAATAAATGTTTGGTCTGAGAAATTCGTCCACACTGAAGGAATATGTAGTGAGCCTGTAATTACTGATGTATTATGCAGTTGCCCTTTGGGAATTGTTTGAGACGAATTTCCTCAGACCAATTAGTAGGGTTAGCTATTTTGCTCAAGCAATGTATTGAGTAGTTGTCTCTTGTGCCATAATTGCATCTACAAGCTGGTACAGGGGACAAATTGATGTGTTTCTTTGCAGTTTGGTCAATGTTCTCTTTAGTCGTACAAATGTATATGGGTAAAATGGTTTACTTTGTTACCAATTAAGGTCTTGTAATAAGTTGACTTGAGTAAGTTACAAATTGAGATGAAAATATATGGAGAAGATTAATCAAATCTAACACAGACCAATCAGCGTTTTTACAGGCCATGTGGCATTAACACTCCCACTGCAAAAATGAAATCAATTCAAAATACATTGTAGGAAAGGAACAAATGTACTTACAGTATGACCGATATTAGTTATAACTTATCTCATCTTTTCACAGTAATTATCTGTAAAAAAATTAATTATCGAGGAAAGTATCAAATTATTGTACTTCATAAGTTTAAAAGCTGCCCTTATTGTGTTTTCAGTACAATGTGAATGCGCGGCGGAGTACACATTGATTTTGTGGATCACAAAGAGTTTGCATGTGTGACTGTTTTCTGAACTGCTGTTGCAGTTTAAAATCCTACCCTGCGTACCAACACTCCGATCATAATTTAGGTCTGATTATGCTTTCATGCTTCTGTAATTTAAATATTTACCGGGCACCCCGTCAACATCCACAAACCTCCACGCTTAATTTGCATTCTGATGCGGAGACCAGCAGGGCAAAGGGGTTTGGAATAAAACTGTGTGTCATCAGCATTTGCTCGCTCAGAGCTGAAATTAGCAAGGACCTTTTGGCAACAGATCTTGAAGTGCCTCTATTAAATTGGCCGTAAGGGATCATGACACTCCTGGGACGACAAAATAGCCTCAAAAATCAGAATGTAAAATGGTGGAAAATCTTTTCAGGCCAGTGATAAGCACCAAGACCGAGGCAATTTTCTTTTTTGCAAAGAAGTAATACCAAAGAGATGGCTGCAATATAATGTGATATAAAAAATATTTTTATACACAAAAAGAGAATATAAAAACAAACAAGCATGCAAATAGTACTCAAATAAATACATCAATCTTCTGGATGTGTCTGGGAATTTTTTTGTTTTATAGAATGAAGAACTGAGGTAAAAAGTAACGTTCAATTCTGTTCAATTAAATTAAATTAAAATAAATTAGAATGTGACAACATTTCTTTTTCTTATCAGCTTTGAACTGCTGTATTATAATACTGTATACATTTTATGTTTCATCCGCAGGTTAGGGGATATGTGTACTCACTGTTGTATGTTTATATCATCAGAAAAGGTTGATGTTCTACAACACCATGATGTAACAGTGTTTCGGTAAAGTCATTTTTTACCACACTCATTTTAACTGCCACAAGAAATGGGAGACAGTCACATTTAGCCAGATGCCCTGGAGTTAGTTGTTCCTGTGGCTATGCAATGACTCTCACAAATAACAATGTGACATCATCTTTGACCTCAGAATTCCTCCAGATAAGAACAGATATGTGCACCGATCGTTTCGAATTCACAGTAACAGCACTTAAGTTTATCTATGGAAAATAGATCAATACATTTTCAATATTCCAACCCTATACATATTCAGCAATACATATGACATGGTTTTGATGCTATACGTTGGATGATAGATCTATGCCGAAAGGAAACATCTATTGAAACGTTAGGAAAGAAAGTTCCTCACAATTCCTTGCACATATAGCCGATAAATATTTTGTGGCCTGGAGGATTTTCAGTGTAGCGGGGCATCTAGGAAGACAGCTAAGCTGCTAGGATTACTTTAAGGCACTGACATAAACATTCTGCTGCAGTTCTTTGGGTGCCTCCAGCCCCCTTGGAGCTTGATGCTAAGAGACAGTGACATTCTGAGGATGCCAGTGGGAACCCTGACAGAGTTTTGAATAAACAAACATACTTGTTTCGAGCACTATGTGCGGTGTCGGTGTACCCAACATGTGAATACTTTACACTGAGGTTAATGAGGGAATAATGACTTCCTGTTCAGACAATACAGTAAACTTAGCTTAGCTCTTATTTTATCTATATTATAATATCTCATTGTGTTTATTCTAATACATATTAATGTACATATTTATTTTTAAAAGTTTGTTACGGTTTTAACAAAATGTGTATATATAATATGCACCCACGCATAGACACCAGGTTTTAGTAGAGATTTAACATGAAGTTACCTGATGTGGTGTGAATAATGGACACAAATGTTGTACGGTTTATCTCTAAACAATGTATAGTAGCTATAAAAGGAAGAGAAATTAGTTTTCCCGTGCGTGTGCGTGTCTGCGTGTAGATATTAGTGTTCTTGCTCGGGGACAGTAAGCTTCAGAGGGGTTGACACGTTCGATAAATAACTTATGAGGACACTAAATGGGTCAAGAAGAGATGAATCACAATGGAAGTGTCCTCAATGAAAATTCTTCTAGTTACAAGTTTGTGATTTTGATGCTAGAGGGATGCAAGTGTAAAGCCCTTTTTACACACATAACAAATTTATTTTTTTATGTGAGTTGTCTGACTAAGTGAAAGAATGGTATGCATGTAACCAGTTGTGTTGGAATGAACATAACTTATTTTTTCTTTCTGTTTTACAATGCTACACTTTCACTGGAAGTACAGAGAGTGGAGTTTTGTCAAAATGAATCAGATAAATTACCTTCAAATTCTGCACATGTTCAAGTAACATTTCAAATTTGTGATGGTTCATCCATCTATTAGCAGTAATGAATTGATTTTTATTTTTTTTTCAAATGTATGAGATGACTGTTGAGGTTAATTTTATGTTTACTACTGATCAAAAATTGTTCATGAGGTTAGTGAAAGCCTCAATGCTATAGAGAAATTTCTATATTGTGTCTGTGTGGTTGTAACTCTCATTTAACAACTGGAATCTTGTTTAAGTTATTTGCTTTAAAACTATTAAGTACCATGAGTACAACATCATCATCACCAATGAGAAAGATAATATAATGTGCAATATGACTATTTTAAATAGCCTCAACAACATTTTTGTAAAACACCGTAATGCTCTCAGACTACAGAATCAACGACTTCAATACAAATGGGGAAAAAGCATGACACTTTATTAGGTACACTCCACACATACACTCATTGATTGCACGTTCAAACAGTTGCAAAAAGAAAAAAAACACCTTTTACAGACACACAACTCAGCTGCGATGCTGCCAACTGGAATGCCTGTGTATAATTTTTTTCTGCTGACAACTTTATTTATTTATTGATGTTTAGCATGCAATCATGGTTGGCACAAAACTCCATCATGTAAATTATACAGTCAATATACGATATTCTCTGCCAACTCAAGAGACCTGGGTCTTTGCCATTCATGTTACCCAATTCTAAAGTTGATAGGAGAGGTAGCAAACACTATGTGCATTGAATACTAATGAGATAAGACAGTGGAAAAAAGTTGTTGAAGTTGTCAATACTGTGTTCTTGCCCACTGACTAAAGGTGAACATTTCAGATCTGTATCTGACTTTTGGAACAGTTATTTCTTGTGAAGATGGATATTTTCCTTGACTTGATGTGTAAATATCTGAAAAAAATATTCCTCTCATGATTTTTCCACCCCCATTTTTCATTCGGTTGGGAGGGCATAACAGTTAAGTTAATAATTAGAATATGATTAAAAACAGAATTCTTTTGCTATGATTTCTAAGCTGTAGAAAAAGCTTTCAAAGCTTAGAGATGTTTTGACCCATTCTCAGTCTTTGTTCTAATTGATATGAATTGTTTGCCAAAAAACCTCTTTGCACTGCTTTATAAGTGAATTCATGAAAACAAAATAGTCTCAATTGTTTTAGTTGGTTAACATTTCCAGAAATACATACGAATTTAAAGGAAAAAATAATATGTTGACAAAAATATTTTTGTGCCATGCTGTGGAGAAAATTAAATGGGGAGACATTGCATCTTATTGTTATAACTACACAAAACCTTTTCTGTCTCGGGTGTTTTCTGTTAACTCTTTCCTTTGTTGAGGTTCAATGCAGTGCTTGGTATGTCTCCGCTGAGATACAGCAGGATGCAGAGAGAACATTGCATTTCTCAAAAACCTGGTTGGAAGCTGGAATCCGTCCAAAATTGTCCCACATCTTCCTGCAATTATCAATCTTCACCATTACAAGGAAATGAAAACAACCTGCCACTTTCCCAAGGTGTTTAAACTAAATCTCACAATTTCTTTCCTATGTAGAGATGAACACACGGAGCAGGGGCCTTATTGTTTTTCTGACCTTTTCCATTTCAGAGCTTGATGGGTTGCCTTTATCACACAAATTGGAGTGTTGCAGTGGGACTGTGAAGTCAAACAGCATTGTAGAAACGACACTCGTGTTGCATGGCTGGCAAAAACCCAACTACCAGGGATTTGGTTGTGCTTGCTTGGGTGAGAGAGAGTGAGAGAGAAAAACTTTTCTGCATGTAGTAAAATTGTTAGATCTTGTGTGACAAGGCTTTTTTAGTCACGTTGGTTGTGAACAACCTGAATGTGAGTTAACAGTTCACATTCATGTTAGAAGGTCACATTTGATAGTTTATTCACAAAATCAATGGAAACATCTCTTGGTTGCAAGGTTATACTGCTTTCATTTAACCAGTTCAGCCATTTGATCATTAAACTTCTGGACATAAAATGTTTTGTTATAATCCTTCAGTTTTCTTATTTATGACTTATTAGTTTTGCTAATGTAGTGCTTATTAATTGTAGGTGCAACAGTTTAACCACCTTCTTCTCAGATAATCTTCCAATGACACAAGTTATACACAGGTGTATTTAGTCTGTTTTACTATCTCCTCTCTCAACTCAAGGCATATCAGTACCAGCTCAGCTTCAACATTTCCATTTCTATTCTGCATATGACAAGATATGCAATGAAGGTGCCTCTCTTTTGGTCTAAAAAGGCAAATATGAAAGAGCCACTTACAGAGTGTCATGGGAAAAGACCTTGGATTTTCTATTGGTACGACATGCTCAGAATAGTTTGCTTGAAATGCGGCTTGCAGCAAACAAAAGCCACACACCTAAATGTGTTTCTCAGATCTGATGGAGCAGCAGCGCCACATCCAAATTTTTTTCCAACCTTTTGAATTAATGACTATATCACAAAGGGTAAGCTCAGAAAGTATTCACAAATAGCATACCTATGTTAATTGTATCTCTAATCTTATTCCTTCAGTTAAAAGACTCAAAAGCGCACACACACACACACTGAACCAACTCCAAAACCTACATACACACACATATACACACACACACACACACACGCTGCTGCTTTCTTCATGCCTGTTACTTGAATGACTGTATTTTAAATATTGCACATTACAATTGATCACTTTTTTATTTATTATATCACACAATTTTCTTATTATATGTCTAATTTATCTAACTTATCTAATGTATACTGTATGTCTGCATGGGAGAGCAAGAAACGAAATTTCAATTCTTTGTGTGACCAACGCACGTAAAGAAATTGACAATAAAGCCTACTTGACTTGACTTGACTTGACTAAAACCTATTGCATTGCTGTGGCATCTTAATTTTGAATGACGTAGCACCAATCTTCTTTAACATACATAGTCCTGTTTTCTGTTCCATACCCTTCCTTTTTATGAATGAAACCCCAAGATATTGAATGATGGGATACCCCAGAAAATGCAATACTCTTGTATGTGTTTTTCTAAGGATAGACGCTAATGTTGTCCTTGCAAGAATATATGACACAAGAAAATTTCCTGCTTTCAAAGATGGTAGAGAATCTCTCACGTTTAACTTTGGCTATATAATTACTTTAATGTAAAGGAATGTTTACACTTGCATGTCTGGTTCTTTCCATTTACATCAATGTATATTGCAGGCATCTTTATCCCAAGTGACCTCCAAGAAGATATACATACACTCTCCTCTGATTTGCCCAAGGACATGTAGCATAGTCTACATTCAAACCGTCAACCTTTCCACTGGCAGATGATTGTTTTTCCTTCGAGCAACCACAATATAAATTTATACCAACTTTGGTATTCCCAATGACATTTTCATACCTAAAATTAAATTATGCCTAAGTAAAAAAAGACGTGTGACAGTAATTTAATTGCTCATTTAGTGTGTGTGTATATAATGATATAATATGATATATGATATCCAATGCCATATGTATGTGGGGATAAATATTCTCCTTGAAACACCTATTCAGAATATTAAAGTTGAATAAACATCCTGAAAATACCAATAAAGGAAGGGATTTTCTTCATGTTTTCCCGACACCTTGACTTACTTGCTAATGTTTACCTGGATCTGTTTACTAGCTGTTTTGTCAGAATCGGATAATAACAAAGAGGAGGGAGTGAGAACTATACATGCTTTTGTGCAAATTCCAGAACACATGCTCTGACATTAATCTGCTGATAATTAGCATTTCTGCCATATGGATAGTTTTACAGTAACCTGTTTAGTCTTAATGAGGTGTTCCCTACAATCTGCTCAATTCCACAAAATACTAAAGTTTCAATAGGCAGTGTTTCCCCCCCCCCCCCCGCCAAAAAAACAAAAACAAAACAATGTTACCATGTCCTGTTCAGCATTAAGGTAGGATAACTGAAATCTGAGTACTGTGCTGTGCTCAACAAATTTGCTTTGCCAAAGGAGGCTTCGATATTTGTTATTTGGATTTTTTATAGTTGTGTCTCCCAAAATTTAATGAAGTTGGTATGGAAGTTTTGAGCTTGTGTTTTAGGAATAAGGAAAGTAAAAACTTTCATTGGGAGCACTAAAGTTAAAATACTTTCATTCCTACCTTTTGTGTTTATTTATTGAAATGGTGTTGCAGAGTGACACTAATTGTAGATCAAATTAATATTCAAGTGAAGTCTCTGTCACAAATAAAGTGAATGCAAAAAGATTATGCACTAGTCTATTCAGTGCTGTGATGCACACTGATTTGATTAGGGTTTCGGAGCATCACTTCATACATATTCATGATACTAATCATTAAAGTTTAAGTTTAAAAGTTGATTAGCAGCTTACCAACAATAAAGATCTTGGTGACTGTAAGTGCAAAGAAAAAATAAAATATTCTTTAAAAATGAAGCTTAATTCATTATAATATGTGAACCAATTATTTGAACTCACGCACCTCAGTTATGGGATCCAGGTTTTTCCTGTTTAATGTTATGGCAAAAGTATGGCCCAGTCTAACACCAAGATGTAGGCCAAACCATCTTATGAAACATGAACATAAATGGCACTTTATTGGTGGGATAGAGATTAAGTTGGTATGTGGGTTGAAGTGGTACCCACTAAATGTAGTTCCCTATAGGGTAGGCTTACCTTTACACACAGTATGGGCAATGGGACCAAATTCTTGGAGAAGTAAAGTCAAGTAAAGTCAGCTTTAATGTCAATTACGCCATACATACACAGACATACTGAGTAACTGAAATTACATGACTCTCGGCCATTATCTGTAGTAAATAACTGAATGATAAAGTCTTGACATAAGATAAAATAGTTTTTTAAAAGAAAATTACATAAATAAATCTAATCAAAGGAATACATAAAAATAAGTGTATACAGTGCTGAATGAAAAATAAAATATACTGTATATGTAAACAATAACCAGTAAATACGCTGCTTTCGCAATACGCTGAAGGGACCTGCGGCAGAAAGCGGTGCAGGTTCCGCACCACACCAATCGTCCCCCTGTAGATTGTAGATGGGGGGAGGGAATCCAGCTTTTCTCAGTCTGCAAAGGAAGTGAAGTCGTTGGTGACCCTTTTAGCCAGAGATGAGGTGTTGGTTGTCCAGGAGAGATCCTCTGAGAAGTGCGCACCCAGGAACTTTGTGCTGCTTACCCTCTAAACACCAGCACTGTTGATAGTCAGAGGGGGGTGTTGGGTACGTGCTCTCTTGAAGTACACAACAATATCTTTGTCTTTTTCACGTTCAAACAGAGATTGTTGTGCACAAACAATGAGGTCAGATGGTTCACCTCACTCCTATAGTTTGCAGATGAGACCCACCACAGCTGTGCCATCGGCAAACTTGGTGAGGAAGTTGGTGTTGGTGCAGTGGTGTGCAATTCTGGGTCAGCTGGGTGAAGAGAAGGGGGCCCAGCACACATCCTTGGGGGCCCCCGTGTTCAGGATGATGTGGTAGTAGTAATTGAAGCCAGAGGGTGAGGTCTTCTTTGGTACCCTGATGATGGTGGGGGCTTTGAGGCATGTAGGAATAAACACCTGGCTTAGTGGCTGTCTGTAAGTATGTGAGTTACCCGTGAGTTCTCCTTCACAGTCCTTTGGTACGTGGCCAGATATGTTGTCAGGACCAGAAAATGAGTAGGCGTTGATCATGCAAGGTGTATTTTTTTGTAAAAAAAACACCTTGCTGATTGTGCTGTCCATAGACAGTACTGTCTATGGATTCTACTGTCCATAGACAGCACAATCAGCTGGTCACCCGGAGGAGGGGGAGGCTTTTGTGCTGGAGTAGTGTTCTGGGTCTAAGAGAGAGCAAAGAATCCGTTCAGCTCATTTAGCAGAGTGAGGTGGAGCTGTCACAGGTCTGTGGTGGTTGTAGTCCGTGATTGACTGTAGCCCTTCCCACAGGCTGCATGAGTCTCTGTTGTTGCTGATCTGGTGGGCTTTCCTCCTGGATTACTGTCTCTTAGTCTCTCTGATGCCAGGTGACAGGTAGGCCCTCTCTGTCCTCGGGCTGACCTAGTCTCCTGCTGACTCGGTCTCCTGCTTGAAGGCGGGGGCCCTACTTGAAAGCAGTATTTCAAGCCCTCAGAGGCCTGTAGACTTCCCCTGTCAGCCATGGCTTCTGATTAGTCTTGACAGAGATGGTCTTGAGGATTGTTACATAATC
Source organism: Menidia menidia (assembly GCA_907169785.1). Classification (NCBI taxonomy): domain Eukaryota; kingdom Metazoa; phylum Chordata; class Actinopteri; order Atheriniformes; family Atherinopsidae; genus Menidia; species Menidia menidia. Next base: position 16,092,201 of record CAJRST010001113.1, read on the forward strand.
AATGCATTTGGTGATGTATGTAGTGACAGTCAGTGTGTACTTCTGGGGGTCGTTTGAGGAGGTGTAGGAGGCAGAACTACTTTTGCATACCTTGGAGTTATTAACATGCCCCATTCATGCCCCAAATCGTATTGTATGAATATCCAATATTTTCATGATGGTGTGAATAGCACAGATCAAATTTTTTCCAATGCGACCCAGGCCACTTGGATATGTGATCCTAAATCCAATACGTAACTAATCTTTTCTAATGCGGTCTGCTACTGTACAGCCAGGTCGAATTCATCTGAACTGCATGTCATTGACACTCAGCAAACAACATTATTCTCCGTCCTGGTATTAGTTAAACTTATAAACCACATTAAGACCAAACATGGTTCTCATCAATGACAATCCATAACTTGCACAGAAGTCTAACAACAGAACACCACTATGGTTCAGATCAGGGAGTCCGTTTCTCCCAATCACACCTCTAAGATTTACTCCATCATCACCACCATGAGCACTGAAGTCCCCCTGTAGAAAAATGGAATCACCCCTTCCAGGACATCACCCAGAGACTCCAAGAAGGCTGGGAAATCTGAACTGCTGTGTGGACCATAAACATAAACAACAGTACAGCTGAAGTGAAGTGACTGCCTTGCCCACCGGTGATAAGTCAAATGTAGATGCACTCAGCCAGGGGCTTGTAAGTATCGCCAAACCCTCATGGTGCTTCTCTACATGGGGAACTAATTTAGCCCCTCTCCATGAGTTTGGTTCCAGAGCCCAAGCTGTGTGTGGAGATGAACCCAACTACATATATTGCTCCACCTCACACACCAACTCAGGCTCTAAGAATCTCAACGCCCAGGCCTTTGCCATTTTTGGACATCTGATCAGGGGTGTTGGTTTCCTCATTTAAAAAAATGCTGTGAGTAATGTCACAGTATTTCCCTCAAATGGAAAGTTTACTCCATCGGGCACAAGAGGATGGTTTTGACCCACTGATGAACTCCAGGAGGACAAACGTGGTTTTTAAATGGGCCAGGAATCTGTGGACCAGGTCTTTATCAAATACTCAAAAAAATGTTATGCTCATTCATTCTTATAAAGATTTTGATATTTTTGTAAAGGAATATAGCATATCACTATTGTTTAAATGGAACAATGTTTAATGAAAATAAAGACTCTCAGTATGAGCATTGTTGCCATTGTTGCTTTTTAAAATTTACATAGACAAATTCCCACAGATCAACAAATATCTGTTAGATTTTAGTATGACCCTAGACTCTAGTATGAGTCTAGTATTAGTTGAAGTGACAGATAGATGGATTGAGGGATGAATGAATGCTTTACATATGCTTCCACTCCTGATTTTGAAAGACCTTTTATTTAAATTTATAATCATTTAACAACACACTGATTATGGTCAATGTTCTTTAGTATTTAAAGAATCTCTAAGATTTTTTGCTTTCACCTCCCTAACTAAAACAATGTGACACAATTCTTGATAAATTAATTATAATAACAAAGAAGCCCTATCAAACCTCACCAAAATGATCATACAATGATGAAGCCTTTATGTGTATGGGCTGTCAGTTGTCAATCAGAGTGTAAATATACAATATAGATGATGTGCATATAAAAACTCATAGAGTTTGTTAATATAAGTGACTGATTTTAGAATATTTAAACAATGTGCTACACTAAAAATCCACTCAGCTTCTCGGTAAAAGAACAGGGAAAGACCAAACTTTAAGGTGGTACTGATAAGGTAGGAGGACAGCAGATGTCTTGATTGAAGAGTCAGTGCCACACAGCTTCACTAAAGGCAATTTGGGAAGACAAACACATTTTCAGTGGGTATTGGCTTTCAGCCAATCAGTTGCTGTGCATAGTAATATGTCCAGAGGGTTTTGAATTCGAAGTGATGTGGGAGGTCACCAATAAGAAGTGCTGCTGGTATTCTTTCCTGAAAATACGTGATGAATAAAATAATGTCACCTCCAGGTGTTACATTGCTATGTGTCTTAAATTTTAAATGAAGGAGTTGATGCTTTAGACATGTAGTGAAATGGATGAATAAATTCAGCATTCAACCTGTATCGTGTGGGCACAATATTCATTCCAATTATACCCAAATTTAAAATTTAAAGTGGTAGGCTTGAATAAAAAGAAAAACAAACTCTAAAGGGATTGTACAGGAGGCAGTATTATTGCAGCCTTACTTGCAAATATGAACAGATACTTTGTAAATGTCATAGCAACTGTAAAACAATACAGCCCTCACTGTTATAACTGTCAGCAGCTGGCTCCCTTAAGGATGACAGGCAGGTGACGGCATAAACAGCGAGGCAACAGGACTGGAAAGTTCGTTAGCCTGGAAAAAAAGCTTTTTTTTCTAACAACGTATTCACCATGACTTCTTATATTTTTAATATTATGCTTTTGTATGGCCGAACATATTTTCATATTAGGAATTTTGATGAATGAATTCCTCCTTTACAGTTACATTCAGACTTGTTTTAACTATCACAATTGTAATCAAGTGTACCCATTCAGCTTTACCTGTTCTTCCACGTATCATCTGTCACAGCGGTGTTACCAAGCTGGGCTTTCTTGTCCTGTCTCCATGTGGTCTCATAATTTCCTGTTTTATTTTGATAAATAACCCTCATCTCAGGTCAGTTGCACTTCCCTGTGTGTCATCTGTCCAATTGTCTTCCCGATCACCTACTGTGTTCACCAGGAGTTCCCTTTCCCTCATGTGTTAAATAGTCAACGTTTCCCCTTGTCTTGTGCCAGTGTTCTTTGTCCCACGTCCTACTGAGCAACCTAAGCCATAATCAATCCTTGCCTTGTGCCTTGAATCCCGTTTTTCTTCGAAAGAGTGATTTAGATTTTGGTCCTCCTAGTTTTTTTCTGACTCCCTGTGAGTATTATTTTGTTACTTTGTTTATGAGCCTTTACTACCCTGGTATTTTGAGTGATCTTGATTTGTTACTTCTCTAAACCATCCTCGTTGAGTGATCTTTAATTTGCTACTTTTTTAGGATCCAACCTATAACTGGCTGTAGCACCAGCCCTTAACTAATGGTGATTTTAGTACCTACTCAGCGTGGAACAGCATGCCTCCACGCAATATTTTTGCATTACTGCGAGGGGCTGGACCCACTAAACAGTTACAACTTTGGCAACTACTCAGTTGGGGTTCCATCAGTACTGGGTAAGACCGACCGCCCGGTGCTGATTGGCCTGAGAGTCACATGATTGGATTAAAAATATGGAAACAACAAATGTCATTATTATCATTTCTGTGATCATAAACGTTGTAAATGCTTCATACAAAAAGCAACACCATATCACAACTGAGAGGTTTTAGTTTTGTTGTCTCAAGCTTGAGTCTAAATTACGTCATGTGCCGGTCTGCCCATCTTTCTGTTTGGCCATAATTTGTGATGGAAACCGTTCTGTGTTGGGCTGTATAGGTAGTAATGGAAAAGTGTAATTCCAATATAAGTGATATGGTTGAAAGGGGGCAAATGACCCAAATTTCAGTACAAGTTTATGAATGGTCTTGAATGTTCAAAATAAACTGGAAGATATCTGGAATGAGACAACTCACATACAATATCAATAATCAGAGATGGGAAAGGCTGATGAAGTCAATTTTTTTCACTGAATATCTAAATATAGTCTGAGCTCATGACATTCCTATTAAACTTAATTGACTGATATTTCAGAGCCTTACTCCAAGATTGGGCTTTTCTATCCACATCTGCATTCTTTATGCAATTGTGTTACAAGAATAATTCAAGGTTATCACTATTTTCATGTTCACAATGCAAATTTAGTTTCAACATTACAAAATATATTTCTAAAAACCAAACATATATAGATGATTCAATTTCAATATGTGACGTTAAAAAGAAGCTTTTAGAAACAAATTGTTGTATAGCTACCTCCAGCTGGGATAGGCTTCATCAACACCATAACTTTAAATTAGATGAAAGTGGTTTGGAAAATGAATGGATTAAATATTGTATGTTTAAACCACTTTAGGGTTGCTTTATCATTACATTCACTGGTCAGCCTGTGATGGACTGGTGACCTGTCCAGGTTGAACTCTACCTTTCGGATAGGATGGGATAGGCTTCCGCCCCCTTGCAACCCTACTAGGAATAAGCAGTATGAATAATGGATGGATAGATGTTTTTCATGACTTTTGTTTTATAGCATGGAACACACGAGGGGAAACCAAGAGGTCGGAATAGTGTGCAGAATTTACATATTTCTGCCACTGAGGACCTGATTTTATCTTTTCTAAAGAATAATTACAAAGAAATGAACTCACAATAGCACATATCCATGTAAGTTTTGGTCATGACCATGATATACACCTTCAATATTTCTGAATATCCTCTAAAGACTGTTTCCATCACAGCTACAGTCATGTAAAGTATTTTGCAATTAAGAATAGATTTATTTTTACAAAAATACAGTTTTGGCTTAAGAAGTATGACTAATATGGTAAGCATAGTCAGCCTAATTTCAGCCTTTCATAACGATAAAAACAATATTCCACAAGATTCCTGGGTAAGATGTATTTACTTTGGCTTCATATTCTTGGCTTTAGTTGCATAAGCTTTTTTACTTGAAGATATGCACACTCGGTTTTTCCTCTCTGCTTGGCAGATCTTTGAAGTCAAGTCCACTCACACCTGAGTGAAACGAACAGCCGTTTACAGGGTGCTGTTCAAGAGAGGCTGCCAATTACTCTGTCAGTTACTTGCAAAATCTAAATTGGATATTACACCATTTAATCGCTGTAAATGTTGGTACTAATAGTAAGCTACCTGCCAACCTCTATGCAACTAGTGAATACAAATTGTCAAGCAGCAGAACTGACAGTCTTCTCTCCATAAGTCCTAAAAATAATGCAATGATTGTATGAACAACTTAAGCTGACACATGTTTTAATATTCTTCCACAGTTTCCAGTTGCTAAAAAAGTAAATGGCTTGAAAAAGGTACTTTTTATTCAATATAATTAGAGATTAGAAGTACATTTTGGCTGGAGGGACACCTTTTGTATAAATACACTCAATTTAAAAGTGAACTGCCACGATATGAAGAGAAAACATAACTTGTTAGGGAAATAAACGTAATGGTTTATGAGTTAAAATTCACCAGCTCTTTGAGCAGGTTGCCAAAATCTATCCCTATAGATTTCCTACACATATCCTTCACAACTGGGGTTTAAAAAATAAAAAGAAGTTAGAGCGATAAAGACAATTTTTTCAAAGACAGAACTTGGTTGAAAGGGTTAGGTGGGAAAAAGGAAGTGCAGCAGAAAACAGGGATCGCACAAGAATGTAAGCAAACAGTAGCAAAATATCTGAGCCTTTAAAGACAGTACGCCAGCATCAAGTTGTAAGAAAAATACAAAATTTGAATAACTTTAGAAGTATCTGGAAGGTCTTCTTTCCCCCTTTTATAGGTAACTGATTTTGGTAATGTGAAAAAGAGGAGGTAACTCCATATATGCCTATCCCAGATAAATTATTTCTTTATCCTGGGCATAGAACACAGCGGCAACCCCGTATATCAGCTGCTGCCTAGGCAGTACATCAATAGCTACATTTCACCATATCAAGCTGGTGAAAAAACTGTTTGTTAGTGTAGCAGATGTGATCATTGGGGGCTCTTGGCCATTTTGAGCCAATTGCTACAGGGGAACACCATATAGACATAAGTAGAGCATACTTGTTAACTCTCTTGCCTCCTAGCTGGACTGTGTCACTTCATGACTGATGTTTGTTCTCTGAAGTAGATTAGCAGTTTGATCAGCCGGGGAAACACTGACACACTTGGAGCAAGGAGCTAGCTAGAAAAACAAAAAAAAGGTCTAAGCCATCCATGGTGACCAATCCATAAACACCCTGGGAAAACACTCGGAAAATAGGCAATATCATGAAGACCTGTTAGTCTTGTAGGTCCTTACGAAAGACTCGTGGTGGGGCGAGAGGAATCAAAACAACCAAAGCCAGGCAAGGTCATGAGAGTTGAGGAACAGGATCCAACAGTCACTATGAAGAAAAAGGCTTAGTTAATCCAAATTAACTTGTGGAGGGGTGGGGGATGGGGGTTGTGATTGCCCTTTTAAGTGTTTAAAAGTGAGCCAGTTCTTGAAAAGCACCACCCAAACCACAAGAGTCCTGACAGCAACATTGAACGTCCAATCCCCTTAAATCAAACATCAGACCTCTGTGGAACACTCATCTGTGAGCTTCTTTGCTAAATTCCTGTTTGGATAATTGGACTCAATCCGTATGCCATTAATTCCTGTTAACCCTATAAATTTAAGCACTTAAATGTTACTGTGAGCTATGAAGACAAAAGTTCTTCTCAATTCAACTTTCAGGTTTTGACTGACAATTAAAAATCAAAGAACTGACTGTACACTGTCTCTTGCCTGTCTACACAAACCTTTTTTAAAAGTACAAATTAAGTACCAAAAGTTGTTTTGGTACCAATTAAAATACTTTTATTAAATTAGATGAACAGTCATTTTCTAAATTTAGACTAAGAACCACGCCTTAAAGAACTTCATGCTTGAGAATATTGGTCAACTACGATAAGTGTTCAAACTGGCTCCACTAGAATTGCTGTCATTCCAACACTGATTTTTCATATATTACACTATACACCACAACTACTTAATTTGATGTTAAGACAACATGCTCTTTGTTGTTTTCTCCCTCGTAAATAATGGGAGAGAACAATCTGTACGCATACAGTTAGAAATCGCGTGCATGTCTTAAGTAGGTGTTTTCAGTTATTTATGAGCTGAAATGTTGGCCGTGGGTGGTTGGCGATCCAGAGATGAGCTGCAATATAATTTAGACACCCCTGACAGCTAGTTATCCATTCAACTTCCATCTAATCTTATAGCCCATCTCTTATCTGTGTGAAAGCTTGTATTAATTCTCATACAGGAAATGACAAAAATTCCAAGCAAAACCATTTCAAACAACGTTGACATAATTCTCAGTTTGATAAAATATGGCTGTATGAATGAGTGCATGTATGAATTAAATGATAAATTATCTTTGACTTATGGAGTGAAGTATAATCAAGTCTTCTACTTTTTCTTCACCGAATTGCCCCTTTTAAGCTCATCTTCTATTTCCATGTTTTCTTTAAATGAGCCGTATCTCTGTATTTTTCTCTAATTTCTTTACTGAGCTCTATTATGTAACCATAAACACAAACTGCTGTTGTTGACAATCCATAGAAGAGTTTTACTGTCTAGGCAGGAATTCTTAAGAGCACCATTAGAGCAGGATCAAAGCAAGTGATCAAAGCTAAGAATAAAAGCTAGAAAAGTACTTAAGGTCAATCGAACGTGGTTCACAGAGTCAAAATGGGCTACCTTTGGATCAGTTTGTTCATGATATTGTGACTGATACTGTTCACAAAGTGCAGTTAGGATCTCAAAAGAGCCAAATCAATATTCTAGAGATCAGACTACCCACCTATGCAGTAGTGCAGTAACCGATAAAAGAGAGTTTGTTAGAACTGCATCAAAATATTTAATCTCGCTATATTTAGTTAATCCATTCAGTTATCTAAAATGAGTCTTTAATAATAAGACAAATGCAGAGGGGTTTCATGAACTGGCGATTTTAAATTTCATGCTGCATAGTATAAAGAGCTCTCCCATAAAGAAGAAGGAGAGCATTTGCACTACTAACTATTACCTGTCTCTGAACAGTGATGACAAACATGTTATCTTGATAACCTTCTGTATTTGCAGGGGCAATAAGGAAGACAAGAGGAATTGAAAACAAAGAGGGAAGAATAAGGCAGAATTATTGCTTACTTGCAGGTGCAGGAATCAATTTACATGTTTTCTGCTTCTGAAGTGCAATGTGTTAACTTTTAGAAGCCATACAAATAGTTTCGGTGGCACAAATTGTTGCAGGATCATGGTAATAAAAAGTATTCCTATAACTGTGTCGTCTGCTACACAGACAAGATACACAAGATGGCATTAGGAAGACTTTGTGTATGTCGTTCATTTGGTCTTTAATGTCAACATGATGTACGCGGGTACATCAGTGGAAGATCAACCCTCCATTTGCTATGCAACCTATGTACTTTCAAATATGAGATACTTAGGAGATTATTCTTTTCACAAAATGGTGAATTGTCTCAATTTCAATAATTGTTGTGCTTTCTATGTGCTGTTCTTAATAATAGATTACACAAAGGAAATTTGTAAATCCTCGCTTTCTTTGGATTGTACAAAGCATCAGAGCTATATATATATATACTTTATATATATATAGTTACTTTAAACATTAGAAAATTTCATATCCAATTTCTTAAAAGGTAGTCTGCACCACTTATTTTAACTCACATTTCTTGCTTATTATCTTTGGAGACTGTTCCAAAATCAGGAACAATTTGTGCTCGACAACTGAATTTAAGGACATGATACCTTCCCCATGTTTACGTTGGCCACTGAAGATATTGTTTCACTTTCTGGGTGATTAGAAAAAATAGCTATCCACGGCCTTTAAACATTTTCTACTCTGGAAGAGTTCAGTGGAACATCTAATCTGCTTCATTTTACTGTACTTTGTTCTTGGTTCAAGGCAGCTGCTTGACTGCTTGCCAATGCATGGTTATCCCTAGTGTACGCCTTTGTGTATTGGATTGCTTGATTCAGAGTAATCACAACCACAGCGTTGTGTTGTTTAAACCAGCCGGATCCCAAAAGTGTATTCGTCCACAAAATATTTGCTGTCATGTTTCTTATTTGATCTGACAGCACTTTTAGTCAATTCTTCAACAAATGACTGCTGGCAGAAACTTTGGCTCCGCAAGATGAATAGCTATAGTCATTTATTGGCCAAAAGGGTATATAATTTGTCTGGCCGATGAGCTAAATGGAGTTAATGAATTATGGAGATAGTGTAAGTTGACAATATTACTTCACATCATTAGAAAATTTTTGTGTGTCAGCTGGGATCTTTGTATGAGCCAAACTTAGCCTTAGCTCACAATTCAAGTGTCTAGTGATGTGTGATACGTATGCAGCGACACATTCTCTGCCACAAAGCTTACTCTCGTCAAGCTATTCAGTCACTTTTACTTGTGTCTGAGAGGCCTGATTGTAGAGAGAACCTTGATCCCTTATCAACACAAATGTTCTATCCACAGCATATCAGAACAGCGTGCTCAAACATTGCACCTCTTCAAAATCCTGACTGTACACTTTTGGTTTTAATACGTTTTTCCCAAGCACCTGGGGAAGTTCTGAGAATGTTTCTCTTACATCCTTAGAGACCTCATGCGGTTTGTGTGAATAGTTAGCACTTTTAAGATGATCAAACATAAGCAAGATTCCAAACAGAAGTAAAAAAAAAAAATGGTTCACAGAAGGGATTCTGTTACATGTCTGGTAAATTTATAAGATGGTGTACAGGCTTTATAGAAACTCTGCTGAGACCAAATTTGACCTAATAGTTGAAGCAGGCTTGTAGAGAAACACAAATTTTACTAAAAAAGTTATTGATTTTTAAAAGCTAGCACATTCATCCCATTTTAATTACATTAGTTGTTTGTATCCTTGCAATTTAAGGCAGAACAGTGGGAATTTACCCAATGAATTTACCCATATAAATTAAGACGTTGAACACATTCATATTAGGGAATATTTATGTAAGACAACAAAGGACAGTCTGTCTTTTGTTATTTTCTGAAAGTGCTTAAACGTTTGAGCAAATTAAACTCTGTGGACTAACCTCCTTCTGATTTTTTTTTCCTAATGTTCAAATTATATTCCCTACATTTCCTCACTATCATACCAAGTGTTTCCAACATGAAGTCTTGCTTGCAATCTAACTACAAATGTACATAAGTTATTAAGACCACTGCAAATTTGTTAATTTTTCTGAATAAAAAATATTCTATCAGACTTCTCTTCAAATGGCTGTTTTTATTTAATTTATTTTTTGTCACATTTAAAGGGATAATGAATAGGGGTCAAAAGCAGAAAGTTATTTTTGAAAATATGCTTAAGTCTTCTAATTAACACAGACTAGGATGGGGTGAAGCATTCTAAAAATGGAGATTTCTATCTCAAAGAAGTTAAAGCAAAAAGAAAAAATGGCAAAGATTCCTTGTACATTTATATCTTGAGCTTGACTTATTTCACTCTCCATATAGTGCTGATGCATTTTGATAATTGTGAATGAATGATCAGTTGCTATTCTACTTTTGAAGAATTGTAAGCATAACATATCCCACCTTCACTTCAGAACTATCATTTTTCTAAATTGTTTTTAATTTGAAAATTGTTGTGGGAAACATCTATTCAAACACTTTTCCAAAAGATTAATTGTTATACTTGTATTCCATTTATTTTGTAGAACAGGTCAACATCCGCTGAGAAGAAAATTCCTAAAACAACCACAAACTAAATAAGAAACTTCAAGCTGATTGTGTGTAATCTGTACTTGAAAAATAGATTTGACAGAGGAGCTAATGATTACCTTCATTAGAGTTTCCCCACAAACAACATAATCCAAACAACCAGCGAGGGGAAGCAGCATGCAGCCATACCTGTCAGGCCAAACAACTGACCCACAAGTGACAACAGGACGGACTGACGCATTTGTACCCGCACACAAGTTAAGAGACCAGTGCTTTGGACAGATGTAGCATCCAGAAAGAGATGAAGGAATTCTGTCAGTGGAACTTTTTAATGTCGGACTCATTTTAAGTACTTCAGTGTGCTGGCAGTGACCCCTATCCAACTAAAGCGTCAGACCGATCCGCTTCAGCTAACTAACTGCTAAAGGCTAATTCACTGTGCAGTGTCACTACAGAAGTTTATCATATTGATGGTCGGGTGAAGATGTCCAAGTTAATTAAACCTATCATAAAGATGTGATGATGATGAATCTTTCTGTTACTCTATGGTGTGCCTCTCTATCATGAAAAAAAACTCCCTGGTACCTGATGAAGCTGTCAAACAAGAAAAGTTACCACAGCCTTGAGGATGTGGCACCGGTCAAGCCTGATTAGGGAACCTCAACTGGCTCTTTCTACTTGTTTTCACTGAAGGACGGCACAGTGTAGCTAATTTACATGAAAAAACACCAGGACAAATTGCAGAAACTGTTTTCACAGAGTGCATTTTAAACTGTAATTTTGTCATTGTGACAGTTTCAGAGAGTTGTCAAGTTACAATTTAAACAACCAATAATAGGAGGGGTTGTCATGTGGGATCTTTGTGCTGTTTTTCTTACCATGTATCAATCTATAAGCGAACCTTGAATATGACATTTGGTTTTAAAGGATTGCATTAAGCTTGTTTGAGTCATGTTATCTGACATATTTAATTTGTTTGCACTCCAGTAGAGATGGACACAGATAGTTCAGTGACCCCTCTCTTCCACTTTGGATTAAGTAGGAACCTTTCCTGTGACCTGTTTTGTATGTTTTTTTTATTCCATGACTTTTTTTATTTCAAATGGGTCAGTTATTTTCAGGTGATGTTAACCTTTTATCTTTTACCCTTGTCATAAAAAGATATTTTTCTCAAACTACAAAAAAAAAAAAAAAACAGAAAGAAGCCCTTATATTTGAGTTACTCACACTTAGAGAAAATAAACTTTCAGACTTTAGGTAAAACTTTTTAATAAGGTGCTAAACAAATTTGGTGAAGTCACCTTGTGACATGAAAACACTGGAGAAAAAAAAAAAAGCCACTTCACACGGCTCCTGCACTTCCATTCCAACATACTCTTTTATCCATCTGGTGTTATGGCAAGCCATCTCTGCAGCCCGAGCGGCTTCTTTCAAGACCCAGCAGCCTTTCATCTCGGTTGGAAAAGTGAGTGCTCCCATGTTTATCCCTGATTCAAGGAGCATCAAGCTAGGGTATGGCAGAGGGTGTAAGGGGTGGGGGATGTACTGCGGCAGACAAAGACTTCGGTAGATCTGAAAGCAGTCTTTAACCGACAAAGGCCCTAGCTTATTGCATATCTGTGACATTAAGGATTAGCAGCTGAGAGACAGAGCTCCGCGTGCACCAGTTAATCTCTCCCCTTCGAACATCACTCACTCAGCCTCATTCTCTCTGCCTCGCTCTCTCTCACCAGATGCTTCCGCCGCCCCAACTTTAATTAGTTTTAGCATGGATTGGAGGCAAAGTTGGTGCTTTCTTCAGGTGATAAAACAGTAACTGGCAGTGAGCTTAGTCAGGATTGTGGAGCTGAGGTCAAGTGTGGACTGCTGGGAGTTTTGATTGCATGACTAAAGGGCAAACCGGAGGCCGACGAAAAGATGGATAATGAGGGATTAAAATTGGCTGCCTTTTTAGTCTATTCTTAGTTCTAGCTGTCTATCTGTCAAACAACATGATGCATATTTCTGTATCACACATACACAATAATAGGAAGAAACGTTTTCTTTTAGATTTGTCAAATTGATTTAAAGCTTGCTTTTGGTAATTGTAAATTAGTTTTATCTCCTGGAGTTATGTTAAACTTCTTTCCTCTCTATGAGGGTCTAGCTCAACAAGGTGAGTAATGGTTCCATGACAAAATAGCCATCTGGACATAACTGCCCATTCATTAATTATGAAAAATTGTGCTAATCAGAAATAATGGCCCTCTTCATTACCGCCTCAACAACAACAACAAAAACAAAGCTACACAGCAGTTGACCAGAAGCAGCTCAGCACCTGGACTATACATTACATGCAGTTTGCGTGGGAAGACTGCAGAATGTCATAATGAGTTTGACAAATTGTCAGCAACTAATGAACGGTGCTATAAAATGAGCTAATTGTGTCCCAGGTGTTCTTAGGGTGCCACATTTTATCCCAACAAAGTGTCACTTTTAAAAGAAAACTGACATTCAGACATGCTGTGCGGCATCACTTCAAGCCCTGATAATTTGATTGTATTTTCAGTTTTTTTTTTTGTGAAACACTTCAAGCATATTTAATTGTAAAATGTATTCATATTAACTGTTTATTTAAATCCAAGCTTGCTTTGCCTTGAATACAGAATCCCCACAGGTTACTTCAGTGTTTTATTGCTCAGTAAAGTGATTAGCCTGCCTATCTCATTATGACACTGACTTTTTTTCTGGATCCTAGTCCTTTATTATATGAATAGATTACTTAAATTGCATATTGTGCTGTAGCCTTATGTGTCTCTCAGTAATACATGTAAAACCAATAACATTGAAATATACTCAGATTTTTTTCTTAAGTTTTATTCATTACCTAGGTAAATCAAGCACATCTAAATTATAAACACATACATGTTATGTATGGAAAACCCTCATTAATAAAAATATATATATGTTACATATTTTGTCTTCACTATGGAAGACTGATTATATGGGCAAGAAATGTAACTGAAACAATTATAAAAGATAAATAGGAGCTCTATCCCTGAAATGAACAGTTTTTAATATTTTGATACATAGCCTGATTTGTAAGGATTTTTTAGTTTAAAGTAAAGATTTGGTATTCGTTCAGCCATAGCCAGGGAGTGGTATTATCTAATGGACTAAAATCGAATGAATTCTGAATTGAATTAAAGATATGTTAGATTTTTTTGCACAACAATGCAAGCCTTTAGTCTCTTGGGAGACTTTGACAAGTAAAATAGATTGAAGTGGAAACAGACTGTGTTTTAAATAGCTAAATAGAAGAAAATTAAGAAGTGAATTATTTTATTCTGTCAGTATGGATTTAGAAGCACATTTGTGCTGCAATTGAAATGATTGTATTGCACAATTCATTTGTTTTATGGACCTATTCTTTCAGGCTTTATACAGTTTGGGGTCATATATTCATAGCTGCATTTAAAACACTCAAAAAGTAATGTTCTGCCTTAAAACTAATGAGATCTGTTTACAGTTATCTCAAAATACATACGTTAGACTCGTTGTAATCTAAAAGTATCATCTAAAAATGTGCAACGCCAAACAAAGATTATGTGTTTCTGTTGATTAAGAGCAGATCTGCATTTCTTTAATTACATTTAGTTTTATTTTCAGTCATTCACAGTGGTTTATGTGGAGTTCACATTCTGTATATTTGGCTATGGGGCAGCATTAGGAAGAGAAAAGACTTTTATGCAGAGAGTCATTACTGTGTCAGTTTTTATGTCTTTTTACGTAACTGTTCATACCTAAACTGAACTAATTCATTCATGCCTTGAAAAGTAACAGCACAGAAACAAAGAGAGAAAAGAATAGTGATTGCTTGCAAATATTACGTTTTAAGCTAAAGTTTCTTAAGGGCAGTGGTCAAGATAGGAGTGAAGGGGGATTGTTTTTGCCGATTAAATGTGGTACCACAGTCACTACATTACTGTTTCAAGAAATGATGTCAGATTGAGTTATTTTACATGATTTTTTTTCAGTCTTCGTTAGCATCGAAATTAAACTTAAACATGTTCAAATAAAAACATATTGTGCTATTAGGTTAGGTTGCTTTGTGACGACTCACAGTTCTGGTACATATTCTAATGAAAATGCATAGCAATAGTAGAGTGCTTAGCTCTTTATATGTGCTATTTTTAGACATTTTAGGCTTTCATAGTGATCATTATAGTTTTTCGATAACTTGTCAAATGGTTAGGGTGGAGAGGCTGTAAGGTGGAGAGCCCTCATATCAGACACTATACCATCCGAGTTACGGAACATACCATTATGTAAAAGTAAAATTATTACGTTAAAGGTTACAAAGTATAGAAATAAACTGATCACTTTTATTTATTTATTTTTTAGAACACAACCACAGCTGACACCATTTTTAAAACTAACAAGCAGTTTTGTACGTGACAACCAATTCTTTTATGTTCCACATAATCATGGGCCATTCCTGATTGCATGAACAAACCCTCCATGGGGATATATTTGTCTCAGGACTTTTTTGTGAATCTCACCAGTCCGCTGACATAGCCTGGATGTGTTTGTAAAGCACAAACATGTACACAGAGAGCAAGAGGGAGGGCAATGTGAATTGATTGCTTTGCTTTTATAATCAACACCCTGGTGCTGTGATTGTCTGGTATCTACACACTCTCAGTCTAAAGGTCACAGCCTAAAAATGTCCCAAGCATTGCAATATAAAAAGAGGAAAATAATAATGATGCGGGTGGTTCATGTTACTACAAATCCCCCACAAAATTGTCAGTCAAACACTGATAGTTTTCGTGTTTTCTTGTTTAAACCTCAATAACATTTATGTTAGCAAAACTGAAATCATACTGCCCTTTACTGACTCTGAATTTACACAAAACACTGTGCACCAAGCAAAAACCAAACCAAAAAAGCCTTTTATATATTAATGTCTTGTAAATAATTGGACTGATTTAACTTGCTGGGCTTTAAGCAAGTTCAATTGTAGTGCTCCTTGGTAATGAATTATGACTTGCAAGTCCTAAAGGGCTGGCAGATCGCATTTTGTCTTGTCCCCGACAAGAAAGTCTGACAGATACGAAGCTAAGGGTTGAAAGCTGTATCCGGTGGGAACTGAAGCATGGTGCTGCATGCAGGCACGGCCCTGCAAAGTCTATATCACAACATATATGAATAAACTCACTCTCTGAAAGTTCTTACAGAAATAAAGAATAGTTCCACTTTCAATTGAAAGGCATGTCACATACTGAATTACTCTGATGTTACAGATGTTGGGTTAGGATTAGGGCATGTGTGGATGGTGGACAAGAGGGAGTGCATGGACTATTGGGAGGCCTTCAGTGACTGGACCGAAAAGGACTGTCTCCTCCTGGAGACGACCCAGAGGAAAGAGGTAGTGGGGGACATTAGGAGATCTAAAACTCCATGCCAGAGCCAGTTTCTGTTTTGGAGAACAACAAAAATGCCCTTCACAGCATTTAGGCAGGACAGAGGAGCAGCTGCATTGAAAAGCTCTTCTCACTGGACTGCAGGACTGAAAGATTCAGGAGGCCCTTTTTTCCAGGGGCCATAAAGATTTTTAACAGTGATATCTAACAGTTCTTATCTTGTAATTATTTAGTTGTCTATTTTGTTAATTGGTTTTCTCAAACATTGAAATGCTTGTAAATCACTTTAAGATACTTAAGTATTTGAAAATGTTCCCACTGGGGATTGATACATTATTTTCTCTATTTAATTTGATTGGTTTGATAAACTATTTGAAATCAGATGCTACTATTTTAAAAGCTGCAAGCAATATTATACTATCTTTGTTAATGACAATTTAAAATTGGCTGAAAAACTAAGACTTAAATAAGAATCTGGCATACATGTTGAGAAATATACACCAGCTATTATAATTTGGACTTGATATATAATCCATCTGCAATTCAGGTGTCAAACCACCCCTTAATATGTTTTTGGGGTAAAAGCAAGGTTATAGTAGTAATATGAGTCATTCTTGAAACTGTTAAAATGGTCCTAACATTTAATTCACTTTATACACCTCAGTAATGCTATTTAAATGGTTGTTCTGTTCTCAGTATGAATAACAAGACATTTCAGTGACACTCAGTTTGTAATATCACAAAAAAGACTTCAAGTTTTATGTTTTCAACAATGTTTGTGTGATAATATAGTATGTGACACTCCAGAAACAATTACAGGGGTTGCTGTATATCTACATTCAGGAACAAAATCAGCCAATCAATCTGCATTTCTGTGGCACTACACAGCTAATTAAGTGTCACTTTGAATATCACAGCCTGCTTTCTCATAAGAAAACCCCCATACAAGGAAGGAGTGTACAACAGCGTGTCATTGTGCTATCAAATCACGCACATCATCAATCTTGATTTTGGAGCCAAAAGCAATATGAGGGGAGACACTGAGTGTGTGGCTGCTGCTGATTTCAGACTCCTGTTTTTTTTAATTTTGTTTATATGTCCTCAGCAACGTATCCTGATTTATGGAAAAGATTCTCAATGTTTAATCCTGTACTTTGTGTTTACATAGAGACCTCTAATTTCTGAAGTGATTAGGGATGATCATAAGTCCCTTGTACAATATCTTCCTGTCTCTATAGTCTAATCCATGTGACGGTTTTGCTCCGCTCTGCCTGAATTAACATGCATGCTTTTGTCTCTGGGTGAATGAATTAACATTCATATATTACTATCACATCATGCTTGATTTCTTCACTAGATTAAACATCTTTATATCCTTATCACATGTCCTTGAATAGATTAAATAAGCACTAGACTTTTGAATATCTGAGAAAGCAGCGTGGATGTTAATTTGAAACTAAATAATGGGGTTTTGATAGAAACCTAAAAACTATTTGTCTATAATATTAAGTCAATCTTGTCCTACCATCTTTTAAATTTATCTGGACAGTATTGCATAAATGAAAGTGCTCTCTGTTTTTTTTGTTTAGAATCAGTCATTCATGCATAAGATCAGTCAAATCCAAATAATAAAAATGCTATAAAGTACTATCCATCCATCCATCCATTTTCCACCGCTTATCTGGGGCTGGGTAGCAGGGGCAGCAGCCAAAGCAGGGTAACCTAGACTTCCCTCTCCCCTGCCACATCTGCTAGTTTCTCCTCCGGGGGGGATCCCTAGACATTCCCAGGGCATTCGAGAGACATAGCCCCTCCATCGTGTCCTGGGTCTTCCTCTGGGCCTCTTCCCGGTGGGACATGCCTGTAATACATTGCCAGGGAAGGGACCAGAAGGCCTCCTAATTAGATGCCTGAGCCACCTCAACTGGCTCCTCTCAAAGTGGACGAACACCTGTTTTATTCTGAGCCCCTGCCAGATGACTGAGCTTCCCACCCTATCTCTAAGGGAGAGCCCAGCCACCCTAGGGAGGAAAGTCCCGGAGCACCCTCCCAACAGGACCCCTCTTCTCCGAGTCCACAAAACACAGGTGGACTGGTTGGGCCATCTCCCATGCACACTCCAGGACCCTGTTGAGGGTATAGAGCCTGGCAGCTCTGGATAGCGGTCCACGGCCAGGACGAAAACCACACTGCTCTTCCTGAATTCGAGGTTCGGCTATCCAACGGACCATTCTCTCCAGAACGGCTGAAAAGACCTTCCCAAAGAGTCTAAAGAGTGTGATTCCCCAGTTGGAGCACACTCTATGTACCATATATTTGGAAATTTGTTTTTTTTGGAATATGGATTTATTTTATTTTTTATAAGTAATTATTATTTGTAATAAGGTGAATTTGAATAAATGTGATAAAACAAACTACACTATACTGTACATGGTATCTGCAGTTTAACAGTAAATGTCACATATAGTTAATCACCACTTGTAAATAGATTTTTCTGTAGTAGAGGGCTGTGGCCGTATAGCCACCATGGGTGCCTCAAGAGATTCTCCAGACCAGGGATTTATTGGCGAGATCTTTTATCGTGTGCATGCACACACACACTTACACACACGCCCAGCGTTGAGCAGCTTTGTTGTTTTACAATGGGTTTTCCGATTTGGTGGTTCAGTTGGTTTTCCGTCTCCAGTCTTCCCAGGTCCAGCATGCTACTGTTTTGATACAAGGGGAGAATGATTAGCCAACTAATCACCTCCCCTGGCACTGCTCCCCTGAGCCTTCCCCACACATCCCCTCCTGCAGCTTAACGCCACGCCTCTTCCACAAGGCCCAATATTTCAATTTACGTAAAAGAAAAAGTCTTGCTTTATTTCTCTCCTTTGATGTGCATAGAAAAACTGTCAAATCTTCTTAATTGTTGTCTCCAAGGATGGAGGCATGGAGGTACCATCCAGCAAGTACCATCAGTTGAACATTTTTTATAACAAACTGTAGTTGTTGACAGGCAATCTTTTGTTGTACGCACAAGTCTTCTGTGGGGTCATATTTCCTGATGAGAAAATTATCTTTTTGCTGTAAAGCTTACAGAAAAAAAACTGAATTAGCTGAATGAACATTCTGATTACTCAGGCTGAGAAGACTCATCTTTATCAATGAGGTGCTAAGTACCACCAGCGGAGGCTGCATCAGTGATTAACTGAACTTGTGCAAAAGTTGGCAGAAATTGGTCAGCTTGTCTGGATGTAGCTCTCAGACATATATTATTGAGCATGGTTTATGGTTTGAAATAGATTTGAAAGTCAGAAGAAAAGCAAATTAAGTGAATGGAGGTTGAAAAGCAGGTTAGACATGCTTGGCGGTAGTTGCATAAAATACATAATAAAGGCCTAGATTAATATATAACAGGCGATTTAGCTTTTGTCGTATATTCTCTGGTTGGGGTTTATACGTCGAAATTTACAATCCTGCTTTGTAAAGGCTCTATTAGAATAAGACAAATAAGCCAGAAAACCACTTCTATTGAAAATGGATGGATTATCCTCAGACAAACTTCTTTGTTAGTTTTGTTTCCCAGAATTAGCAAGCCTCCAATTCAAATGATTTAATTTATGCTCTGTGGAATGAAAGATCACCTTAACCATGTCAAACTGTGCTTGTTGTGGACTTTCTGTGTAGCAGATTAGCACTCCACGGATCTATTTACAGAAAAACCAATGCTGCACTGTGAAGGTGTCAATGCGTAAGAAGCATGGAGCATCATTGCAGCATTAAACTTAGTGAAGCAACCTCTGAGATATTTGTGAAAATGGCTGGAAATTATACGACAAATAGACTACATCACATTACTAGCAAAGAGAACAGGTTGCACACAGTGTCAACATCAGTGGTCCAATAAATGCAGACTGACTGTGCTGTGAAAATCTCGCTGTAGAGTAGGTGCTTTGACTAAGCTTAGACATTTGAGGGACTCTTAGACATTTGAGGGAAATTAACCACCTTAAGTGGACAACCCTGAATTCCATACTGAAAGCCTAGGGAGGAAAAAACAGATACTGTGCACTAGTTTCACCAGGAAGACTCTTAGGTGTCCATCTATTTGCCTTTTCCCTTATCAATCAGAATATGTGTTGGTCACCAGTTGGCAATTAGTTCTGTCTGCTTTAACTCATGCTCCACAAACTGGTTCCTCTTCTATAATCTAATCAAGACATTCATTTAAACTTCAAACTGAACTCTTAAAAAAGGGAAATTTCTGCTTCTGGTACAAAAAGCTTGTTGGGGCCACTGGGTGGACTTTGAGTGCCTCCTACCCTTCTCTTCCTCAGTGTGTGTGTGTTTGGGCAGGGCGAACCTCCAGCTGTTACCTATTGCTGCAATCAGGAGGCAGTATTTAGAGGGATGTGTTCCCCGAGGGTGACAGTTGGTTAATTTCCATGCAATTGGTAACTTACCAGTTTAGCTCCACAGCTCCATGGAATATCTTTTGTCCAGAGATAAAACTACACCTTCTGTCCTCCTTCAATCCTCAGCGTTTCCTCTAAATCCCCTTTGCAGCTTCTGGATTCCTCCCTGGATTATTCACCTTTCTGTCAACCCTTCCTCACCTTGTCTGGATCAGGACCTACTTGAAACTTTGTTTTATGTGTCGTTCACTCCCTCTCAGGCTCCTGTCCAGAGGACTCACCCCTATTAGTCCTTTCTGCTCATCCATCTGACCACCTTCAATTCTTGCACCTCCACGCCGGTCATCTTGCTCTCAAAGTTAAAATAAAACTTTCATTTTCACTCAATCGGGCTAGTGATTTGTGCCAGCACCTTCGATCATGACAAAGCAAGTCTCTCTTTTAGAAGGAGACTATACAGATAATGCAGAATGTGCAACATTCTATCTTTAATAAGAGTACCCTCAGGACTACTACCGATCATTATCTGATTTCAGATTAACTACCAATTGCTGGAGTTCTAATGGGTTTTCTTCCATAATTACAACCAAACTTACCACTGAGGAATTTTATGCTGTGTTGTTCTTAAAGGACGAAAATAAAAACAATAGTGAAATAGTGATCTTTAAAATAGTACAGGTTCATCAGTAGAAAAAATAAATGAGTCAGACATCTCTGTTTCTCAAAGGTGAACCCTGCTGCACCCCCCAGCCCCCCAGCCCAGGTTTTTATAAGCATTTAAAACATTAGTACCTATCATACCTACACATACATATACATTAAGACCAGTGGGGTGGGTATGCTGGGTGATATCAGGTAGACGGGGCACTTCAGGTGGGTGAGACTGTTTGAGGGAGATTTTGCAAGGCCTCCCACCCCTCTGTTTTAAATAGTCATTATTAGATATGGATTGGACACCTCTGTCCCCAAGGAATAGGGAGTTGTCCTCATCTCACTCACAAAATATGGCCAGAGGGGTGAGGGGAGGAGTCTTCCAAGTCATTTACAGTAATTTACCCAGACACACACTTCTTTAATCTTTATTTGCTGTACAATTCTGAGTTGCTTGTTGATGTCCTGGGTCCTAGTGTTGTGGGTGCCTGTGATTTTGGGGAGTTCACACATAAAGCCTCCTTTGGCAAAGCAGACGTGTTCGGAATAATGCTGTACTCAGATTTCAATTTGCTGCCATAATGCTGAACAATGCAAGGTGAAAAAAAGAAAAGGTGAACCGCCAAGCGCCAAGTTTGTGACGAAGGAAATTTGCTAGCTGGTGTGTGTGATTACAAAGGAGTGTACACTATAAAAGGTATGCATGCATATCACTCAGGCAATGTTTGTTGGCTCCAGAGAGAGAGCTTGAGCTCATCCAATTAACCCGTGCCTATAAACACATTCATTACTACTGGTAAAACATAGCCCAGCAACACAAAGAAAAAAGACATACATTCCACTAATATCCAAGGAAGAGTCTGCGATTGGATTTCAGGCAACAAGGAAAAACTGATCTGCACGAGCAGCAAAGTATTTCCACAGCATTGCCAAGAGAGAGGGTGGAGATTATAGCTGAGAGCACACACGATTGGTAGCCACAACCTGCTTATAGGTTTCAACAGCCCAGCAGATCACTTCAGTCTGCTGGTCAACATCTGCTGGAGGTCCCACGGTCCAGGTGCAAGCAGTGGGGTGACCGCTCTTTTGCAGTGGCAGGACCTAAACTGTGGAACTCTCTGCCCACTGAGTTACGTACATTCACTGACCTGCCTCTGCTCAAAGCTAAACTTAAAACGCATTTGTTCAGAATGGCGTTTTGCACGTAACATCTCTGTAAACTGGGTTCTGTCACCAATGTATTTGTCTTTGTATATTTCGATAGTTTTATCTGTTTTTATTACTGTAAAGCACTTTGGTCAACTCCGGCTGTTGTAAAGTGCTATGTAAATAAACATTGGTTGATTGATTGATTAAGTGACAGGCTGGTAAATCCCATAAAAAATTAAGTGGACCACTTAACTAAAGCAATGTAGGAATAAAATACCCCTGCAAAACAATCACTATCCACCACTATTGAATGCACCCGCTACATAGCCTATACCTATAGACTACACTGAGAGTATACAGCTTTTATATCCAGTATACTTTTTTTTCTGGGACAAATAATTGAGGGATTGCACAACGAGTACATTTATAATCCAATTTTAATCAGATGCACATGCAGTATGTCTCAGATAATGCATCCATCACTTTAGAAATCATGCAGTTCTAAGTCTTATCTTGTCAGCCATCATTCAGTCAATGACTAGAAAGAGTGACCTTCATGTTTTAATCATACGTTCACACACACACACATGCACACACACACACACACACACTCACACACACACACACACACACACACACACACACACGCACAATAAAAGTTCTTCTTACTCTGTCTGCAATTAATTCAACAGCCCCTCAAAGCCAAAAGCCACTTCTTCTGCACCATTTAACTGGATAATGGCAGCAATTTTTGTTATGTTTTATTAAAGGGCGACCTTTCTTTTCAAGGTGTTGGCAGCTTTGCCAAATTCTGTAAGGTGCACAGAGAGTGACCAGTGTCAAATTTATTTTGATGAGGCTGATGAATCAGAAAAATCTTTCTCCTTATGATTGATTTCCCAAATTTTTAAATATACATCCTCCAGCACCCTAATATTTACAGTATGCAACTTCAAAGATGAAATGGTAGTGAAGATGACTTGTAAGCTTTAAAAAAGTTCAGGTTTAACTTGGTCTAATGTGACCAAACATTCACATTTTACACACACACACACCAAAAAAAATAGCTGAGTAAGTAATGCATTAGTTGTAGTAAGGTTATTTGAAGCACTTGCCTGAAGCTTAGTGAGGCCGTCTCAAGTTTGGCTTCAATTAAACATTTTATTTGATGTATGAAAAAATAAAAATATCTGCTATAAAAATTGTTTGAAAAGTGCTTGAAACTACAACAGTACTTTAAAGATATAAACAGTCAATTATTCTAGCAACACTAAGAATAACAAACCCAGGGAATTCCAATTTTCAATTTATGGGGAAGAACTTATTTGTAAATGGAAATGAAAATACTTTATCCAACATAAGATTTGTTCTCTATGGTAAACTTGATGCTATTGTGCTGCAATAATGCGTAACAAGAAACATCCATTAAAATATTAAACATATATTAAACTTGGATGGATTCTATCT
Organism: Menidia menidia; assembly: GCA_907169785.1. Lineage (NCBI taxonomy): Eukaryota > Metazoa > Chordata > Actinopteri > Atheriniformes > Atherinopsidae > Menidia > Menidia menidia. The sequence goes on from CAJRST010001113.1 coordinate 16,115,700, forward strand.
ATCTATGGCCCTGAATAATGGATACATTTGTTTTTTAGTCACTTATATTTAAGAGTGGCATGGTGATGTGGTGGTTAACACCATTGCCTCACAGCAATGGTTCTGGTTCCCCGGGGGAACCGGGAACTTTCTGGGTGGAGGTTGCATGTTCTCCGTGTCTGCGTGGGTTCTTTTAGAGTTTTCCGACTTCTTCCCACCGTCCCAAAAAACCCTGCATGTTAGGTTGATGTTGATGTTATGTTACTCTGGCTTTAAATTAATGGAAAATATGTTTTGTTGGATTTATTTGTTGTTTAGTTTCTTGCTAACTCAGACGTGTAAGCTAGCAGCCAGATACTTCGTGGCCACGCCGTGGAGTCTAAATGTTGACATTGGTGTTTAAGCTTGTTCTTGTTTCATATACATATATAAATGTATTTGTGTCTAGTTCATGTCATAACGACGGAAATTAATGAAGTCAAGTTAAAAATACATTTCATTATTCAAATCTCCCATGATAACTTAGCTTGTTGAAAGTATAATTTACATGTTGTGTTTATTCAGTTAAAACAATAATTCAGTTAATTTAGAACATGATGTTTGTGGTCCTAAAGCTGGGTGTGCGTATGTACACATTTGTCTGTTGTTTGTATGCATTGTTTAAAATAACATTCAATACAGATGAGTGAAGGAAAGAGCTGCGTGTGTGTTTTCCTCATACTTTTCCCGTTACTATTCCCCTTTTTAAGGGCACAACATGTCTCTGTGTGGCCCTGTGATGGACTGACGGGCCGTCCAGGGTGTAACCCGCCTCTCGCCCATTGACTAGTGGATTAGGCTCCACTCCTCCTGTGACCCCATTAGGGAATAAGCAGATTCCAAAATAGATGTGGCATCAGTAAAGTAAAGAAAAATATTTCGGACAAGGGAAACCTGATATGTCTTTTTTCCCCCACAGACTTTGAAAAATATAATAATAATCATAATTTTTCATGTACATTTTTAAACATTTATTCAATAGGACCATGATCATACTGTTTTTTGGCACGAGCCACATTACTAATGCAACCAGAAGAGCAACATTTCTGCTAACAGGCTGCACATTATGTCCCAATCAAAACAAATTGTGTAATGTACGACTCAGAGGACCCAAAAACACCCGGAGGCAGACGGTCAGTTCGAACTGGTTTATTAAATGGGCAAACCAGAGGGGGTGGTCAGGCAGGCGAGGTCGGCAACGGGGAGTCAGTCCAGGAACAATCCGAGAGGGGTAATCCAAAACGGGGTCCAGGGGCGAGCAGGGGTCGAGGCCGGGGAGACAGTCCAGAGGATCAGGCGGGAGCGCGGAGTCAGGCAGGCTGGGTCGGGGGCACGGGCAGGCAGGCTCTGAGTTAGACCAGGCAAACCTCAGGCGAAGCAGGATAGACAGAAGAGGGGCAGGCAGGCTCGGAGTCGGGGACGAAACGGACGTAACAGGCAGGCAGGCAGGAACAACGCTGGAAGACTCGCACATTAGGTTAGAGACGTTCTGGCCCAGGTGCATGGGTGAGTGGGGTTTAAGTACTGACCCGGACAGGTGCGACCAATGTCGCTGATTGAGGAAGTTAGTGAGCCGGTGGGCGGAGCCAGATCGTCACAGAGCCCCCCCCTCAAGGGCGGATCCCAGACGCCCCAGGTCGCTCCGGATGGACTTCAGGATCCGCCTCACGGTGATTGCAGGCGATCCGTCAATGAGCCGGGTGGGTGGCGGGGACGCGGAGGCGGGAACCAGACTGGAAACTTTGACAGGCTTCCGACGAGACTTCAGGATCCCCCTTACCGTGTAAGCCGGGGAGCCATCGACAAGACGGGCGGGTGGCGGGGACGCTGAGGCCAAACTGGACGCCCTGACAGGCTGGTCCTGCAGGCCAGGGATCCGCTGGCAGTCGGCAGCGCGGACCTGGTTCTGGGAGGCAAGGGGTAACTGATGTGGGGGAACAGCCAGTCTGGCATAACCCAGTCGGTATCCCCGTCCCCCTACTGAGCTTGGTCTCTTGACTGGACACGAGCGGACGACATGACCAGCTCCACCACAATAGAGGCAGAGCCCCTGCTGCCTCCTGCGCTGGCGCTCCTCCTTAGACAGGGTAGTCCTTCCTAGCTGCATAGGTTCCGGTTCCTCTGCCTCCTGAAGAAAAGAGGGAGTGACAGGGGGCACCGCGGGTACCCAAGGGGAGGGGACTGTGTGACGCTCTCCTTGCCGCTCCTGGAGGCGGATATCCACCCGGGTGGCGAGCCGCTCCAGCTCCCTGAGGGACTTCGGATAATCCCGGGTAGCCAGCTCATCCTTTACTCTGGCGTTTAACCCGTGAATGAAAACGTCCATTAGTGCCCAATCATTCCACCGACTCTCTGCCGCGAGCAGGTGGAAATCAATAATATACTCTGACACCGTCTTCGCTCCCTGCCGGAGAGTCAAGAGACCCCGCGATGACTCTCGGCAGGGCAGCACCGGACTGAACACTCGGGTCAGTTCCTGGGCAAAATCAGGATACGAGTGGCAGACGGCAGTATCATTCTGCCACTCAGAGGCCCCCCAAAGTCTCGCCTTACCCTCCAGCAGTGAGATGACGTACGCCACCCTGGCTCGGTCTGTCGGGAAACAGGAGGGCTGTGGCTCGAAGTTTATTTCACACTGAGTGAGAAAATCCCGGCATTGCTCCGGATCTCCTCCGAAAGATCCGGGTGGAGCGAGGCGCGGCTCCGGTGGAGACCTCGACACCGGAGGCGACACGGGGGCAGGCGGAGAGGCTTGCGGGAGTGGAGCCGCAGGCGAGGCTAGATCACGGACATGATTGAGAATCTCCGTGACGCAGGCCTCAAGCTGCGCGATGGATTTCTCCACCCCCGCTCGCCACTGACCGTCGGGGTTTGGGTCCATGTTGGCCAGAACCTACTGTAATGTACGACTCAGAGGACCCAAAAACACCCGGAGGCAGACGGTCAGTTCGAACTGGTTTATTAAAGGGGCAAACCAGAGGGGGTGGTAAGGCAGGCGAGGTCGGCAACGGGGAGTCAGTCCAGGAACAATCCGAGAGGGGTAATCCAAAACGGGGTCCAGGGGCGAGCAGGGGTCGAGGCCGGGGAAACAGTCCAGAGGATCAGGCGGGAGCGCGGAGTCAGGCAGGCTGGGTCGGGGGCACGGGCAGGCAGGCTCTGAGTTAGACCAGGCAAACCTCAGGCGAAGCAGGATAGACAGAAGAGGGGCAGGCAGGCTCGGAGTCGGGGACGAAACGGACGTAACAGGCAGGCAGGCAGGAACAACGCTGGAAGACTCGCACATTAGGTTAGAGACGTTCTGGCCCAGGTGCATGGGTGAGTGGGGTTTAAGTACTGACCCGGACAGGTGCGACCAATGTCGCTGATTGAGGAAGTGAGTGACCCGGTGGGCGGAGCCAGATCGTCACAAATTGTGGTAAAATAAAGTGGTGCTAGGGTTATCAAAAGCAGGCTGTCATTATTCATAATGCGTTGTTTTCCACATGTTATTTTCTTGATTCTTGGCCTCAGCACTAACTACTGCAACATGCATTGAAAAAAATAGAATGCATATCTCAAATACACGGAAAAGAGGTCAGTGGGAAATAGGCAAGTCATTCAAAATTTGAAAAACTATGCTGATCTGTCTACCAGCATCACTGAACATGTCTGATTCTCTGGTAAAAGCAGCAGAAGCAGCCAGTGACAAATGGATGAGACAATAAAGGTGGTTAGGATTTAGTGATGATCATATTAACTTCCACCGAGAAGTAAATTGCATTATAATTTAAGGTATTAACCACATTTGAATGATCAGTTACTGTAATGATGCTTTACAGAAGCTGCATGCAGTAGATTTACGGAATTATGGTATTGTGCAAAGTCTTGAGGCATAACTTTATTGTATAATTTCCATACACATACACACATAAAGTAAACATTTTCAATCAAGTCCTTATACTGACCATTTTCAACATAACCCAGCTAATAATACTGATTAACTGGGCAATGACAAAAGGATGAATACAACCTGCCTATGGGGATTTTGTGGCTTCTTAAATTAAACACATGTGAAAAAGTTCTGCTGGGAAATGGCTGTATAAAGTAAATCTCTCTCATGCCTTTTGTTCAGGAAATGCTTTACAGGTTGTCTTTTACGGACGAAAGATAATAGTGCAGACAAATGATGGCTCTGATCAAACCTATTGGGGTACTTGCTTTCGAGAAGACCTTTCAAAGAAATTTAAAGAAAATCTAGCCTGTCCAGAGGGCAAAATGGTGCTCACCCCCTTGTGACGCTCAACGGAATCAAGTTGTACCAGACGAAAGATGGATGGATGGATAGTAGAACAAGGCAACTTGCCTCAAAGATCTCAGGTTATGTTATATAAAAAAATGTGGTCAAACTAAAATATAGCCTTTCAAACGTGGTAGGCAAATTTAGAATATAGTTTTTTTTCCTGTACCTTTAATTTTCATTGATGTTTGCTCAGTATTTACTGGATTTCTGTACCCATTGTCTATTATCACCTTATAAAATGAGACATGACAAGTATTCACAGTGCTGTACTTCCTAGTATTGTATTCAGAGAAAAACGTTAAATCTATTAAAAAAACATAACTGGAACCCTCTGCAACTACATCATCAGAGTTCAAATGGAAAACTAAGGCTTACACTTACCTGGTGCTATTAATATGATCTTTTCTCAGTAGCCCTAGTCCTGGGTCTCCATTGTATGTCTGCCTGCCATCTCACGCATGAGTCTCCCCAACGTGATGCCCCTCTGAGTAGCACTGACAGGTCATCTTTCACAGGTAGCCACTTGAGTGTCAGCTGGAAATCAATTGCCAAATACGCCAGCTACTTCATGCATGATGGCACATGCTCCAGTGCGACTCAGTTTATTCCAAATGCTGTCCAGCCAGTTTGTGACTGGTAGTTAAATGTGTTGTACGGTGAGATCATTTGTTGTGAACTATTAGGCACACGCTGTATGTTGATTTAGAACCATTCACAAATATTTTAACCATGCTTCTAAAAAATGTAGTGTATGTATATATATATATATTGTATTGCTTTCAAAATGCCAGATGTGTGGTGGTGAATTTGGTGGTCAATAATTTCATTAGGCATAAGCTGATATCTAACATCTGCTTAACAAATTGTGCTGTAAATAGAAAAACCCAACATTGGACGGTGGTTAGATTGACATTAGAGGGAAAAAAAATAATACATTTCAAATGCAGGTGTATTTAAAACAGACTTCTATTTGTTCTTTTCTATATCTCAGATAGCACACTCCAAACTGTCATATGCCACAGGCTGTTAAAACTCTTACTGACTGAAATTTTTTCAGAGAAACAAAATCTGTCAATCTTGAGCCCTTGCATCCTCAGAGACCCAACTGTCTCCTGTCCCTCCCCCTGGGATTCGTCTTCCAGGAAAGAAACATGCTCTGCCACTGCATGCTCTCCTGCAGTAGTAATTCAGATCAATTCAGCTGCAGTGAGGTACCTTGGGTTGTTATACTTAGCAACATCATGAAGATGCAAATCTATTGAGAATATTTTCTAGTAACTATCCCCTTCTTCTCTGGTCCATATTGGTCCATATATAACTCTTATTCTAGTATACTCAAAATAAAAATACTTGACTTATTTCATAGCAATGAAACCTGGGTTCACATTTGAAATATGTGTATTAAATTGTTCCCTGGGTAAAAAGCCAGAGAAATGGAAAGTTCATGTCTGCCAACACCAGGATGATAATACGTTGTTGTTAATTAAAGCATTGGCTGGAAACATAATGGAACCCATAGATTAAACAAACAGTCTCATGTAAATGATGGAAAATTGGTGTTATGCTTTTCACCAAAAAAATGTCTGCATCCCTCTTTTGGTGTACTGATATTCGTCAACGAACTGACCAGAAAGCATGTGTGCACTCAACACAAATGCTCCCGTGTATGGGCATTAGTACGTACATGCACTCATCATACTGCCTCTTTACAAAGTTGTGTAAGCACAGTGACTGTAGTATTAATCAGATTTTATTGCCCATATATTAACATTGTTTCTCACCAGATTTCTTTCTTCCAATATAATTTTTGTCAGGAATATGCTGAGTTAAGTATAAATATACTGTTGTGTTTATATAAAATAATAACAAATGATTACACAGTAGCTACCATTTACAAGATGGTGTCTCAATATTGCATTCTCTAATCGTGTCTTTGTCGTTGTATTTTTCCTGTGGCTTTCATTTAGACCAATAAGCTAAACATCTGAAAGTCACTTCCAGATACATTTTCAAAAGCCCGGACAGTTTTTTGGAAGTTTTTGTTTGAGGGACATTGGCTCTCTGTGGAGGACGGAGGAGTCACAGACTGGAAAAAGCACAGGTCAATTCTGTGATGCACTTCTACTGAGTCACCTGGCAAATATTAGCTCCTTACACAACAGAACGAACAACCTACTTCCATTGAACAGGGTTCACTGCACTTTGTTTAACTGAATGTAGCTCAGTGAAACAGCCCTTAATGTTGGATTAATTGTGCCAGCCTTTATCTCCATTAGTTGGATCATGAAGGTTTCTGGGAAAATAAGTTTGTTTTTTATGTTTGATGTATGGATGCTGAAAGCTAAAAAGAAAGTTTTTAAGTAAAGTCAACTGTGGTGCCAGTAAGGCATTTACAGAAACACACTTGTCAAAACAGGGCCAAAATAGGAGTTCAACTGTATCTCCTGAGGTATTTTCTGGATTTATGTACCCCATATACAAAAGCAGGACATTTGAGGGTATCAGTCCCATGAAAAATCATTTGGCCCCAAAGGTACAATAAGGTACCTCTTTTTCTGAGATTGCACACACAGATACCATCCCAACAAGTATATAATACTTATCTGGAAAACAGTTCTCCGTCCTCTTTCTACTGTCCTGTCCTGACAGATACAAATTACATAAATTGTTGGCTTCAGTTTTGTACTATTAAATTGTTTATTTGTTTTTCAAAGGGACAATATGTGATAATGAATTATTCTGAACATTAGTTTTTCTTTCAACTGGCCGCCAAAAACAAAAGAAAAATAAATTAGAGTTGCGCAGCCTGCTTTTAATTTGGACAGCATTAAATAAACAGGGAAAAAAACTTTCACATCTAAATCCATTTCAGTGGATACTGTAATTATCTACAAGGGATTTCACAGTTCAAATGGAATATTATTATGATACTGGATTCTTAAAATGTTAAATTTCATATTACAAATCTAATTAATAACATTTTTCAATTTTATTTTCCTTAATTGTCTATTTATTTCCATTTGTATTTACCTCCACTATGTGGAGCTGTTTGTATGGTCTTTATACTTCTTTTGAGACTGTGTTTTTTATTTTGTTTGTGCATAGTCCATAACTTTTAACTACAGGATTGTGCAACTACACTCAAACTACAGAATACTTATCTTAATGTAGATCAAGGTCCACAGCTAAAGTGCTGTAGAAGCTAAACAAATAAAATATCACAAGTATTCTCCCCAATATGATAATATCTTATCAATATTGATAAGTTAAAAATCAATCAATTTCAAATAAATTAGCAAAGCTAATAAATATGGTGCTGACATAAAATAATCTAAGATGTGGTACTTAATAAAGTCTAAAATCCAGCAAGAAGAAATGAGCTTTAAACACTGATAACACAGAAAATCCTCAGTACAACTGATGTATTTGGAAGTTTTTTTTTAAGCAAATCTCTTATTCAATTTTTTAAATCATTTACTTTTGGTAAGGTCAACTTCAATTGCTTTCTTCTCCTTCAACTCATGTTCACTAAATTGGAGTATATCGTCATCATTACCAGGCAACAGTTGTCTTTAACAGAAGTAAATGGTGAGGATTCCTCATCATTATTCTTGTTATTGTTATCTCAAAGAACTTTAAAGACACTTAGATTAATTTAAATTATAATGCGATAGGTCAACAGTTTCTTACAGGCCAACACATAGACAAACTGTCACTTATCCTAAGGTTATTTCAGAATCATCAATTAGAAGAAAAGGTGGTGGAAGGATTTTGTCCTGTGAAACAACTGTTATTAGGACCTGAAAGACCAATTCGCCCCCATCAGAACAAAAAACCTGCCTAGACATCACTGTGGTCCACCAGCCTTACTCACTTTTCAAGGAGTGGCAAGACCAATGTAGGAAACTGTTTGCGTTCATTAGCATCAGGATAAGGCTTTGTCCACCAATACGCTGAAACGGTCCACATCACATTGTCAGTTGTGTGAAGTTCCAGAACACCAATAGACAATGATGACCCAATTTAAGTTCCCAAACCCATACATTAACATTTATATGTTTAGCAGATGCTTTTAACCAAAGTGACTTACAAAATGATGGTTTAACATTCAGTTACACCAGTAACACATGTACATTACTTTGAGTGCCATATGCTCAGAGATGATTTAACATTAAGGATTTAACATTCAACTATTAAATTGTCAACCCTTTAGGGCTTGTTGCTGAGGACGGAGGAGTGGTGTGCCAAACATTGACGATCTCTAGATCCACAGGTCGACGGATGCATCATGTTACTGTTTCTCTTACCAGAGTGGTAAGATAACCCAAAATCAAACTGACGCCAGTTGAGCTGACCGATACTGGTGGTCACCAAAACCCCTTTTAGTCGCTGAAAAGGTCCTAGGTGCATTACATAACCCAAAAGGAATCCAATTCTATCAGATAAGTTCTGAGGGAGTACAAAATGCTGTTTTTGGTCTGTGTCTTTCGGCAACTGGAACCTGATTATACACACTGGCCAAGTCCAGAGTTGAGAACCAGCAGGCACCAGTGTGTGGATTAAATGACTCCTCATTACGAGAAAGAGGAAATGTTGCAAATGTTTAGTTGTGCTGTTGTCTGTAGTCTACGGACAGGCACAGACTATCATTCTTTTTCTTAACCAGGACCACAAGGGAAACAAAAGGGGCAGCAGTTCTCTTGGATGACATCGAGAATCTCATTAATGTGTTCCTTCAACATGTCCTGAAGCTCCTCCTCTACTATTACGAATAAGTTAGAAAAACAGAAAAAAATAACAAATTGAAAAAATTCTCTTCTTGCTGCTTCGCCTTAGGCTGACATTCACACACTCCCACTCACAGAAACAAAACCCAAACACCCTTGAGCATGCGTTTCCAACTCCAGCGAGCAATACTGCCAACAACGCCAAAAAATGTAGTGACCGAAGGCAGTTAACTACCCCCAATTCCCCCAATTCCAACTACATGTCACGCTCGTTCGTTAGCTCAGAGAGGAAAGGCGACGCAGTTCAAATTTCAAATAGGAGTGATGTATTTTTCTGAAAGTAATTTAATCTTTAATGACATACTTTAAAAATTACAGAGCCCAACAGAAATAAACAGAAACTTAAGGAACTCAAGACTTACTGACTAGAGTTACAGTCAAAGAAGGGAGTGGAATAAAAGACGGAGGACACCCCACTCATACACACACTTATACACGTGCTGCAAAAGAAGAAAAGCTCGCACTTCTAGTTTAAAATAGAGGTGGGGACAATACAAAAAGCAATAGGTACCACCAGCATAACCGTTGGCATACAGTTTGGAAAGAAAAATAGCACAATATCGAAAGCTGGACTTTATATATGAGACAATACTGAACAAACAAATAGAGAACTCAAAATTAGAAAACCTCTGGCCAGATCTGTCAACTCAACACAATTATTCAATTAACAAAAGCAAAAAGGAAACCCAAACATTTGACAAAATCACAATTTTACAACTCAAAGATAACAACAGGAAACAAAATATCCCAAATGCATTTGTAACCGCTTATTCCCTGATGTGGTGGGGGGGGGGACTTGAGCCTTTCTCAGTTATCAATGGGTGAGAGGCAGGGTACACCCGTCCGGTCCTCTAGTCCGTCGCAGGGCCACACAGAGACACACAAGGACAAATAACCACACACACTCACTCCTACGGGCAATTAAGAATGTCCACTCAACCTAAAATGCATGTTTTGGGACTGTGGGAGGAATCAAGAGAACCCAGAGAAAACTCACGCAGACACATGGAGAACATGCAAACTCCACAAAGAAAGGTCCCCCTGGGACTCAAACCCAGAAACCTTTTGCTGTGAGGCGATGTTGCTAACCACCACACCACCGTGCCACCCTTTAACTATGCAAACTAATTGAAATACCCTTAAACAATTAATCCAAACACACATTCATTCACCCAAATATCGGCATAGACGGCTTTATAGAATTGGTCCACCAAGGAAGCTGACCACAACCAAGTCCCAGCGCTGATAAAGAAGCAGGCAGCCCAGAGCAGTCATAGTCAGATATCATTAGCATACACCGTAGCGATAACAGGCCGCAGCAACCAGGCAACCGTGGCCAAATAACAGTTCAGGATATCTTTGTTTCTTAGCTTTAAGATGCCATCCAAGATGGAAAGGGGTGAAGAGAATCCAGTGTTTTTGTTGTACGCAGCTGTCCCACATCATACGATGGCAGCTACACAGAGGGCAGAAGAAATGTTTTAGCATCATGCCCGAAATCTAAATCAAAGGATCACTATACCTCATCTGTGCGGATCTGAAAGAGGCATTTCCATCTTGTTTATGACAGTTTGGCTGCCAGCAGGTCAACTGACCTGGATCTGGCATGAGCAGTAGGTCTTGAAACCTGAAAAAAAAAAGACTTTGGCAGATGGGAGCTAGAGGGAGAGGGAAGGTAATGACCTCCTTTTATTTCCCTCCATTTTGATTGACATGCAGAGTCGTGGTGGGCATAACCTTAAATAGAATAATTATGCATCATACTGGCACATATTGAAAGTTAAAGTAATACAAACTGAACAGGGACTGGGGACCTATCCTGGGTCTCTCAACCAGTGATTCCACCCCAGCGTTACCCATAGCCACTATAAGAGGCTTGTATATAAATCCAGGTTATTATGTGAGTAAATACTCTGAATTGTGATGCAAGTACCTTAAATAATAGAGATATGTTAGCTAATGCTGGAATATTACCCACTTGTTAAAATTAAGTTGAAGATGATGCAAAATACTTGTGTCAAAGCTGATGCACAATAAAACAAGTCTTTATTTAACTGGGAAATTGTACTATGTTTTTATTTTACAAACTAAGTGTAACTAGAAAATGCTCTCACACTGACCTAAAAAGCAGTGTGCTTTGGATAGGGATATAATATGTATTCACCTATACTATACATGATTTAATGAATTCTAAAAGGTCTTGTAATTAAAAAATATGATGTGTGGGATAAATTTTATAGATTATAGTATTTATTTTAGATGCATGATGCATACATATTGTATTTAAACACAGAAGCAGCTTTATGATTTTAGTATTTTTCGCTACAGTATTTTCTGACAGTATCCTGAAAGTTCTAAAGTTGTTCTCATTCAATGCTCCAGTCCAAATAAGAGGAGTAGTCATTCATAGGGAAGGGTTTGACACAGTGCAGCAGTAACTTGCACAATTATTAGGAGCACTCACCTGTCATAGTGCATCAGTTTTGATGGGTAACCAGTTCTGATGGATCACTGTCTGAGACCAGTTAAAGGTGACGAGATATGCCAGATGTCCTGGAGTATGACTGATTTACCGGACAGCTGCCCAAGTGGAAATCTTATACTAAGACAACCATGAAGTGTCAGGGCAAAGAAAATCAGGAAGATTAGTGTGGTTGAATTCATAAAAAGTGACAAGTGAAAGTCATTACTTAAAGGTCAGTGTAACTCAAAGTGAAGATTTTGCCTGACACAGATTCTCTGGTTGACAGGATGTTACTTTTGAAGGATGAGTGGAATGGTGAGGTGAAAGCTGATTAAGACAAACAATTTTTATCCGTGGATATTTTTGTGATTCCAGTCAAATCAAAGCAATCTCTTGTAATTTCTGTGGTGAAAATGAAGAAATATAATATTATCAGGAAGACAACACGAATGAAACAATGAAGCAATGAAAAAAGAACACACAGGAAATAGGGGTGAGACACACTAGAAGTAAGTGGTCTATTTGAAGCAAAGTGCTAAAAAGCAAGGAAGTAGGAACTCAACAACCAACCAATAAAAGTGAGTAGTGGGAGATTATACACTGAGGGGGGTAAAAGGCTAGACAAAGTAAGAAGAAGACAGTCAGATTTTGCTGAAGCTGCTTGTTACTCTTGAGCGAACTCTTGCTCTCCTGTCATCTTCAAAACCTAATTGGCACATCCAGTGTGAAAACTCAAGCTTGAATACTCATTCTCACAGACATGCTGCGGACAAACACATTCTTGCATGGTATCACATACACACCAACAGTACAAATATACAGTATATACAGGGTGAACCCTTAAAAGCCATCCAGGAAAAAATTGACAAAATTCTAAAGTCTTTATTTGGCCCCTCTAAAAAAACTTTGAAGAAAATAACAGAACGTATTTTTCATATTTGTTATTTATGTATTACTGTCCAATAAGTCAAAATTATCATCCTGTAGTCTTCTGTCGGCTGCAAAGGTTTTAGCATTAAATGTAAAGGTCTCAGATGCTAAATGTTTCAGAAACCATTTGTATCAAATACATATTAGGTCTGCAGAGCTGAGGAGTTTTGTTTTTTTCCCCTACCTTTCTCCATGTGGCGAGATCAGAAGTGGATAAAGCTGGTGCCCATTACCATCCATGAGGAGCAGGTACCAGATGATTTCCATTGGAACCACCAATCAGAAGTTGCCACTCCAGAACAGGACCATTGCCTGTGGATTTTTTCTTTCTCTTCCATAGCTTTACACTCGAACGGAGCAAGAGGAATGTCTACCACCGCGTCACAGGGACTTTTCAGAGATAAAGAAAAGGTGATCTGGAGTGAGTCGCCTTCCACCACCTGTTTAGGCTCTAAAATGTCCCCTAAGAAAGGAAATGCAGCTAAAGCTACCACTCTGGAAGGCTGTGAAGAGTTATCATGGTGATTACTGAGGCGAGGACTGAAATGGGTATTAAGTCTTTTCTTCTCTACACTCAGTGAATAGGTTGTAAATACGTTCTGCTGTGATTACGCCCCATTTAGACAAAGCAGACTTCAATATGTAAGCTCACAAAAAGGGACTCAAGAGCAAATGCAACACAGCAAAAACAGATTTAGCAGATTTGCCGAGATGATTTGTAAAGCCAGGAAGAAATCTAGATAGATTGGGGTTATGAGAGGAGATGAAATTGTTAATGAAGTCCAAGAAACAGAATGTTTCCAGGATAGTTAGATGTGCAATCTTAACAGACATAGTGCACTGGAAATTGAGAGATTATGTGGGGAAGACACAGTCCATGATGAAAGCAGACCAGAAACAGATGTGCCAGCAGAAGCTTACTAGTCTCCACCACGTACTTCCTGGAAACATGCTCAACCCCACCGAAGACCTAGAAACTAAAGCGAACACAATGGCCCAGCACAACTGTGTCATAAATAAAGACATGTCAGCACTAAAATCTTGTGTTTGGGAACATTTTTGTTTGAATACTATATCCCCTTTAGTAGTGAATTAAACATGATGATATTCATATTCACCCTCAAGTCTTAAAGCAACCCAAGGCGGAGTCGAAAGCTGATTTTGAATGTTTTTTTTAAAGTTATTCATTTTATTTGTGATGTTTGTAAAAATTGACAGAGTTTAATTTTTATTTCTACACAAATTTCAGATGTTTTGTAGTACTTTAAACGGTTTTTATGTCTGAAGTCCTGTGATAGCTCTCTCACACTTTGAGCTCAACATTGCAATACTTTAATTGTGAATTGAAATACATTTCTCTGGTTTGTTCCTAGGCTTCCAAGACAAATAATCAGGCAAACAATCACACTGTCTGGAGCCTGCAGGGTTGTGATTTCCCAGCATGAGTTTGACAGATTAACACAGATTCTGTCACATTTTTGTGTGAATTTAATTAATTTAAGTTGTACTATTATTGATTTAAATTAATGGCACAACATGATAATTTTTTCTCTTTCTGAAGGGAACAAGTTTAAAGTTAATGTGGTGAACTGTTACTATAAACTGTTTGTTTTTAGGCGTTTTAACTTTTACTTGAACAAGTTCCTGAAAAAAAATTAACTTGAGCAACACTGTTGGAAACCCCAGTTTGAGTACACTGAGCCAAATATAGCGATTTCCTTCATGAGCCCAGTCCTTCCACAAATGTAATTTCTCTCCTGATTGCAAATACTAAAATTTTTAATATCTCAAAAGGTATTTTTTGCTCACCTCAAATATTTGGTTTACAAATAGTATGATAATCAACTATGTATGTATGGTGTAGGACAATTACACTGAGACATACTTTACCTATTTTAAACAAAATTAACACTTGCAAACATAGTACTTGTGCCATTACTCCTTCCCTCGCTCCAACCCTTGAAAACTAGTGGGCCACATGGCTTCATTTCAGGAAGCTTCTAGGAGCAGAGGATAGAGGAATAAAATGTGTTTTCCCAGTTCCTTTAACAGTTGTTCTCAGTTTTGACAACACATCACATCTGATTTGCCTGAAGGAATGTCTGCCTGACAGAAAGTGTGAAATGGGAAAAAGGAGCAGCTTGGAAACACACACACACGCACACACCTCAGTTCTAAATTTCCCCTTTAAGTGTATAATGCCCTCTGAAATGTGTCTGACAAGAATTAAGTCATAGTCTACAGCCTAACACTTAACGGCACCATTTACCATGACACACAGTTTGATGACAAAGGTTTACAGCTAGTTTTCACAAGTCTTGCACCCTGGACTAGCTATGGGACAAGCCAACATCCCAAAACAATCCACTTTTATACTTAAAGCTGTGAAAAGAGCAGGAAGGTGTAATATGAGTGACAAGAATGTTCACCACCTCCTTTCCATTTTAGTTAAGTTGTATAAGGTTAGTAAAAAACATAATTTGACCCTAGTCAGATCATACATTTAGGTACTCAAACTCATAGTCATGATTCACTCCAATTCAAAATATCAACAATTTATAGTGCAAGCAAAATCCCATTTTATCAGTTTGTCCATGTAGAAATACTTTAAATCATGTTAAATCACCTTCAGTCAGCAAGGGCCAGACTACTTGACATTTGGTGATGTAACAGGCAATGAACAATCAGGAACGAGCCACAAGACATCACAATTTCTTGAGTGTTTGCTTGAAATCCAGGTTAGGTGCACACATTACATTTTGTGTGCGAAATGCCACATTTGTCCCTTTTTGTTTAAAACAAAAGGGCACATTTGGAGCCTGCAAAGGAACATAGGCACCAAAAAATGACACAGCAATCCATATATTTAGAAAAAATATGTTTATTAAACAAACACAAAATGAAAAACATAAACAAAAATCAATTACTTACCTGAAATAAATCAGACCACTTTCCTTGGGAATTGGGAACACACCTGCAAAAGAGACAATATAAATTATTATTATTAGCTGCACTTGAGGGTGGAGTGGGATATACGCTCCACTCATCTTTATCTTGAAAAAATAAGTAAGGGATTATGATTGCTGCTTTTTTTACTAATAGTTCAACATAAGGATTTGACGTTTCTTTTGAATCTTATATTTTATCTTGTTTATTTGTATTAAGATTGATTTTGTCAAATTAAGGTCTCTGAAAAGGGAAAAAAAGCTTAATCTAAATCATCAACATGATTTTGAAACCCAATCTGAAACAGACTGTTCAAGTAGATGTTTCCTACCTCATTCTTATAGACCTCATGAATCAATTTTACTTATAGCCTATGAGTCTTGTGTCTCTGTTAATCATAGCTGTTAATCAGCAACAAATGTCCAATTTCCCTTTTATTTCTTAAGTTCTAAAGCTTGTCAGGGTCCAGAGCACATTGTAACACAGAAACAGTGTTACAATGTATTTAAAAATGTATGTTAGGACCTCATTTGTAATGGAAAAGCACCAAACTGCATCAAGGAGGCAAGTGGAGTTGAATGGGCTTCGGTACTGATAGAATAACCAAATGTGCCGCTATGTATTTACAGTACTAATGACATTTAATTGAGTTTTAGTACGACAGTGAGGAATATGACTTTTTCATTCTTTTTTTTTACCTTGGTCAATCATTTGATTAACATATCAGACAAGATTCTTGGATTACTGTCCTTCACGTCAATAGTATAGGAACATTGCCATGCAAAATCATTAAAAAAAACTGCCTGGCAGTTATTACTTCACATGTCCTGCATTGTTTCTTTTAATTGGCTCTGTATGAGATGTCTAATATGGAATTTGATTAAGTGGGATTTGATTGGATTATAATACTATTACTTGGACTGGACAGAATCTTGGAAGCACCAAGAGATAAGATTTGTTGAGATTTGATACTTGTTAATGAAATTTAAAGAAATGTAATTGAATCATTTTAAAATAATAATAACCAAGGTTTATTGTCTACAATCATTAATAGCTCTATTATATTTTCAACCTTATGAATAAAGTGAGCTTACATGTCGCTTACATTGAAGTGAATGTGCCTGCTGGTTTCAATTATGTGCAAAGATCTCCCAATTATGGAGCCACTTATTGGACATGCCTGAAAATGGTGCAAATACCGGTAAAGGCCAAAAATCTTCTTTACAATATTACCAATTTACCTTATCTTTTTCCTGCAGGTTTTGTTTCCTGCAACTTGGAATTGAGTCCGAGATTTAGTTGTTTTTCATACTAGTTACTGCTTTAAATAAGTATTTATTTATCTACCTGCCTCTTATCTGTGCCTGCATCTCATGTGTGTATATATTTAAGTCTTCTTTATGGCTATATATTTACTTTAAATATTTTCAACTCAACATGGCAAAGATCAACCAGAAGACATAACTTTTTTAAATAAATGGTCTAGTTCTACATCAAAGCCTCTTATATCAGACTTGATCAAAATTGTCTAACTCATCATTTTGGAGTAACAAATGTCTTTGAAGAATACTTGTGGTCGTAGGGGAAATTTCTAATGGGTTGAGAAGGAGAGACTTAATGGATTGAGGTGTCAGCAGTGGGAATCATTGGATTACAGAGATTGTAGGTTCAGCATTTTATGTCACAGTTTCGGAAATGTAATTTTACTTGTTGATGGAAGTAATGTGTTTCAGTCATTGAATGGAATTAAATTTTATAGTAAATGTAAAACTCATCAGACAGACATTTTATCAATGGGAAACAAGTCTCAGTTGGCTTAGTGTTACATAAAGACATCAAATTGGTTGAGAAACTAAACAAACTCAGTCTTGGGAAAGTGTAGTCCCAAAGTGTAGTGTCACCACACTTTCATGTAAATCGAAGATTATGTCTTGTTTCTAATTACTAAACTTTTTTTATGCCATTGTCTTTTAAGGTTTCTTGAAGATTTCTAGAAGTTGTCATATGGCATTTATTTAAGACGTAGTTAGAGGGTACTGTCTATCCTAGTTAGATCAAATTTGTGAACTATAGAGGGAATGTGATTTGAAATCCTAATTACTGAGATCTTACTGAAGATGTAAAAGTCTATTAGACAACACTTATTAATGAGGCACAGTCTCTGGACAAGGAAAAGACATTACGTTTTTTCAGTGTGGTCATTATACTGTGGAGGCAATTGCACTGTAGGCTTAAAAAACTACTTGTATAGGTCCAACACATTGAGCTATGGTGTTTTTTACAGAGTATATAGATGCATCATATGGTATATATTTCCTCTAACAAAAGGTTGTGTATGTACCATACACATATTTACATACCATCTGTGAAATGCCTTGTCTGTTATATTAATTGTACAGGTTAAGAATTAAAGCACTAACCTGGATGCTTCTTTTCATGCTGATTAAAATGAAACGGTCTAACCTAAAGGTATAAATGACGTATTGTATTAACTCTTCGATGATTCGAGTGCTTTACAAAACTGACCCCTTTTACAATCACGCTGAGCCCTTTGAATGAAAATTAATCATGAACTAATATTACACGTTCCTTCAGGAAACATATCCTCAAGTTCTCAATTATTCATCAACACTAATGTAAATGGTTGATAAATGGTGCTATGACTAATTTATTATTATTGTAATATTAGAGTTGAATTGAATAGATGTGTATAATTTCAAAAGGAGCTTCTATTTTGAGCATAGCACATCTGATTTATTTGGGTGTAAAAGGAATTATTAACATAAAACGTGTCGAGGCAAAAATATGTAAGTGTAGTCAGATTAATATTTAATGGTCTTTTATTTATTACTCCTAGATTTTTGGACGTCATTCAAATGTCCATGATAACTTCTCCTGAAGAAAGTACAGTTTATTTGATTTATAGCATTTACTTCTGAAAACAAACCAGCCACTTCAGGGTGACATTGTTTTCACTTCTCAAGTACGAAAGACTGCAGACAGAAAATAAAGGGATCGATAATTTCAACTAGACACATAGTGCTTTACAGCACACTTACGTATCTTGATGCAAATCATTTTTTATATACCCTGATGCCTGTCAT
The DNA here is from genome assembly GCA_907169785.1 of Menidia menidia. Taxonomy (NCBI): domain Eukaryota; kingdom Metazoa; phylum Chordata; class Actinopteri; order Atheriniformes; family Atherinopsidae; genus Menidia; species Menidia menidia. The sequence continues at coordinate 16,134,228 of CAJRST010001113.1, forward strand.
ACTGACAGTCACCCACAGACCTAAGAATATTCAAAACATACACTGGAGCTACCTTACCACCAAAGTAAACTCTTCCTTAGAAATGAGGATTTAAGAGCATATTGATCAACAATCAATTGAGTGCATCTGTATGAACATCACAAATATTTCAAATTTGTGGCATAGCATAGTGAGAGCTTGGTCAATGGAAGATTAATTGTCCTTTGATCAGTTGAATTGGTTCAGTTGGATTCTATTCCACATACAAAAACATTAACTGATGACCCTTTCCGGGTATAGATCAACTGAAGATTAAATGCACTGATCTTGGAAAAGTAAGAGTATGAAGTCAGTATATGAAGTCAGATGGGTATATATAACAGTGTACCCATCTTTTGGCTACAAAATTAGTCTTTAGTGTGGCCAGCTGCTTCCAGCACAGTGGGAGTTATCACAAACTTCTTTTGTCTGTTTCTATACATTTCTCCAGTTTTTCAATAAAATTTCTTGGACATATTGTTTCACTAATGTCATTGAGGGGTATAGCAACCTTTTACATGGTGCAGTGGCAATCACTTTTGCCTCATGCATGCACTGTTCCTTATTCAAAACCATGTAGAAAAAGAGTTTCTTCTTTAATGGCACAATTATTTGCTAATTTTGAATTTGATGGCACCAATCATTTCTAAAAAAAATGGATTGGAAAATTTTGGAAATAGCAATGTTTACTAATTCACTATGGGGGAAATATGTTGCTTGTAATTCATTTATAATCTCTATATTGGCAGATTTTAAGCATGATTAAAAAGATTGTCAGCAGATTGGATAGAAATTTGTTGAGTGTTTGTCACAGCCTTTTTTTATTTCCAAACGAAATTCTTCCAAAAACGAAAAAGGCCTTTGGTGGGAACAGGTGATTTGTGTTCTTGATGAACTTTCTTTTTACTTCTTGTAAAATTACAGGAAAATAATAACAAAAAATTAATGATAACTTTGATGCATATTAAAGTATAAAATTTGATAAAAAAATACCATAACCCCACTCCACACACACCAGGTCTGTCCTGACTCTCCCAAATTAATGGTAGCAGCTTAAAAAAATTACCAAATAACAAACAATTTTTTTTTTTTTTAGATTTTGTTGATAGTAGCTGGGCAGGAAAGCGGGAGACCTCCGGGAAAGGGCCATGGGCCGGATTCGAACCTAGGCCGCCCGCTTGCGAGCAGAGGCTCTGCATATGGTCCGCCCGCTGTAACCATTAGGCTACAGCTGCGGCCCCGAACAATTGATTTTAATATGGTTCTTTACAAACTAAAATATATTCTAACAACTTAAAATTAAACAGAACATGTGAATATAAAAAAAAATCAACTTAAATGGCAACAACAGTATTATTCCTCAACTTTAAATTGTGGAAACATTAATCACTTTCTAGCAACATATTGTAGCTCTATCTACAAATACTGGTTTTAGTTCCCTCGCACAAATACAAAGTAACTACTGTAGGTCAAAGGTAATTTAAAGTCATCAGGATGGATACTTCCCAGCTTGTTGTCAGCACACACCTCAAAAGCTTCTTCTCTGTTTTTGCAAGTGTACATTACTGACTGTGTAAATAGCATTTTTCAAGGAAGCTTAATTCATTCTGGAGGAAATTGCTGTGAAACAGTTGAAAGTTACATTACAAAGTGAAAGTACTAAATTAAAAATAGAATAGAATTATTTTCTTCAAAAGGACAATGGTAGACTCCACACCTAGTGTTGGCTGATAGACAAACTGAAGAGGGTCTTTTGATGAGCTGAGCTGACAAGACCAGCCTCTCGAGGTACTTCATCAGGTCAGTGCCATTGGTCTGTTGTCAGTTTAGGGGCTGGGGCACTCCTTCTTTGGTACTGGAACTAAGTATGATCTCTTCCACAGCACAGGGACCATCTTCAGACTAATGCTCAGGTTGAAGATGTGCTGCAGGAATCCACTCAGCTGGGCAGCACATGTTGGAACCTGCTGGCTAGCCTGGGCTGAGTCTGCACAGCTCCATGCTCATTTGCTCTGCTTTGAAGGTCTGTGTGCCTTGTGGGGGTGTGGGGAGATGATGGCGGGGTGGAGAGGGCATGTAGGGCAGAGTCAGGGGCAGCCGATGTGGAAGCCGGGATAACAGGGATGTTTGAGGGTGGATAGTTGAGAAGAAGCTGGGAGAGGGGTTGTCCAGAGCAACGTGTACTGAAAAAAAGGATTCAGGTAATATGCTCGTTCAGTACCCCCATCAGCTGTCTGGCTACCAGATTGTTTTTTAGCCAGTGATAGTCGTCATGCCTCTCCACTTGTCTTTAAAATAGTTTTGCTGGAGTTTGTATTCCAGCTTCCTCCTGTTGATGTCTTTTGCTCGTCAGATCTTTTCCTTAAGCTCCATCTGAACCACATCATCTGCTCTCTGTCCCCTTCTCTGAAGACCCTCTTCTACCCATTCAGCAAGTCAGTGACCCAAGGCTTGTTATTAGGGAACCAGCAATCGCTGTGTGAACAACACTGTACAGCCAGAGGTTTATGTACCCCATAATGCAGTCCGTCAGATCATCAAAGCTCTCACCATGAGAATCATTGGGCAACTCCCAGTCTGTTTTTCAAAAGAAACCCTGCAAAGCCAAGTTAGTCTCCTGTGATCATCTCCTCAGAGTCCCAGTGGTCATCGGAAGCTGGTCGATTAGAGTCTCATACAGGGGCTGTAGGTGGAGGAGGTTGTGGTCAGATTTTCCAAGAGGAGGAGGACCTGTAAGTCTCCTTAACACTGGAATACAGCAGGTCTGTGGTCTTATTTTCCCTGATGAGATGTCCACAAACTGCTTGAGGTGGACAGTATTGCAGCCAGAGTGACATGATTGAGGTCCCCAGATATGGCAATGGGTGCATCGGGTGCCGTGATTGGAGTTTCGAGACAGTTTGTGTGCTGGCGTCTGTCACACGAGCAGCTCGGATGATTATGTGTGAGAACTCATGCAGCCTATAATATAGTCCCAGACTCTCTGCCAGCAGACCAATGTCCAAGTAGCACACACCCTCCTTTAAAGTAACCTGTCCAGGATGACATCACCGGTTGTTTAATATGGACAGCAAGTCCACCAGCTTTCATCTTGTCGCTCCGGAAATAATTCCTGATTGCCCGAATAGTCTTAAAGCCATCCACGGATTTACGTTTATGTCTGCGATGTCCTTTTGGAGCCATGTCTCAGTGAAAGACATAATGCTGGCCTTGCGATACACTTGCTGAGCCCTCAACAGATGCACAAGCTCATCCATCTTGTTAGCTAGTGACCTCATGTTCCCCATGACAATGGAAGGGAGATAAGGTTTGTATCTCCACTTCCTTTCCCGGTTTTTAGATCCAGCCTTACATTCCTGGTGCTTCCTCCGCTACTCTCTGGCGATTTCAGGTCTCTCAAGTATCAGTGTAGCCGATTGTAGGACACCAGCTGATCTTGAGTATAAACAATAGTCAAGATGACCCAGATGCCAATGCAGTCAAGAAAAATTGTCCAAAGGATCAGCCACAAAAATCCCAAAGATGGTAGGCTAAGATTCGCGCAGCCACATACTGAAAAACAAGATGCAATTACAAACAATAAATAAGAAAAAAACACCTAAAAGTGTAAAAAGTAGAAAGTTTGGCATATTTCCGAAAGATAATGCTCAACTAAAAAATACACCTATTATAACAGAGTGGTTTTGTAGTAAAAAGAGATTCTGGGCAGTCAAAGTATTGACTCTCATCAGTTGTCTGAGACTGTTAAGAAGCTACGACATGATATTATCAGCAACAGCAGCAACAGTTTTAAATTAGTCAGACAGGTAATGAACAATCAGTAATTTAAGTTGATGGTATCAAACTTCCGTTTAAAGCAGGAATAGATATAATCATTGAGATTAATAAGTCTGCATATTATCATCTTATATTTGAACATTTCCTTCAAAAGTTCTAAAATCGTTAGATATGAAGAAACTGCTTATGTTGCTGCAGCATTTTTTAAAAAGGGAAAGCTGGTTATAGCCAATAAGCAATTCAACAATGTTATTGAACAACATACTCTTTATGCAGAGTGTGTATTTAATACACACTTGTCTGTATATGCAGGAGAACAAGCAAACTCCTCAAAGAAAGGCCTACGGTCCCACAGGGCAACGGTGCCAACCACCACAATGTCATGCCACCCTTTCCTTAGCATGTAATTAATTTGTTGAACAATGCCAGTATGATAACAGCGCTGCATATAAATACAAAAATAAACTAAAACACAATGTATGACACTGTGAGTGAATGGGCAAATTCTGCATGCTGTATAGAAGCATTTTGCTAGAGTATCATCTGGAGTATGTCACGCCCCCCCTGTGGGCAATGACAAATATGGGAGACAGACGAGCGGATCCAAATAAACAATTTATTTGTTTAAAAAAAAGTATGCTCTTAGACGACTGTTCAGCCAGTCCGAGAGAAGTGTGGAGCAGTGCTGCCTGTTCCGGTCAGGTCCGGAGACCAACCAAGCAGGCCTGGTGACTGACTAGATGCCAGTATTTATTAGCCACCGGGTGCGTTCAATCAACAGTCCATCCACCTGCTTCCTGAAAGAACAAAAAACAAATAGTGGACTAGACTAGAGACCCCTACTGGATAGGAGGGGACTGTCACAAGTATAATACTTTAATATAGATACAGTTAATTCATAGTGAATCAAATTGACTAAAATAGTTGCGCGGTGACAATTTGATCTTATAATGACCTTATATTGGATGTCTTATATCTCAGAAACTGTCACTGACCAAATCAATGCCATAAGATATAGATCCTGCAAAGTACCATCAGGTGCATATTGGTTGACATTATCATTTACACACATCATATTTATATTAACTACAGAAAAATGTTGCAAAAATGTATTTGCATCATATCACCCTACAAATAGAAATTGATTTAAAGCTTCTGCTGCTTGGAAGACTGCCATACACAAGATATTCAATAGATATTTCCACTGGGGAAATTTGATGGGTTGTCAAAACATCTCCATTGTTACTGGACATTGTCTCAAAGTCTTACAAGTCTAATGAAACATTGTGTAATGTCTTCAGAGCCAGAAATACATTTAAGAGAGAAGCAACTCAAATCTATCTCAAGGGAAATTATATCTCATTCTCCCTCGCTGTCAGTATGTTTGATGTTTTTTTAATTTATTTATTTTTTATTGTGCTTCTCAGAAATCTTTTGTCAGGAAAGGCTGTGTACTTATTAATGCTATGTTTCCTGTGAACTAAATGACAACATCGATTTTGGTTCGGGATTCACGTGATCCAACACGTCTCAATTGTAGATACAGTTCCAGAGATCATTATAATAGGATCTGGCAAGACTAAAATATTTTGCAATATCTGGATGCAATCATGCTTTTGTCTGGTAGTTTGACTTACATGCAGAAAAAAACTCTCGGGGACTCATGCAGTTTAAAGATTTATCCACAAACAAGGAATCGGTAAAGACTGGAGATGATTAGTGACCCAGGAAGTATTGGTTCGGGAACAGGGCAGCCGCAGGAAGTATAAAGGGAAAATAGGAAAAGATGAACTATATGAAATGGGTAACTGAGCTGAAGGTTCCAGAAAGGCTTACTTGAGTGATAGGAGGTGTACATTCACACCTGTACATCCACACCTGTATACATACTTTTGATATTTGTAATTCAATATTTAATATTGTATCTTTGAGTCTTATATCCATATTTCTATTCTCAAATCTATATTTTTAAAGATTGTACTTTTTAGTTTTATATTTTCTGTTCTATATTTTTATTTCTACATTGTATTTCGTTGCTTCTCATAGAAGTGTTAGTGCACCAAACACCAAGGAAAATTCCTTGTAAGTCACAAACCTACTTGGCAATAGACCTTATTCTGATTCTGATTCTGATCACAACAATCTGGGAGATGAGTGATTTCCGGGTAGAATTGAGGTAAGTGAATGATGAAATGACAGGGTTTGATCACACGCTGTAGAATTAAGGAATAGAAGTTTGGACTTTTGGTTTGGCCAACCGGAATCTTGTTTCCATGGAATTTCTTGAGGATTTGCAGGCCGTTTCTAGAAGTCGTTGGAACAAATCGGAGCGGGATCCGCCCTTGCATGAGGGTAAACTGTGGAACAGAAAAAAAGTGTCAGTAACTTCAAAAGACAAGACGAGTCAAGGATTAAGCAGGAACTTGGCAGGCTTGATGTTAACATATAGGCTACCACTCAGGCGTCAAAGGGCTGGCAGCAGGCTTCTCTTAAACTCCTCAGTGATGATGCAAAATTGGGGAGAGTACTCCCAGACCCCAACAGTTGATAATACTACACACTAACTGTTTGGAATTTATTTAAAAATTAATCAGGTGGTGTTTTTTGACAAGATTATATGGATTTTTCAAAAGTTTATAAATGAATATGTAAACATGTTAGATGTTAGTTGTCATATACAGAGATGTATTTGCCTTTTTTCTAATTAAGAAAAACAGAACTGTTCTACTAGTTTGAATAAACTTTCTTTGTTATGATTTGGTTACCTCAGGGGTATCGTGCCACAGCTTTTTAAACCCTGCTGTTATGCCCATGATGTAAGCAGATGGTTTGAACACATTCTTACAGCATTTTTTAAGATTAGTTTCAAGATGTTCGTTTACAAAAATATAGTAATGCATATTAAGCCACTCTGACATAGTCAGTTAGTCTTTACATTTTTGGATAATATTACATTATTTACAGTCCAGTATTCAACAGATATAAATATATATATATATTTTTTCTTTTTGTGGAAAGAAACTTCATTTCAGTCTTACGCTTATTTATTCCTTTTTCTATGGAACCTAAGACCTGAGCCTTTGATAACTCCTTGTAGATTTCTACTTGTAAATTCACAGGGACGAACCGTGTTGTTACATTTACTCTTATAGACATTTATTTTGCTTCAAGTCCAACAATGAGGAACATTGGAGTTAAACTTTTACCAGAATCTGTTCTTGACTCCCACATCAAACATTGCCATCTTTCACATTTTCAGTTTTGCCAAGATTTTAGGGACAACCTCTCTTAGAGTGATGCAGAAAAACTAAAGCATGCATTCTATACTTGAAAATTGGAAGGAATAATCTATAGGCTGTCTCAACATTTATCTGAAAAGCCTCCAAATGATTTAAAAAATCTGCAGCCAGTGTTTTTAAGAGAACTCAAATGAAAGACATTTCTCCAGTTTTAGTGTGTCCTCCTTGACTCGTTCTTAAATTCAGAACATAATCTAAATTTCTGCTCCTCACTTACAAACCCCAATGGTGGCTTTTAATGATACACCTTTCCTCAATCTGTTCTTCTATTTCTCTTCTTGTACGTGTGACATTGTTGTAATTAACATATGTTTCCCCTTTTCTTTTTCTCAACAGGTATCCTGTTATTGTGTTTATTGTACCTTTTTTCTGTCCTTGTTACCGCCTCTAAGTCTGGTGCTGTCTGAAGTTTCTAAAGCTTTTTTCTTTCCGCAGATACCTTGTGGATCTACAGGATGGAATTTCTAATAAAACCTTGGTGGAATCTCTCTGTTTCAGGGAAAAAGGGAAGTTGAATTAATACTGTATTAATTGGATTCAAATAAACTGGAATCTATTATTCTAATTTTATCATAATGAACTGGATTCTGACTGGTTTTGTTTAACTATCGTGTAAGTGCCTAGAAGTGTCATGGGTTGTGATTTGGTACTTTAAAAAATCAAAATCATCCTCTTTTTTGGTGTTGCAGTGTAATTCAGATCAGTGCAAACCTCATTGCTCACAATGAATTAAATCAATAAGTGTGTAGAGATTAACACAATCAAGTGAATGTACAGATTACATGACATATTGGACTTTGTGGAAGCAGCCAGCCTGGATCATGTATATAATAATGAGCTGCACAGATGATTGTATGAGTACCAAGTGAGAGAACTTCACATAAAGCTGGGTGATGTCTGTTGGGGTTTTAGATGTTTAAAATATCAGTTCCTGCCAGGAGGCTACAAGGTCATTTCAGATGGATTCATAATTGATTCTCTTTGCTAGTGAGTTTTCAGGAGATCGTAATCTTGACTGGTATGTACTCTACACTTCACAGCAGATTTTCTGTCAGTATCCTGTAGATGAAATGCATTTAAACATAGTTGCTGATATTTGATTTTAAAATAGTAGCTTTTACTTCACAGAGAACTTTCAATATGTTTGAGAAAGACATATGCCAGGGAAATGTTGCTAAAACTCTTTACATCACTGGTAAATCACAAGTTGATATATTTGAGTTTGTCAAAGCAAGAATCTTGGTTTACAAACTCCTGATATTACACAAATAATATTCCTGTAGAGTCATTGATAAGTAACTTTTAAGTAATTTGAACTTCAAACAATGCACAGTCAAAACTCATTAAATAATCTTTAATAATCTAAAATAAAGTAGGTGAAGTTTCAAAAGGAAAACCATGGAATTCCGACAAAGCTGTGACACACAACCAACAGCAGTATTCATAATCTTGTGAACAGTGATTGAAAATGAAGATATTTCTGAAAATGTGAGCATACTGGACTTTTATTTTGAAAACAATATATATAACAAACAATAAATGAGACAAATATTTCATAGCACTTTTTTGTTTCCTTAGAACAATGATTACTCAAATATTTTCGTCATACATTTTAAGAGTTTATTAAATTTTGACAAAGAAAATTCTTAACTCACTGTCTTTTACTATTACTTTCATAAACCAAATCATAGAGACGATTCAGAAAGGTCAACTTCCTGTAATCTATATCATGACAAGCATAATCATTGGAAAAATATTTCCACCAAATAACGGATCAGAATTCTAAAGGGATAAAATAATAGCATGTTTTCTTATCTGCTTCAAAAAAAGGAACCTGAGACAAAACAAATTTGTTTTCATTCCCCGGCCGTCAATCATTTCTTTTCTGTTAAAGCCCCTGCCATCTGAAGTACACACAAGCTGTCTTTTTTGGTAGACTGGCTGCAATAATATCAGCTATTGACAGTAAATTTAGCAAATATAGTCCAGTAGTTTTATATACGAAACAAACAAGAGGTTTCACACAAGGCGAAGAGAGAGGAGGTAACTCACATGACTCAGAAGAAAGAAATCTATTTATTTAAACATAACATGGGAAATATAAAGCTTGATCATGCACATTAGCTACTGTGAAGTTCATACAAATATTTTTCCAATTTTAAAACAATGCTTGAGAGACGTTAAAGGACTGTAGAAAATGGCCGATTATTGGAGGGAGGTTTGTCTGAAACTCAACGCAAAATCAAAAATATGCATTAAACCCTAAGCCAGTAAGAAATCAATCAATAACTTAAATTAAGTCTAAAGTCTTATGAAATTACAATTGTAATGTTTCTTTCCTAAAGCTAAGATTTAGTTTCACTCTTTGTATCCTTTGTGGTATTTGCAAATTAAGATCTAATTAAAGTAATTGACAGTTCATCTCAATTAAGTCAAGGAGGGTATTTGAAAGACTAAAGGAAATACATTTACAGTTTAGTGTCAATAAACAGGGTCAATAATTTCACTTCAAGGGAATATGTTTCTGATTAGTTTATTTTAATAAGTGTTTTTGCTCATAATTAATTAATTGATAATGGATTTGTGCAAATGCTAAATGGCATATTATCACCAAATTGGTTATTTCAAATGGCTGTGTAATAATTAGGACTTTCTACTGACAGAAAAAAAAGCTGAGGGGAAATTAAGGTAGAAACATGGGAGATAGACGTTAGCAAAAAAAGGATGTTGTGGAGGTCAGAGCAGTCTTACAGAGGAGGGATTTTGAAACAGATGAAGAGACACTTACATGAGCAGAATAACAATCAGCCTGTGGGAAGAAAAGATGTAAAATGTGAAGGTCACAGTGAATTAGTGTTAAGATAAAGTCATCAAGGACCTGTTAGCAACTTAATAGCTGGGAGCTCTTTGGCTGTGCAACAGGATGGACTTTCAGACTTTCAGTCACAGCTTATTGCCCTTTGTAAGATGTCATTAATGTTGCCTAAACTTCTATTTGTTGTGTCGCGTTAACATGTCGAAAACACAATCGTTTATTTAAATCGTCATTGTGTGACATGAACAAATCATAAATAGTAAATTTTGATAATATTTTCTGTTTCCAGCTGAGACTTGAGGCTGACCTTTAAGGAGGATGTTTGGTTCTGTCTTATCTATGAGGCAGAGGGCATAACCCTGGAATGCAAATGAGGATTCTGAAGGCAGGGACAGAACTCTGACATTCTATCCTCTATGGACAGTTTCACGAAGGACATGGACAATCACGTTTTCCCATTATTTTTCAACAGCCAAGGACAGGAAAGTGCAAACCATATCATTTCAAATGAACTGGCACCGTGTGTTGTATGATTTGATAGTTAAACAACTATAATTATTAACTTTTGTGCCACTTTTTTAATGCTCAATACGATCCCAAGACGATGCATATCTATTTTTTTTATAATAATGTTTTTTAAGATGCCATTTGTTGTTGTTTTAATGATATTAAATTATATTTGTTGATTTCTATGTCTGTGTGTTCTTTTTGTTTTCTTTCATCTTTGCATAAAGATGCAGTAATTTACTTTGGCACTACAATCTTGATAACTAGTTGACAACTGATAGTCTAAACAGGTGATTTTTTTTGCTCTCAGAGCCACAGCTCAATAAGATCTTTTTATTTATTTACAGTATAACAACAGGGTTCTGTGCATATGATGAAATAGTTTTATCAAATGGTAGGCTTGAACACATGAGAGCTGCAAGAGATGTTTGTTTAATTTATTTTTTCACCAGAGCTACCCAGCTGGATTTGACAGCATCTCTATTCATTCAATAAAGCAAAGGCGTGATATTTTCTGCTCAATAATGCTATAGAAAATAGGGACAAGCCACCAATTGTTTGAGTCAGATGTAGGATTAATTTCCCTCTGCATTGTTGTTTGTTTTGTTGCATATAAATTTGATTTTATGACCATCCAAATTAGTGAAAAATGATTTTGTCAGGAAGATAGGTCCCATGTAACTGAAGTGGGAGGCTATTCATAATACTTTTTAACTTCACTTATCTTTTCATGCTTCTGATTTATAATGCTATTTCCGTAGTTGTAAGATTTGTCATTAAACTGATCAGCACTGATGGAGGGAATTTCCAGAGATCTGAAAATTTCTTCCAGCTCATCGGCTCCACTAGGTGCATCAGATCTGTATATTTAGAACAGTCTCTAAAGCTGGAAATAATTACCCTAACCCTAACCCAGTGACCCCACACCCTGATTTAAAATGATAGGGAATTTTAAACGTATCTAGCACAACAACGCTACAGAAAATCAGATCAATACTTTCACTTCACACAAAAGAACACAGTGTACCTTGTACCCAATAAAAGGAAATCCACGAATGCTTCTTATAGTAAGGAAAAAAACAAAAAACTGTCAGCACACTTTCTACGATGATGTTGGCTGTTTAATAGTTATTTCTAACTTTCTTTTGAAAGAAAAAAAACAGAGAAGTATGCTATAATGGAAGTTATTATGGCTGAGAGGGAGCATACAACAAAACCCCACCTATCTTTTCTCCGTGTCACTTTGAAAACTTTTTCGTCTTCTGTGAATTATAATTGTAACTATTTCTTAGTTGTTTAAAAATAGATTTGAAGCCCTATTTTGTGTTGTGCTTTAACATTATTTATATACAGCTAAATTCAGATTATACTATTTTCAGTATATTCATATGGTATTTTTCATTTTCAGACTTATGATTGGCTGTTTTGATGTATGAGTGGATTCATATCTGAAGACTGATTAATGCCAGGGGACAACACAAGATTCTTTTTTCTTTTTCGCAGTCTAGGCCACAACATGTCTGAGTGATTGTAATCAAACTGTTGCAGCTGTATTTGTCAAGGCATGCATACAAGTGTATCTCCCACATCACCTATCTGTCATAATATGTACAATGAAAACTTCAAATACAAACTGGGAGGTCAATCAAATTAGAATGTGATGTTTTTGTCAAACAACATTGTTTTTCTTTTGTTTTCTTTAATAAAAAGAAGACGTATACTGATTATCGTGTTTCTGTATTTGGTAACCAGGAGAAGCTACACCAGATGCTCTCTCTGACTTAACTATCACATTTATCCGGGATAAATGTGCAAACAGGGCACAGATCACAGTGCCACATTTGAGCCTGCACTCCAGGCAGCTGGTAGCTCACTGTCTTGCTAAAAAATACTGTGACATGTAGAATTAGAATTCCAACAGCCTTTAGTGTCATTGTGTCAGATACACTGAGATTATGAATGTGGCCCAGGATTGAATCAACAACCTAGCTAATGGTAGGCAACTGCTCTGATCCCAGGGCCACAGCCATCCCCTATTCTTGTTCTTGATGTATTTTTGTAGATTTCCTCTTCTGTGTAACCATTTTGTGTGTTGTGCTCCCTCTCTATAAAAGACCCTACACTCATCCTACATGTCTTGGATGGATATGCATTTCATACTGTAGATTTGCTTTTTGAAGGGGGTATGTCATGGAGGCCCAAAGAGGATTTATCGCATATCTGAACCTTTTGTCAGGCCTAAGATCTTGTGGAGGGATCCTGGTCTATTAACCCCTTTTAGATTGCTGTGTTAATCAAAATGACTGTAGTAGAAATAAAGGAGTTAAATGGTTACTCCTATGTAAGAAGATAAGTGTGTTTTTTTTCAAGATTTTTAAGAACTTGTATCTATCCATTATAGTTACCGCTTATTACCTAACCCTTTAAAGCTTGATCAAAGAAAAATAGGAAGAATATTGGATTTCTTTAGTCTGAAGTCTTTCTTTGGCCCCTCAAAATCATATGAAGAAAAAAAAACCTGATATTATTTTGATCCAATTAGCGTGCAATAAGTCAAAAATATATTTTCATGTAGTCTTTTACTGGCTGTTATCAGGTATATCTGAATGTGTAAAACAGGGGTTTGAGCAAAGCTTTTACCATTGAACGATGCAAAAAGTCTCAGATCCAAAAGACTTCAGAAACCGTTTGTATCAAATATGATACATTTGGCATTATAGGGCTAATGGGGTCACGGGGAGAACTGGAGCCTATCCCAGTGTTCAATGGGCGAGAGGCGGGGTCAACCTGAACAGTCCGCCAATCCATCGCAGGGCCAATTTTCAAGAACTTTTAAAAGTTTAATCAAGTCCTATGGTAAAAATAATTCCATCAAGAGGTTACTGTCACATAGATTACAATGAATTAATAATGATGCTCGATAACTAAAGATCTCACCTTTGGTTACCCAACAGTTATATTTCTGCTGGCTGTGAGTTTCTGCACATTTTTTCACTTGTATTACCTCTAAATGACATATTTCATGTTTACTGATCAGCTAAGTTCTAAACTAGCAACAAAAACAACAACAACTTGGTAGCAAGAAATCTCCAATTTTTTTGCCACTTCCGTTCAACCTAACATTAACTTTCTGAATACTGTTTGGCTGATTTTCATTAAATTTCGTGCATTCATTTGTGAATGAGCGAGTCAGACAGAAGGAAATTTGGGTTAGGGTTAGGGTTTGTGAAAAGATTAATGCAACCTTTCAACAGTAAACAGCTGACCCTGCAGTAACTGAGCTAAATAATCAGAGGCTGGACACTTTAAATATGTTTATGGCGTTATGGCAGTACTGGCTGTTTTTAAAAGACTTGACTACAGAGTCTTAGCTCTTTGAAGCATTCTAATGTCATAAGAAATATCTAAAAAAATATGTGTATTTCTAAACAATTTAACTGTCACACGTGATTCAGTAATCACAAAAACAGAAACACACACACACACATATACATGTATATATATATATATATATATATATATATATATATGCCATACTCTTGCCAGGTAACTTGCTACTTCCATACTGCATAACTATTGCTAACTGTGTCAGATGTGTTGACAGGTAATGAATATTTATCCTTTATAAAAAAGAACAGTAATACCTTCCTGGAGGAGGTTTTGGGGTTTTCTACAACAAAAACAAAAATACTAAAAGAATAATTCCTTTCAACAAAAAAAAAACACATACTCAAGAAAGATTTGAATAAATAATTCTGACCAGTAAAATTCACACTGTATGAAAAAACACAATGTGACTGCATAGGTGTAGGTTTTTTGGCAACTGTAGACGGAGAGTAATGTGGCTCTTGTCACGGAGACAGACAGTGGGTGGATGGTGGCTTTAGGCCACAGTGGTTAATGAGGTGAGATCTTTGTACACCGAGAGAACCTGTCGCAGCTGTACATTCCTATGTCCGCTCCCCTGGAAAACTCTATGCCACACTATGAACCGCATTACCACCTCACCCAAGAAGAGTTGAGACGAGCTTGACAGGCTGAGTCATTTGAAGTTTTATAATGGCCATCACCTGTTCAGAGTAGACAAGTTACACTGCTCCTCCTTCCACTCTAACATATCACTGGTAGAGCAACCTTAATATATTTGATTATTTTTGTGTGATATAGAAATGATAGATAACTAAATGGATTTCCAAAATCTTAAGCGTATGTAGACTCGATTTTATCAGAAAGATGGTAAGGTTCCAAAAAAGATAGACAGAAAAGAAATGTGAAAAGCTCAGACAACCACTGCAGTTTGTTCTTACATTAACGTATGTCTGTGTTTCCTGAAAGATGATAAACTGCTGTTGAACAAATGAGAGTATTTAAAGGTTTGGGCTCCTCAGTGTGATTACGAAAAATGTAATTTTGGTAATACACTAGAAATATGGGGCATCCGTCGTTTTCTCTGCGGGGAGTGGTGACTGACAGCTCATGAGGGCAACACTGCCAGAGATACAGATAGGCTAACTTTTAACATCATGTGTCAGCAGTCAATGCGGGAACAGCTGAGCTCACTGGCATGATCAAGAGCATACATTGCATGTAATATGCATTAAAAGCGAAGGATTACACCATTTAAAATCAGTACTATCCACGCCTTCACTGATTGCCAAATGCACCTTGCAGGCATAGTTATGTCTGATTTGTTTCCTCTTGACCACTCTGCTCTTTTATAGCATCGGCCAGTCCTTCCATTTTCCTGTGTACCTGGTCCATTCCTGCTGCTAGATGTGCCTCACGGTGTCACTGGCTTATCCGATCGTGTTAATTTCTGGGTACCTTGCAACTGCTTAAACAAACTGCCTTTCAAGAATAACAAAAACAACAACAGGGATTAAAAGACATTAACCCTATGATTGAGAACAGAGACTACACATTAGTCTTACTTATTTCCAACAACCAGTGGCAATCACAATTGATACATGATTAATACGTTCATTAATACCAATGTTATGGTTTCAAGTAATAACAATTTGCATGCAATTTAAGCTATGACAGAGGTTCTTTAAGATAAATAAACTGATCTCCTTTGATTTTAGGCATAAGGATTAGTTATTGCACGCAAAAAGATTCAGTGTTTAATCTTTCAATAAAAATAATTTGAAGTTGGCAGTTCAGTTTCAGTTCAGAGGCTTTGCAGTATGATATAGTCTAATTTCTAAGATCATTTCCATGTAGTGAATTTCACTTTCATACTTCTTTGACTTCGTATTTGAAAGTAAAGCATATGGGAAAACCCCAAAGATCAATGGCAAACCATTTTTTTGTTGGCATGTATGTATTTCCGTTTTTATAAAAAAGAAAAAGAGATTCATACCTTTTCCTTCATTTACACATTTGTAAATAATGACTTTAACATACATCCTTTAAACTAGATATGTCATTTAAGTTCCGGAGAACAAATTATTTCTTGTTATGAAGGATTTTATTTCATTTTTTTAAATAGATGCTTTGGCTGGTTTTGCAAACCTTGATCAAATCCTGGATTTTTTTTTTATTTGCCTTAAATCATCATTAACAGCTGGAGCCTAAACTTTCACAAATGGTATTAAGGATCAGTGAATAGGCCATAAATTACCTTGAATGAGAACAATGCCACCATGTTTCAAAGAAAACTTTGAAACTTGAAACTGGTCTACTTTAGGTTAGTACCATACTCTTTGGTTCACGTGAACACACTCTTAAATGAATTCTTACATTTTCAGCTGTCTGAGGTACACAGTACTGCTCTGCAAACCAAAAATGTTTTCCATGAGCCTTCCCCTTCAATCCAAAACTGGCATATTATAGCATAACCAGACTGATGTAGCCTAGCCATGTGATCTCATATGTGAAAGTTTCTAAATTTATGTTTTGTAAAGTTCAGCCTTGTGAGAGTTGTAAATGTTTAATGCAAGGTCTTAGTATCATTGTTAACTTCATCATCAGACCAAGGTACTGTAATGAATAAGTTAGTTCATAATCAACATATACGTCTAAAATACATGTTATCAACTTTAAAGTTATCCGTGACAGTTAAGAACAAGAAGTTAATCAATTTGGAACAATTCATGCATTTGCGTTGACTGTATATGTACTGTATCACAATAAGTGATTAAGCCATTTTCGTTTTAGTTTCACACTTCCTCTGTGTCAATAAACCTGTGGACTAAAGAGCAACTTTCCTCAGAGTCTTGGTATTAGGAAATAGTTTAGCTGACTGTCTAGTTGCATTTGCGTCATGTGACGAGGGCAGTACAGTCACTAACCTTAACTTAAATTACGAGTAGGTCAAGACAAGAATACCTTTAAGAAAAACTTTTTTTTTTCAATTGAATTTGCAAGTGAAACTTCACTATTCAAAGGATAATGCGGAGCTCCTTGTCAAATAAATATCTCGCGTCTGCCTGCTTTACATAACTAATCAAGCGGTGCTGAAGGAAGTCATTGGATGCTAAAACCTCATTATCCTGTCTAACGACCTTGGCACATGAGATGAATTAGAATGCATTGTTTCTTAAACTCTTGCTGCATAGCAAGACAACCTTTTGTTCATGTGAGCCACAGTCTCAAATCCATCCATATCTACACTGTGCACAAAACTTTCATATGACAGGAAAAGACGGTTTTTAGAGGCACAAAGTGTGCCTTCACTCAATGCTACCTTGGTGTACGCACCAGGATATGATAATAAATGTTAAATCCTGTTGAAATGGGTCTGTACTTTATTTTGCAATATATTTTATTTTAATGTGGGCTTCCCTGCTGTGTGGTTGAGTAAAAATGTGCGATGGCCACGGGCAAAAAAGGACTTCCTCCTATTGAGGGTCTTCTGCGTGAGGTTAACACCTTGTGAAGAGGGTGTGCTCAGGATAGTATGGACTTTACACAGCATCCTCCTCTCTGGACTTTGGACACCAGAGTCCAGTTGGATCCCCAAGAGGGAGCCAGCCCGCCTGATCTTGTTGGCATCTGCAGCCCTCAGTCTGCTGCCCCAGCACACCACACCAAGAAAATATGGTTCTTGCTACCACCAGCTTCTTTGTCTTGGTGTTATTGAGATGCAGATGTATAGTCCCACATCACATGACTAAGGAATCCACAATGTCCTGTATTCCTTCTCTGTTCTCTCACTGACAAATGAAAAAAGGGTTTCTGCACATGCCCGGTATTTTTTGTTAACTAATACAGTGTAGACACTGTGCTGGGGGTGCATATAAACTGCATGCTCCTGAGGAGATGGCAACAACAAATTTCTGAGTAAATCTAGCTTTGTCATTCTCGCAGGTTAAATCCAAGTTTTACAGACTCGTTTCTTAATCTGGGTAAACTCAAAGAGTGACAAGTCTGCTGTTCAAATGATTAACAATTAAGATATTTTCAAACCTGTTGAAGT
Source organism: Menidia menidia (assembly GCA_907169785.1). Taxonomy (NCBI): domain Eukaryota; kingdom Metazoa; phylum Chordata; class Actinopteri; order Atheriniformes; family Atherinopsidae; genus Menidia; species Menidia menidia. Next base: position 16,152,064 of record CAJRST010001113.1, read on the forward strand.
TGTGCTCCTGTAATTTGAGTTGATGCTTACTTTGGACACCAAAAAATATCCATCCAACCATCCACTGCCCAGTCATCAGAATCATAATAAGGTTTATTGCCAAGTAGGTTTTTGACTTACAAGGAATTTGCCTTGGTGTTTGGTGCACAACACTTCTATGAGAAGCAAGGAAATACAATGTAGAAATAAAAATGTAGAACAGAAAATATCAAACAAAAAAGTACAATCTTTAAAAATATAGATCTGAGAATAAAAAATATGGATATAAGACTCAAAGATACAATATTAAATATTAAATTACAAAAATCAAAAGTGAAGCCTGTACCAGCTGGCCTAAAGGTGGGGTACACCCTGGACAGGTCGCCAGTCCATCACAGGACCACAAAGAAACGAAGAACCACACACACTCACATTCACTCCTATGCAATTTGGAGAGTTCAAAAAACCTAACGTGCATGTTTTTTGATGTTGGGAGAAAGCCCAAATACCCTGAAGGAACCCATGCAGATACAGGGAGGCCCTTTTTATCTATTTATGTCCCCTTTAACGCCAACCCTAACATCAGACCAAATTATAACCAGTGGTCATTGGGATATTTAGACAGAAAAGTATGCAATCAGAGAATATTGTGCCTGATAGGACACTTTTACAACAACTCAGGCAACCTTACTCACTCGACTATCCATATGTCATGTATAGCACATTGGGAGTTGTATTGCAGCTGACCTTTTTCTTGTTGAGACCAGTGTTTTGGACTTTTGGACAGACACTGCGTACAATGCTTAGCTGAAATAAAAAAAAAAACTTCCAGTAGTAAGTAAAGAGTAGCTGTGTGGCCCAGGCTGAGCTGGTAAACACATACTGCTGTGCAACGTGGTCCATCTTGATTTATACTTGGCATATTGTTGATATCTCAGTGACATGATGGCAAATTATTCAGCTGTGATAGAATCTGCTGATGCCTGCTGTGAACTGTAGATATGCAAATGTGGCATGATGAATTGCAGGAAAATAGAATTAATACATGGAATATGATAACATAAAGATAAGTTATATTCTCAGTATACAGCATTACAGTTTATTTATTTTTCTTACAAACATTCTCTAGGTTCAAAGCTTAGCCAGCATTTTCAGCTCATGGTCATTTAAAAGGGGCAATTTACTCTCCTGACTGACAGTCATGTTTTACTGGTGGCAAAGCTGTATCTATCCAAAGAAAAAAATGCTAATTTACTGTAAATTCAGGGGACTCAACATGGCTGCAACAAAATGAGAAATTATCCCTGAGAAAACACAAATCAAGACTAAAAACAAACATGATAAAATACATAATTTTTTCGGCCCAGGGTGAGCAGCTTCGCAAATTTTGTCAGTCCCAACTTTCATAAATAGGGGCCTAGATTTGGTTATGTAATGTTTTAGCTCTGAGGCAAGAGAAGTTAGATGAATTAGGTCTGTATTGTCCCTGAAGATACATTTTACCATTGAAAATAAATTTTATTATCAAGTCATACATATTTAGCAAACAATAATTATTGTTCATATATTTGATTTTTTTGTCTTCTAGCAAGACTATTTGAGTCTATTTTTTCCATTCTGGGTAACATAAATAAGATTAAGAAATGGCCCACAGTATGGTTGTCAATGATAACTTTCTATTTAACTAGAGGGTAATCTGACAAAGCAAGTATATCAATTGCTTGCATTAAGAAAAAGACATTCATGTTTAATTTCAAAATCAAGAAATATTAAAGATTTACATGAAAAACTCTAATTTCCCTTTTGCCTGGTACCCAATATTAGTATGGGGACTTTCCCCCCTCAAAGAAAGATAATTTTATTTTACCCCCCTGTCAAGGCAATGACATGGCTGCAGTTCATGGATGCCATGGAGGGTATAAATACCCTGGACAGAGTCATTCTCTCAATCTGTCTGCACTTTACCTTGCAATACTTTGCTTGCAGGATACCTTGGAAGGCGATTTAACTGTCCTCTGTCGGTGAGCTAGTCCCCTGTCCAGGACGTAGCTCTTGCTTAGGGTGTTCCTGCCTTCTGCAGTGGGTAACTTTTGTCCTCATTTAGTTCAGCTCACAATGCTTATTTAACTTCAGTCCATTTAGCCCGCTAACTGATGGTCAACGTCCTTTCATTTACCGTTTAGCTTAGCTAACGATCCAGCCATTTTAGCTTGCTAACTGGCTGTCCACCTTCCTACCCTGTAGAACATGGCCAATTTGAATTTTTTTAGCTGTTCTAACAAATATATCTGTTTGAATTGTACATGTGCTCTCTGTTATCCAATAGATAGACATACACAGGTAGACAGAGGAAAGATTTTAGTGGGTCTGACAAAGTTGGTAGAATGGGGCTACTCCCAACCATGTCGCAGTTCATGCAGGTTTTTCCTCTCCGAGATCGATACTCACAATGTTTGAATCCATGCATCTTGGCATGTTCCACACAAAGGCTGCACTTGCTAACCTGGAGCCTTATCTGCACTGCTGCCAGCTTCATAGATCAACTTTGGAGCGACGGGTGGTGTTCCTGTCTAAGGTTTTGGGAAACATGGCAACTGCTAGGGACCCTCTCCATTCCGAGATCATCCGATCCTGTTAACACAAAGGATACAGTGGGGGGCCCTTCTTGGAGCAATCGCATGGATGAGGTCTTTCCTGTCTGTCACATGGATGAAGGCTTGTCTAGTTTTGGCCTTCAGCCATCAGTGGACGCCACCACAAGGTGTCACTCATTGGTTCTGGGGACTTCTCTGAAGTGAAGATCAAATACATGGAGGCAGGAGAGGAACATTCTCTGGGTACCAACGCTTCGGGGGACACGCCTCAAACTGGGGCTGGGGAGGCCAGAAAAAGAATGGAAATGGCAATTGGCAGCAGACTAAGAAGCAGGGGAAAAGAAATATGTTGGAGCTAAACTTCAGGCAAGATGTATCTACTTAAGTAGATCAATTTCATCTTAAGTAGATCATGCAGGGCAACATGGTGGTGTGTTCGCTAGCACCGCTGCATCACACCAAGAGGGGTCCCAGTTCCCACCCAGTTCTATTCAGACATATCTCAGCCACAACCATAACCATAACCATACCAACCATAACAATTGTTGAGAAAGGTAATAAAAGTAATTTTGCATAGCTGGGCAATGGTCACAGAACGATTGCATCAGATTAATCAAACATCTATTGATTGAAATTTTGGGTAGCGGGCTGCAATGTAGAGGTAAAGAGATCAAATCTGCAATTACACACAGAGCCACAATAGCCATATTAATTCCCAATTCAGCAGGATGAAAAATATTAGAATTATCCCCAGGTCTTATATGTGAATTTTGTTGTAAGTTACATGTGAGTTTTTAATAGGTTTCATAGCACGCTTTTTGATTTAGCACAATACTGATAGATTAAGTTCCTTGAAAGTTCTTTTAACTTACTTGGCTGTTATTTTATTGCGGTTGAATTCATTGGTGTGAATAACATGGAGAGTTGATTGAATTCAGCCTGATCCTGTCATGCAACAATGAGTCAAAATGAAAAGGTGTGAAAATGGCCTATTGCCCCATTCTAAGAGGTCCAACAAGCTGAGCAAAGAGATGAAGGGATTGTAATGAAGCAGTTTGGGAGTAGTTATTAGGCTACAGGAGAGAGAAAATGGTTTGTCCTTTTCCTTTTTATAGATCTGCAGGTTATTGGCATCACTTGTCAGCCATATGCTTCTCGTTCCCATTTGTTAATTCTGAAACCAAAATAGGCCTTTTGGGTAAACTGGGTGCAACATGGTTGCTGTGGCCAGCGTCATATACATTTGAAGCAAATTAGATTAAGATAGAGCAGCACAGAAGATCAATGCTACATTGAGGTGCATGCAAATAAGGGTGAATATATTACCCATTTTTTGTCAACTATTTTTATAGATGGAAATCATGATACAGTTGATACAAACATATAATAGTGTACATCAATCCCTCACATGCCGACTTGGTATAGACCGTAAAAAGACACTGAGTAAGATAGAAATATTAAATACTGGGGGCTTTGGTGAAGTATGGGTGAGTACACCAAAACAAGCAGCATCACAACCATGCATATCTCTTTCATTCAGTTACATTGTTATCTTCTAAATCAGTTCTGTGTCCAGAATATCAGTGTTAAATGGAGAAATAAAATAAAGTATACAGTGAGTTTGACCTATCGGGTGTGTTGATACAAAATATACACCAGCTTATTGTTCATGTGCTGTCATTGTGTTAACTGCACAGCTAAAGGGAACTTATATTTTATAGATATATTCATGGTATTTGAGAAATATAATCCATTGGAAAATAGTGTAGGGACAAACACACATTAGGTTTTGGTTTCTCCTACAGGAATTTGAACTTAAACAAATCTGAGTCTGAATACTTGGCGGTGCCTGGTCACTGGTGCTTTACAAAATGAAAAAAAAAACAGCTGTGTACCATTCAGCATGACATGCCTGTCTGCTGTGAAGGAAAAAGCCATGCACATCTGTATGCTGCAGATATTCAAAGCGATGTATTAACAAAGTGGAGCTTGCTGAAATCGCGATATTCCAACAACAGTGGTTCGGTTATTATACTGTCCCCAGCTTCCCACTGAGCGATTCTTTGTGTGCTCACACCTCTGGAGCCTCCAAATTTTCAGGCTGCTGGGCTACAGAGCCACACTAACAATTCGATGATCCTTCCTATGGCGTGACATTGTGCTTTAGACTGTGATAAGAGAAAGGACCAATTGCATTTAAATCACTTGTGTAACTAGGCACACAAATGTGATCACTTTTAGGCCCAGTGAATTAGCAGTAGCTACCCTTGGATCTGTGAATATGGGTCTCAGTTCATGATATCACTGAGCCCAAGGCCTAAATATCTGGCACAGGAAACAGCATGGCTTTTTGCCGATGCTTTTGACTCATTTGTGCCAGGGCAGACAGCATAGAACCAGAAGGATTTGCACTGTGTGTTTCATCTGCCAACATCCACACAGTTTTCCCCCATTGACTAGTCTGACATTGTCGCTAAGCTAGACCTCAGCAAGCAGTGACAGGGAAAACCTTTTTTTTCCCCAATATAATCAAAGCAGAAGTTATCCGATGGCGTAGAGTGTTATCCTGCTGCAACATATTGGGCTCTCACTTCCCTGAAAGTAACCAACGCTCGACGAGCAAAATGATGAGAATCACTTCCCCAAAAATCCAGAAATGATGGAGAAAATATTCTCCTTAAAGAAATCACACAGTAAGAAGAATAAAAAAAAGAGGATGCACTACACCATGCTATCACCTAGAAGATAATGACCGAAAACCTCATCAGTTCTGCCAAATCCATATCTCTCCTGCCAGGCTGCAAGATAACTATATTTCTTAACGAATTCGCCATGCCATGTATTTCACTCTAAATTCTTTGTTATGCTTTTCAGCTTTCTCCCGTTATAACCAAATTGGATTTTTATGCTGGAGATATGGCCTGGGTGACTTTAGAAACTGTCCAAAGTGCAAGTAGCCCTCGCCTCCACTTTTCACCATCTTCATAGTAATATTGTGTCGTGTGAAAATTAAGACTGTACACCACACATTTAAATGCAGTGGGAGGAATCAATGTGAAAAAAAATAGTAAAATAAAATAAATAAATATATATATATATATTTATTTATATGTGTGTGTGTGTGTGTGTGTGTGTGTATTCCATCCTTAGGATCGTTTTCAGCACTCAAAGTGCTAAAAAATAAAACTCAAAGCATTTGAAAAAAAAGACAAAAATAGGAAAGCTTCCAGAGGTCAAAGAAGGAAATTGCAGTGATCAAAGGCAAAGGCGAGACATTTCAGAAGGGTTGTCTGGACTCGGGATGCTTTTATAGAGAAGTTCACCCTCCTATCTGGCTCTTTCCAGAGGGTGAATCTCTTTGTTGCTTGTGCCTCTAAGTTCACCTCTGTAGGGCTGAATGTGTCAGCTTGTGACCGTCATCACCCCTGTTTGTGCAGCTTTTAGTGCCTCAGTGCTGTCAGGTCAGTAGAGCCAGGAGCTCGCACAAAATCACAAACTAATTGCTTTATCTGAGCCTTTTGTCTAAAGGGTCAGAAATTGAGTTTGCTTGTCAGGCGAGAGAAGGAATTATAAATCGAAAGGGATAGGGGAAGAAAAATTCAATTTGTGCTCAAGTCTTGTCAGAACTACTTACTTGTGTGGCTGTTAGCTGTCCAGATTAGAAAGAGGGGGAGAAAGAGAGATAACAGTATTACAAGAACAAACACACTCTTGTCTAACGGGTTAGGCGAGAACACTAATCTAATACCTGACATGTCCGAACCACACAAACTTAGCTCTGACAGAAGATGATGTCAACAGTAGTCACTTCACCTGCCACTTCTCAGCTTGCCCACAAACCAAAAAAATTTAGGTCATTTTGAGCATAAGACAATTTCTCATAGATTGTCAGGTAGGCTGCACAGTGGCGTGGTGGTTAGCACTGCCAACCGGGGACCTTTCTGTGAGCAGTTTCCACTTTATCCCAATTCAACTGTGGGTTTTCCTACATATACAATATGTGAATGCAGCAAAATGCATGTTTAGCAACCTTAATTTCAACTGTAACCAAATATTCCTTTTGTTTGGATCCACTCAGGAATGTAAAAACCTTTTCTTTTCATTTAATGAATATTACTCATAAGTTAAGTTCCATATCATAGAATGGAACTCATCTCTAAAGATTAAATCACTAAATGCAGTTCTGCTGTTGAGTTCTTTCGGCAACACGTTCTCTTTTATATATTTGTCTTTAACCCATATCTTAAAATGTGCTTATTTTAAATGTTTAAATAATAGCACATTCTGTGCTTCACCTTACAGTTAAATGATGCAATTTCAAATACTGATATATCTGTTTTGCCTTCCTCAGTCTTTAATTTAGATGGAATTTTTGTAATGGAAAAAGTGGGGGGAAAATAGATAAATCATTGTCCATACGAGCATAGCTGAATGCCTATCATTAATTTCTTGACCTTTTTTTATTCTAAACTGTTCTGCTGATCCATTCGGTTTGTTAATCTCTAAAAGAGTGAATTTACTGTTTGTTTGTGGCACATTGACAATGACTTTTAGACATTTTTCCACAGAAATCTTGTGTGCTCATCTCTCCAAGTAACCTAAAATAGATTTAGCTCCTGCCTGAATGAATATTTAAAATCAGAATTACTGTGGATAATCCTTGTGTGTCTGTGTCATGAATAATACAATATTTTATTTCAGCAGCATTTCAA
>CAJRST010001113.1:16159358-16247863 GCA_907169785.1 Menidia menidia
CTATCTATCTATCTATCTATCTATCTATCTATCTATCTATCTATCTACCTATCTATCTATTTCTGTTGTAAAAATAAAAACTAAATTTCTGAACTCACATCAGTTAAATGCTTTTTGCATTTTGATATAAAATTCGTCAATTTTGTGTGATATGTAGACATAATCTGCATGATTTTTGAAGATGGTAAAAAACTGGAATAACTGGAGAGAATCCACCCTAACATGGATAGATGACGCAAACTCCACACAAAAAGGCCCTCAGATGGGATTTGAACTTACTTGCTGTGAGTCAACGGTGCTAACTCTGAAATTAGGAACATCTGTCTCAGAGAGATGCAGTTACTAGTATGCATTGATTTGTTCAAGATTCGACCTGTGTAATGAAGTTTAGACGCAAATTGAAACTGGAAGACTCAGTCGAGCCTCTCCTGCTGCATCCAATTATCTCATCATGCACCTCTGCTCCAGCCAATAACCGTCAAGCCCCCATCCCTCTTCAGCCAATCATTCTGGAAGGTGATGCTTTTATAGCTGTTCATTCATGGACTACTACAGCTACTGCTGCTGTTCAGCTTACCTGCAACCTTTCTCCACCCCAGCTCCTCCATCATGTTTGAGAGCATGATGGAGACTTCTCTAATCCTAATCCAACAATGGTAATCCAAGATCATTGCCATTCACAGCCTACACATCTTCTGTTGGGCTCCAAAGAACTTTCTGACTTATCAATAAATCTCTCTTATTGCCATTTTTCTGTGGGAGTCTTTCCAGGTTGAAATTCGTTATCATTGACTATCCTAAAAACATCTCAACCTTCAGATTATCCAAAATGCTACAGCTACGGTTCTCATAAAAATGAGGGAGATCACCAGTTTTAGCTTCTATTCACTAGTTCCCTGTTAAATTCAAATTAGAATTTGAAATTCTGCTGCTCACATATAGACCTCTGATTGACCAAGCTCCATCTTAATTAGATATCTTCACTCTTTGCTGGTCTAATTATAGGAAAAAGAGCCTTTAGTTATTAGCCCTTCTCTAATCGAAGCCCCTCTAACATTTATCTTAGAAGCAGACACCCATTTAAATATTAGGCTGCAAAATTTCCTTTTGGCCAAAGCTTATTGTTGGGGAATAACTCGGGTGATCCTAAAGCATTCCATAGTTATGCTGCTATAGGCTTAAAGGGCTGATGGAGTTCCCATGATTCATCTTTCCTAATTCTATTTCTTCTGTTTTTTTTCTGATCACTTCTTGTGAAAAATATTTTTTTCTTTCCACAGCTGCCTTGTGCATGCACAGGATGGGGGGTTGCATTAAAGTGAAAATTTGATGCAATCTACTAGCTTATTTAGGAGGAAACTTTTATTTTTTATTCGCTCTATGTAAATTGGAAGTTTTGGGAATTGATTAACTTGACCAGAACTTATTTCGAACATATTACAATTAATTGGATTCTAAAATGCCCAGAGATACAATTTGTTGTAACTTGCTGCAATATAAATGCAAATTAATTTGAATTAACCACCAGAACTGCATTTATGATACATTCATGACATAAAATATATTAAGATTCCTTTACATTTCTGTTTGTGTCCTTTTGTACATTTGTATGTGTACACTTAAACCTTTTGTGTGCTTTTGTTTGTTCTAAAAGTTACTTAACCAAGATTTAAGGATTAGAAGACTTGCTTTTATTGCAGCTTGCAGCTAAAATGTTTTTGTTTTTCCAAAACATTTGTGTCCAACATTCTTCTTGCCTCAACATGTAAATACGAAAAGTGGAAACTATTAATTCCGTTTCTCACTAATACGTGTTTATTTTAGAAAGACCACTTAATGAAAACTGTTGCTGATGAATTGAGACCAGTTGGTTGTCCATCCCTCCATCTTAGAATTGTTACTGTGAAATATATTCAAATTAATCCTAATAACAGGGCTGCTGTGTATTGAGATATAACTCCACTGTGTTACGCACTGTGAACTGTAACCATGACTTAGTGGTATAAAAAAAAGGAAATCCCTAGGGATTTATTTTAACTTTCAGCAAAGCTCAATAAATCCATTTTCTATACTAGATTTAGCTAATTCAGGGGACTGGAGCCTATCCAAGTGATCATTTGGCAGGATTTAGGGGGCACCTTGGATAAATATCCGTGATCCATTTTTCCTCATAACGGTCTTCTCAATGTTAAGGAGCCGCAACTCATATCTTCAAACTAGCTGAGATTTTATCAATCAGACAGCCCAGGTTTTTAAGGTAAAATAAACTCTCACAACAAAATCAAATTTATACTCTTAAGTTATCAAAATTACATAATCTTTTTTGTCCCATGGCATGTAGTCTTTGTGAGGGTTCAATGAGAAAGATTTCTCTCCCATGCCGTTCAGTAAGCCTCTCTCCTGCTATAGAATATTTCCTACAGATTGACTTTCATGTAACCCATCTCCTCCCATCTTTGCATCTGTCTAACGCCCACAGGTCCTCATTTGAAGTCCCTGCCTCCTTATCTCAGCCAGGGATTCCAGGCAGTCCTGTCCTCTCACTGCCTTCAGGATGCTTTACTGAGCGTGAAGTCCAGTCAGAGTCTAATCACCAAACATTTCCCATTTTCAAACATCAAACTCCCTTTCTTACCTGACATAGTCGGTGGAATTATCTATCCCTGTGTGTCAAAGAACTAACACCAAGCTACCTTGTGGGATGATACTGACTTTCTTAAGATATAAGATATCTGTGACCTGAATAAGATTGAGGTGCACTGTAATATTATGTTGATAAAAGGGGCTGGATGCCTTCATAACCCTTTGTAGCAGCACCCCTCGGTTTCTTTTCAAATGTTGTGGCAACAGATGTGGATTCACATTCATCCTACATCAATGAGAGAATGAGGCCAGGAAAAGTCTCACCAGAGCTCAGACTTCAGTCAAAACTTCTGTAGGAGCACCACTTAACCCGTAAAACTTTACAGAGTTCATGTTGGAAAATCACCATGAAAAAAAAAAAAAAAAAATTCCGTGACCTGCAACCTTAGGCGCAACAACTCAAAATGGCTGGCTGCTTCATGCTTCCACCATTTGGAGCAAATTCTCTACAAGCTCTGTCAGCAATAGACTGAAAACTGTCTGGCATATGACAGAGAGAGGCAATTTGTAGTGACCTTATCTCGATGTATGTATAAGGGTCAGATGTAGCATTGGATGTAGCAATGGATACATTTTCAGAAAAAACATTTTTATTTTGTTACTATTTTGACACTCTTCAATCAATCTATGGCTGGGTATTGTTGCACCGTCTAGTAATGAGAATTACTAATGAGATTCCAGATAATGGCGGAAGCTTCTTTTCAATGTAAATGTTTACAAATAGTTTATTTAAATTTCATGTACTTATTTAATAAGATATACAGTACTATACATCAAGCTGACTGATAACTGTCAGTTTATTTTTTGGGGATAGTTTGTGCAAGTCTCTTTAGAATTATTATTATTTTTTTTTCTTTTGTAAATTTGTAAATTTCTTTTGTAAGTTACCAGTCAAATATTCTCTTTAGAGTCGAAATAACTCTTTTACAGATTTGAGCCCTTTGAATTAGTAACTGAAAATCAGCTCAGATTTGGTTTCATAGTGACCTCTTCAAACATTTCTAGGTTGTTGTTCCACTTTAAGAAATAAAAACAACCACGATAGTGTTATAACCATAACACTATCTAATAAAATTACCTTTCAGGTGTACAGTAAGTTCAGCTACAATCACATGTGTGATGATCTCCAACTGCAAAAATGAGTAGTAGAAAGTCTTGATCATTAAATTGTTTTATTTCCTGTATGTGCACACTTGCAGTCGAGGTCGAGCAAGCTGTAACTCAAACGTGTTTGTAATTGTGCTTGCTGAGTGAGAGATTGTTCGTCTTCAAATAGCTCAGGTGAAAGTGCTGCAGGAAAAGACTCTGCTGAGAAAGGCTGGGTCGAACAAAGGAGGTTTTTTATTATTAGCCAGATCCGTATCAGAAGCACAGATTGATGCATCAAATCTGGATAGTTCTCTAAGTCGAATGTCTGAGAAAGCTCTGCCTAAGTCTGGATGCAGTCCTCCTTTTTTCCAGTGTTCGCAACTTCCCATATTTGGTCTTCCTTTAGGGCTTAATGTGTGCATAACACTGTCTCATCATTACAGTCGTTGCTATGGGTCTGGAGTCGATAGCTTGACCTTGGTTCTCTACATCTCCCTTCCTGGTCCTCAACTCCCCTTGACGTTATATCTTGAGAATGTGTTTATTTCAGATGGTGATGCTTTCGAACAGAGCAGTATGCACCTTTCTGTAGGCATCAAACAATACAGGGGTTAAACAATATTCAATGCTTACTATAGAAAAGATGATCCCAGCGTATGTAAATTCCTAGTTTACGGAGGTTCTTGAACGCACCACACTTGTAGCACTGGATCCAGAGCAGACATTTAATGATCTGCAGTGTGTGCGTCCATAGAGTTGTGGGTTATTGTGTTTATGTTGTTTTACACTCTGTCTGAGTTTTGTGTTAACCCCTATGTCTACATTGATAACTTAGCAGTAGTGGGAATTGTTGGGTTTCTGTAATTAACTTCAGAGTAGGGTCTGACCTGCTCTGTTTGGAAAGCGCTGTGAGACAACTGTTGTTGTGATGTGGCGCTATATAAATAAAATTGAATTGAATTGTCATTTGTAACGTGTGACGAACAGTTAGCCACAAATGAGCTAGGAGTTAGCCGCTAATTAGCAATAGGCTCTGAGTTTTATGTTAGGGTATTGCTAAATTCCGTTGATTATACATTGCATGCTGAATGTTGGTAGTATATTTAGTTTGAGTTTCGACTTTATTTCCTATTTTCTGAGTCTGTATTGTTTGTTTTTCAGAAACCACACACACACACAGACACACATGCATATAACCGACAAAACCTATTAAAGGAATATGCCTCTTCTTACTGAAAGCACCTGAACATCCCGACAGTGTCCTGACCCGACATCTTGAAGTGATTGTTGCTAAGGTCCCTATACAGTCAGTCTACCATACACTTATAAAGCATAGTTATTTACTGCCATTTGCCTTCTTATTTATGAGATCTGAAATACTTCTGCAAAGCAGTCTGTACAGAGATCTTACGAAGCTCTCACACATACATCTCATTCTGTACCAAACAACACTGATTTAGTGAACTAATAAAAAGATGGCTATACTTTTTTAAAAAAGCAAAAAAAAAGCTGTTCAGAGGATCTTAAGTTGACATTTTCCACTTAATGTACTCTTTATTTTCAGTTTTAAGGGCACCCAATCCCTTTTTCGTGTCTCTAATGGACACGATGATTCAAATGATTTGTTTGTATTATTACAATCAACAGTAAATAGAGTTGTATATTTGATGTGCATTTCTTTTGTCTGAAATACAGTATATATTCTCAAGTCAAGTTTCGTGAATTTTTTGGTTATGATAAAAAATAGTTTATTTTAGCTGTCTTTATTCTTTAATTTATTTGGGTACTGTGTGGAAGTAAATATTCAGAGACTAACAACTGGACAAGCTGCACCGTGATGTGATGGTTAGCAAAGCAGCCTCACAGTAGGAGTGTTCCCGGTTAGACTCACATAGAATCTTTCTGTGTGGTGTTTCCATGCTTTCCCCGTGTGTGTGTGGGCTCCCTGAAGCTACTCCGACTTCCTCCCACAGTCAAAAAACATGCATGTTGATGTAAATGATGATTTCAAATCGCATATAGGAGTGAGTGACTGTGAGCATGTGTTGTTATCTGTCTCTGTGTGGCCCTGTGATGGACTCACTTGTCCAGTGTTGAACCCGCCGTTCGCTCAGTTACATCTCGGATAAGCTCCATCAACCCCTGGGGGAAAAGTAAAATGATTATTGGAGCTGGTATATATTTAAGTGACCAGATCCTGGAGTTTATCTGAATGTGATGTTAGAGTCTCTGGGAAAGAGGATAGGTTGATTAGTTTAATACATGATGAGTGAAACTCCAAAGTTAAATATGATTTAGTTATTTTAACTGAAAGTTGAATTTTGTGGTATAGAGTTGTCAAAAGTGCTTCAATATTACTTACAATTTAAAGTCAGTGCTTGATTGGGTGTCTTCTTTAAGAGGTGATCATAGAAACCGGTTTTTGTAGGAATCACTGGAATGATGGAACCATTACAAAAAACAGGACTGTTTAGATACACACTTTAGATACCAATCCTGCCTACAGCTCAGAAAAAGGAAAAACAAACATTGAATGCAACCATAATGCAAGACAATTTTTATATTTCAAACATATTATTAAATTTAGCACGTTCAATTTCTCATGTGTTCATCAATGTTACTACCACGTTTTTGAAAGAAATAAAAATTCTGAAATACATTAGCATGAACCTCGGGAGTCAGTTGCTAGCATAAAGTTTTGGGGAAAAATGATTTAGCTTTTTGAAAGTCTGCTGGTGACAGTTGACTTCAATAAACAGTAAAGTTATTGAAAAAACATGCTAGATTTACTCCAGGGAAATGAGGGAAATGAAAAAGGTGTCAATCCTCCACTCCTAATTCTTTTTGAATAAAAAAAATAGGGAAAAGAATAACTCATAGCTCACACATGAAGAATAAGGGGGTGTACACCAGGGTATAATTTTATACAGTGAGGACTTTCTTTTTCAGAACACTAAAACAGATTTTTTTTCCTCTTCCTGATAACTGTATGGAGTCATGATAATAACCGAGGTTCAGCCAGGAGAACTGCTCTTGATCAGGATGAGTGGCTCCTCAAAAACACCTATTATAGCGTTTCTTGCCGGGAGAAAAATTTCTCCCTGCTGTGCTTTATTTTTTCCACAGTCCTCCACCTACCACATCAGAGCGTCTCATTTTCTTGTCCTCAAAACGGTTGTTTTCTTAAAACCACCCTCACACTGGTATCTGTTGTGATGAGATGGATACTGTTACGGCCACTGCCGCAACAGGATTGACTTCCTCTGTATTTCCTGAAGCCTGACTACAGCTCCCAAGGTTCCTGCAGTGATGAACTGATGCCATCCACCTGCAATGAGGCCATTCCACCAATCAGGAGGATTTAAAGAGCAAGGAGTCAAGGGCCTGTGTAGTATATTGTTACATTGCTCTGCTCCCATGCTTGTGTGTAACTTTGGAGGATATTGTTTTAAAACTGTGCTGTGGCACTTGAATTCAATTTGGTCTGTTTTGAATAATTCTGTTTTGGTTTTAGATGGTTGTACTGCCTTGGATCCTCTGGTTTAGTTTCAGTTAGTATTGTGTTCTTTTTTGTTTATCTTTTTGGCATTTAATTGCCGCTTTTGTGTTCACTGGTTACTTTTTGTCATTACCAAGAACAACTGGTATTTGTGTTACATATCTCAACTGTAACGGATACATTGTGTATACTGTAAATACCCTGCACTGATGCCTCGAGTTTTTAGAAAAATCCAAGTTCACATCGTGATTTGATCTTTTTTTAAACGTATAAAACGAGATGTTTTTTTCCAGTATTGTATTCTCAGTTTTTTTCTTCTTTTTTTTTCTGAATGTTCTCCCACAATAATCTGAATGTAGATTTATTAAATACCTTTTTGAGTTTTTTTCCTTCAGGTTTTTTGAATATTGTTGTCTTTTGTAAATTTTGGAAATTTCCAATAAGAAATATGTGGATTAAGTCATTGTACTGTATAAGATATTACTCAAACATGTTGATAATCCTTTTTAAAATGCATAGAATCATTGAAAAAGGACTAAAAACCTCTTCTAATAAATGCATTATCAATAACTGCCTTTCCTTTCTGTATGAAAATAAGACATCTGAAATTAAGCAAGCATAACCACTCAATTCAATATTTAGATTTTTGTTACATGATGTCAAATCTTACTGGTGCCCTGTCCAGGGTGTACACCACCTCTAGCTCTTTCTCAGTTGGGATAGACTGTCGCCCCCACAGGGAATAAGCGTAATAGAAAATGGATGGATGGATGAATGGTCTCAATTCTTACTTGTATTCTTCTCTGTATTGCAACAAAGTAATTTTATTAGGTGAAAATAGGAAAGCCACAGTGTTCGGGATACAAAAACAAAAATCCAAATATTATAGGGAACAGAAACTACTGCAGTATGTGTTTCTATCTCGCTGCTGAAATTTAATATCTCCATGAGAGGCAGGCACCCTGCAAACACTGAACTTGTGAAATCGTTGAATTAAATAAGCAATGGAGTACTCAGCCACACACAGTTAATATAGTGAAGAAGATAAGAAAAAAACTGTACATTTGTGTGTAGTCATACATGTTGCATTACTGTCCATTGTTGTCCAGCTAATAGGCAACAACTTTTTACAAAGGTTTTTCAATAATGAAATCAGTAGATAAAAGTGTATGTTGCTCAAAATTTCCCACACTACAAATAAAAAACTGAACATCAGTTTTTAACTAGCAGTGGCAGTTACTGTGGATTTTCTACATGGACTGAGCACAATGTTTTGAGCCCTCCTGACATGTTCAAATTTTATCGTTATTAGATTATTTTCATTTAATTTAATCACACTTATCGTTATAGTACAACATCCCGATAGGAAAGGCCCTGTTCCCATGATATATATATTTTTGTGTGTAATAGAAGATAATCTAAATTTATTATGTTCACTTAGGCTCTTTTTCTTCATAAATCTAATATTTACTTTGTGATTATACTACTGCCGTCACATCACAGCTAGCTGAACCGTTGGACAAAAAGATCATCAAATAGATTCTTATTTTCAGGGACACCGAGACAATGCAACTGAAGTTTTTGGCTCTTTCAACAAGGTTGAGAAGTCCTTGAAGCTAGTTTGCAATTCACAGTAGGATAATGCCATTCAGAGTCAATAAATGTGCCACAGAAGTACCTTATTGGCTTTATTACAGCACTCGTAGGATTTTCCCTCATTGCATTGACCTTCAAATACACACAGTTTGGCGACGTACACATAACAGCCTCACTTCACGACACGTTGAGGATAAGCCATTACATACATCAGTTTGATGGAGTGGAAAATGAAGAGAGTGTTCTCTTGCTGTCTGCCTTTGTTAGCCGTTGCACTTTAACCTGTCCTGTGCCAATTACTCTGGTGAAGTCAGGTACCTGAGTGTCTTAGGCTCTTCCCCCAGTAATCATTTTAAGCAAATCCTCTACGCGGTCATTATGTGTGGACTCAAACAGAGTGCTTTTTTATACAGAACTCTAAAGAGAGTGCATGTGTACAGGTCGAAGAAAGTTAAAGCGTAACAATGGCACAGGGAACGTTGCATTGTAAATACAGTTTATTTCAATATAATCATGACCTATTTGTAATCTTGATGGAGCAGCTTGGACATTTCACTCAAATCTAATGATGTTTTTGCTTAAGCCTGGCCATAAAGTGAAAGAATGTCATCGTAGCTTAATGGGTTTATTCGTTGTCCTGACTGTAACGGTCACTTTGTTTCAGTGTGTCTTGACCATGTGTCATGAACACACATATTAAAACTTGTGTATATAAAGTACCAGCCAGTCGTCCCTTCATTCTCTCTATAATAATTTTGTGGCATCATGAAAGGAAAACTTAAAAAGATGTCTGCTCCTAATGGAAAAATGTTCTTATACTTTGTCCCCCCACAGCAGCTTTTTGGGATTGTACTTGACAGGATGGCTTTTGGGAATATATTACAGTGTATGGACAGCCAACTTCCAAAGTCATTTTGACTGGATAACTTCTAACTTTGGCTATGGCATTTTATAAAACTGGATACTTGAAAAATTTGATCACTGAGGTCTTTCATAGTCCTCACATTGTCAAAGCTTATGCCCCAACCTGTCATCTGCTGCAACTATAAAGCTTACATCAATGTTAGTTCTTAAAAACAGAGTGATTTATCATTGCATAATTGAAAAGATAAGCACACCAATACATCCCATTAAAATGTCTTGCTCTTAGACTAGGTTCAGCTTGCTTACATTTCTAATACCGACATTTTCAAGTAAATGTATTTTTCTAGTCCTTTGAATTTTTTATCATTGCACCTTGACAAGATCTTTCTTCTACCAATCTGTCTGCTCTCAAACCTTTTTACAGTGCCTTTAGATACGGATAAAAATTAATTCTGTTTGCCTTACCAAGAAAGTGAAACTGAAACAAGAACAGGAATTTTTAACAGCTGCACTTTGACCCATTTTCGGCATTTGAATTTCTTGACACATTTAGTGTGCAGGAAGGTCTACAATCAATAATCAATGCAGTCTTTGATAAATAACTCATGCTGCTTTCCCTTAAAGGAAAAAAAAACATCTCCTAAGCACACTGAAAGGACAGCTACAGACATACATGTTTTTTAATGTCTTTTGACCTTTGCCACTTCAGGAGCTCTAATGGTGGCAAAAAATACCTACTAAGGCCATCTGTGGAAAAGTGCTCAATATTTGATAACTAAGTCTACTTTTTCTGTTGAAATGGGTTCTGGGAGAATAGTTACAGAGGTTCAAAATTACTTAACTTTTCTTTCTTCTTGTTTGTTTGTTCAGTACACTTTTAAAATGGTGTTTTTGCTTGATATACACTTCAAATTCAAACATGTTACATTATAGTTTACAGGACTGTAAAAGTCACAAATCCATCCACAACTTCACAGACCTATTAACATAAGAATGTACTGGAAGCATCATCACTCATGTTTATAGGTTACACTTACAGATATTGACATTTTCAATTTTGAGTAACACTAGAAATGTTATCTATACACTTGTCTCATGCCAAATCTGTTGAATTGAAAACCATGATCAGGAACACTCTGTAGGCACACAGAGCCCTATAAACAAGGCCATGGTCTTTTTATTGTGAGAAAAGAGCTGTTTTCTGCCCTCACATGGTCCTGTTTCAAATGACAAAATGTAAAAATACATCTGCAAACATGCAGTCAATGGGAAAACATTACAATGCTTATTTTATGGAATGTCAAATCACAATCAGAAACATTTTTGTTATTATTTTATCATTATTACTATTACTTTTACCTGCTATCTTCTGATTCTTTTTATCCAAAAGGAATCTGCTGAGACGGATGAATATCCTGCATCCTCATTATCATCCCTTGAGCAAAGACACAGTGTACAATATTTGCCCGAATTTGATTAGACATTTTTTTTTCTCTGTCATCCTCTGTCCCTTCCTAATCCTAGACCACACTGTCCTTTTCTCCTGTCTCTCTGTATGTTTCTGTCCATTACGGATGGATACACCTGTCATATATGGGCTCTTAATTGACGACTGATGATCTGATCACATTATTAGAGGCACGTGTTCTATTGGGAGTTGTGCGTAAACGATGACAGCTCTGCTGGAGACCTGTTCACATTTCGCTGCCAATGTGCGCAGATTATCAGTGTATCACAGTGTGAAACGTATTCAACAGAAGGGTTTTATAAATTGTGTCTAAGTACCTGACAGTGTTTGATACTCAGAGAAAAAACTAATTCAAAGAATGAGTTTTGCCACAGAAAATATGGTTCAGAAACAGAGCTCTATGGAGTTATAGCAACTGAGATAAACTGTAAAATTAACTTTTTTTGTAGAGCAGAGTAACAATCTCAAGGATAATGACTATAGAAAACTTAAGATCTAGCATTTTGTACTTGAAAAGAGTGGTTGGACTGTTGATGAATAGAAATATTGAGAAAGGTCAACAGACAGCATGAGGGTTCCTGGTTCAGATCCAACATCATCAGAGTTTGCATGCTCTCCCTATTGATGTGTGGGTTCACTCAAGGTACTGCGGCTTTCTCAGCCAGTCCGAACGACATGTATGTTAGCTTGATTGGTCTACACAGATAACCACATCTGTGTGGCCCTGTGAAGGACTGATGACCTATCCAGGGTGTACCCCGTCTCATCAAATTACAGCTGGGATGAGTTCCATCCAGCCAGCAAAAAGTAGTGTATAAAATGGATGGACAGACTGAGATATGGAGAGAGAGATGGTAATCGGTAGGCACGGGGTCAGCGATGCTCGGACTACTTGGTCTGAATCACGGAGATATCTTGACGGAATTTGTTGGTTTCCTTAACTCTGCAAAATGACATGATCTCTTTACTAGATTAGACTTTTCTTATTTTCGTTTTGATTCATCTTGATCTCTAAAGTTTTGGAAATTATGATTTTTTCCTCCCAAAGTAATCACTTCTCTACGTGGTTTTATCAGCAGACAGTTCCTGATGCAGTGCTACATACAAACAAATTTCCATTTACTGAATTACTTTATGCTTTCATGCACTGTTGATTTAAAAATATGCAAATATTTCACAACATTCAATTTGGGATAAAGTAGTTTACTTTTTCTTTAATGTGTTTCCAAGGTTTATTATTATAGGCCTCAATCAGCCTTTTTTAACCATGCTATGAATGAACATTAAGATAGTCTCCTTCAATTTTGTGTTCCTGTTTTCTTTCTATTTAATGAATTTGTTTGAGTTGTTTCATTATGATTTAATACAAACTTAGGTTCCTTTTTAAGAGGATTCACATAGTCATCAAGAGTCTGATAACCATATAGAGGACAGGGGGAATTGTTGGGTCATTTTTTCTGATAAGCCAAAAGAATCCAAATCTTTTAGTTTTGTTGGATTGCCATCTTGTTTGACTTTTAAATTTTCCTAGATTAGCAATAACTTCCCAGACCGTACTTGTTTTGACAGGTTTTCCTGTGGATTTTTGTCTGGTGAGGTTGCCCGGCATAGTACAAACTGAACAGACGTCATATTTTTATGTGAGTAATATCATTAACGTGTCTTTTTACTGTTTTTTTGGGATGATGAAATCAACACTGAACAGTTTTTTTAAAGCATTTTTGCCTCATCCTTCCCTGAAAGACTGCCATCTTATTTTGATCCTTTTTACAATTCTCCTTGTAAACCTATTTATTTCACTAAAATCAGAAAAAATAACACAAAATGGCAAAAAGAAGGCATCCGTCATGTTTTTTTTTTGTAGTGTACTTTATATTCAAAGTACCTTATTCTTAAGTCTCGATGGAATCTTGCACCCAATGAGTAATGAGAACAAGGTGAGGGGGCTCTGGAGTGTAATTATTTTCATTTGGGAGACAGTGGGGGGCTGCTCTACATTTGTCTCAGCCATATGTGGCTGTTCACTGTCCTCCAGTAACGGTAATGAGCACTAGGCTCTCATTATGTGTGGGGAATGGCATTGCTGAAAGAAAAGGCTAAAAATAAATGTTAACTTTCATTGTCCATGCATGATAAGTTGAACGGGGAGAAGGGAAAAAAGGAAGAGGAGTGGGTGCTGCAATGTGAGCTGAAAGAACCTTGTGGGAATGTTTTCTTTTGCAAAATGTATACTAATACTCAAAGCAAGGACAGGTAAAAGGAGGGGGAAGCTGCGACTGCTGTCAGGAGGAATTTAATGATGTAAATAATCAGGATGCAATTCAACATGAAGCTTTTGCTTTATCAACAATTTACAATGCAAACATACATAAAGTTAGTTCTTTATGATGGAACAGAAAAACAAAGATGCTTTTTATAAAGCAAAGCTTTTGGCATTTTCTTCGATTTTACTTCAAATATTTGTAAAACACAAAGCTTCACTGCTTTGAACTGAATAAAAGTCTGCTACTTAGGTCAAAGAGAAATAAATCCAGGAGTGTATTAACTGGACAAAATGGTTTTATATCATTTGTTAATGCACCAGACTTCTTCACCTGCTGGTACTGAAGCTGACAAGTTTTCCATGAAAAGTCGAGAAAAGGCCAATTTCCTGAAGCAATTCAGTGTTGCGCTGTTGGTGTGTCCACCAGTAAAAAAGATCACAGCAGGTGACACTGTGTCGCCAAAGCTTGTCCTTAAGCTTTTGGTCAAATGGATTTCTTTTTGCACACTGTGCTATACTATGCCTTAGAAGAAAAATAAATGACTAGAAATTAAATAGCGGGCCAGTTTAAAAGGTTTTTTAGTTCTAAGCCTTCGTATCTGCTTTGTGTGTCATGTCAGTCTGACACAAATAGACCAACAAATTTTTAGACTGACGTGGGATTAGTTATTAGCTTCTGACTTTTGACAATGAAATTCCTGAAAATTAATATTTGAATACGTATTCATTATTATTACATTATTTCAATGGATTTGAAGGATCAAGTTTGGACTTTTTTAAGACCAGTATTTGTTTACGTATCACAACCTAAAATTTTGTGAAAGGTCACAAAATGCTTTATGTTGAGTTTATTAGTTTGCTTTTAGTCATAAAATAATTTCCCTCTGGGATTATTAAAGTATTTCTGATTCTGATTCTGATTATGTACAACCCAGTGGCAGTGTTCTAAGAAAAGCCTTTTTTTTTCTCAAAAATTGATTTAATTAAGAGGCTTATCTTATCAAATGTTTTAACCTTAATCAAATTCTTTATATGACAAAAAAGCAGTCATAAAGCTGGTGGTTGAAACAGCAACTTTGGACTATTCTATTATTCCATCCAGAATATATATAAAATTACTAAACCCAATTATTTAGATTTGATACCCCCGTACATGCCCTGAAACAGCATGCATGCTTCTCTAACAGTGGTGAAATCTGTAAAGGGATTTTCTCATTATCATTACAGGAATGATAGACCAAATCACAATGTCAGCACTAAAATGTATTGGATGGATGATATTTTTCAATTATCCAAGCAGTGAACACGTCACCATTACTTAAATGGTTCCTTACAGAGTATGAGCAGGTGTGAAAGTGCCTTGGCTGCATCTGTAATGCGCATCTTCTGCAACCACTCTTAAGATTCTGCACTGGACTTCTGTATAGTTCAAATGCAGCCCAACATGACAACAACTGTCCACTTCTTTGTATGCTGGTGACTATCAGCTCCAGAAATGTAGTCTCAATGCTTTCTCCTCACAGGGGGTTAAACATGCTGGAGCATGGTATAGAAATATAAATGGATGGATGTTTTATTTTCCTTTTTATTTAATCCCATATTTCTTCAAAGCTAAATCACAAGTATATGTATTTTTTGTTTTACATAACTATTTCCTTCATCTATGTTTGTGAGTTGCTCTGATTTATTTGCCTAATTCCATTAATGTCTTCTGAGCTTCAACTTATATCTTAAAAAAAGCCATTTAAAGAAATTCTGAAATTTTGGTTCTTTGTCACTTGTAGTGTAATGCCATTATTGAATTGAATTGAATATACTTTATTGATCTCCAGGGAAAAATGATGCAGAAGCTTATCATGGTAACACGTAGGTTATACAGATATTGTCAATACAACACTGACAAATTCTGATGTTTACACAGAACGATTCTAAGGTTCTGGTCCGTAGTATTTTGTTTCTTTTTAACCATTGTAGTGTTCAAAGCATAAGTAAAGTGCTACTTCAATTAGTTCACGTATTAAGCCAAGACAAGTTACACTGAAAAACATTTAACGACAATGTTTTAACGACTTTAACACTTTACAACATGCATATGTATAAATATCAACAAAAAAGCATGTGTAATGAAAACCTGACCACAAGTTAAGTATGCTAAATATTTGAGTTATAAGAGACAATTTGCCAAGACAATATTGAAATATGAGAAAAATCTGGGGTCTTCATTCTCATGGGAAGATAAGAAAAACAACTCGATATAACTAAATCCTTCATCCTTCCCACCTGGCTCAGAAGGAAGCCTCCTGTCAAGTATCACCTTCACCAGCTGAGGACAGTACTAAAGCATTTCTTGGGCCAACGCAGTATGCTTTTGGCCAATGATGGAGTTTCTTTGCCAACAGATGGAAAGTGACTGTTGCATTTCAGGGTCTTGGATCAGCTGCTTGTTTTGTCTTCAGGGACCTCATCTTGACCAAATCTTTCTCCCTCTTGTGCATTATCTTTGCTCGTAATCTGCAGCCAGCTCACACCTGTCTCATCTTGACTGATTATAGCCAGGTGAGGCTGTCTGGAACTCTCAAGGAAAAATAGTCTCTTTACAGCATTACTATTTAGAGGAGAGTGAACAAAGGGATTGTTAAATTCCTCCATAAAAAGAATGAATGGTCTTGATGGGGTGTAAAATAAAGAAAACTTGTGCCCAGAGCAGTCTTTTTTTTGGGAGGAAGCCCTTTGTGTCACGTCTGGGGGAATGTCTGGTGTCTCGTCATGTCCTGATTACCTATTGTGTACACCTGGGGTTCCCCTCCCTCATGTGTTTAAGACTTTAAGTAGTCCTCGTTTCCCATGTCCTGTGCCAGTGTTTTTGTGAGCTTTTTGTCACCCTTCGCCACGTCAGGTTTGATTTTTGTCACAGCCATGCCATAGCCTTGTTTTCCTTATTGCCATAGCCGTGTTTTTGTCATAGCCTTGCCACAGTTTTGTTAATCTTTAGTTGCACTTTGCCATAGTCTTATTTTTGCCACAGTCTTGTTAACTTGATACTTTGCTTTGATACTTTGTGTTCACAGTCACGTTTACTCTTATTTTGATACTTTGTCCATAGTTTTGTCACAGCCTTGTTTTGAACTTTGTCTGCATCCACTCTTTTGAGTGTGTTTTTGTTCAATAAACCCTTTTCACCAGTCTCCGCGACTGAGTCCTCCCTAAGATCACCACCTCCTGACACTTTGCGGTAGGAGAGTTTAGATGAGTCAACCAGGACAATACACATTGTAGATGGAAGCCTTTCACAGCTGCTCAGTTTGTTGGAAATGGGTCTGGATTCAGGGAAAAGGTGTCTTGGACAATTAGAAAAGTGGCGAATTTCTATACACTGAAGGTTAGGTGGCCTGAGATGAAGCAGGTGGAATTCTTGATACAGCCTTGAATGACATAGTGGGGAGTTCTTTGGTATAAGTAATCTGAATAATTTCAGATTCAGGCTGTTGATTTGTTTAAAATTAAATTAAAATCTGCAATAGCCATTAAGTCTGATTTGTTCAATGTATTCACTCCCTATGTATATGATTCAAGTTCATTTTTACTTTTATAAAGAGATCCTCACAGAAAAATGTCCAACTTAGCAGTTTAAGCTTATCATGTCTGTGTAACGCTTTCAGCTTTTCCAAGTTAAAACCAGTGTCTTAAGCCACGGTCTCATTTGAAATAAAAATGAGTGACTGATCACAGTCGAGTGACTGGCTCAGATCCCTCTGGTGACAACCCCTTTCATAGTGCAGCACTTTTTAATAAAGATGAGGAAGAAAGATAAAACATAAAAACCCTGTAACAAAGACACAATGTCCAAACACATTTGAATTCTTTCTCTCTCCTGCCTTCGATTTAGCCAAGAGAAGGCTATTGCATGAGACTCATTGCATTCCATTTTGTCAGAGAAAGTCTCGCCATTCTTGTTTTCATGTCTGTAAATGACTCATACTCGTTTTGCCCTGGCTTACCATATAGGCACATTGTCAACACTGTCACTTGTTCTCACAGCAAAATAAATGATCAGTGTCTAGTGATTGTCATGATTTAATGTATTTCTTTAACAAAAGTATAATGCATAATGACACACAGACATATATGCAGTGAAATATTTGTTACTGATAGTCCTTGAGCATTAATTAATAAGAAACTTGAAACTTAATTGTGTATCATTATTAGAAAAACAATTAAGTCAATATATTGTAGAACCTGCTAACAATTGATAATTATTCATTAAGCAGGATGTTGATAAGAGTAAAATTAATTTGTTTTACCTATAGAATTTTAAAAGAAGAATGAAAAGAACAGGACGCACACAGTAAAAATTTCTGACATAATAAAGCTTTCACAACTATATGGTACTTTCTATCTTCCTCACAGCTTGTATTGAGATTGCAGTGAAACTACTTTCAAATAACCTGGGGATGATTACATTTGCATACACAGTGCAGTTAAGCTTTTAAGCCACAAACTGCACTCAAGGCTTTGCTGGAAAATTGTTTGCGGTGTTTTTAAACAGTTATTATAAATAATCATGAGAAAATTAAAGTGCACATTTCTAATTCTAAAGTTTTAATTGGATGAAAATGAATGAAAATCATCTGGTCTTTACCAATTCTGGAAATTGGTCAAGAAATATCAATTTAAGCCAAAATGTAGAATAATTATCTAAAAGTAAAGTGGATAACATGATTTAAGCTCATGAAACCAACTTAGATTAATCTCTGTGTGATATTATTAGTTTCTTATGGTAATATGAAAGCATCATGGAACACAGCTTCCCTTCATTGATGTTTATGAGCATGTTTTTGTGTACGATTGCTGCAGAAATCAGCCTTCTGACACTGTGCCTGACAGTTGGTGTGAGGAAAATTGCTCTTATATTCTGTGTTTTGCTTTCACCAAGCATAGATTTGTGTATTAGAACTAAAATCTTCACTTTGATCTGTCCAACAGGGAGATCACTATAGAAATTTTGTTTTGGTTTATTCATATTCAATCATGTTTATTTTTGGAATTTTTTAAAGATTCAGTTTTCTGCAACAAATCTTCTAAACAAATTAAACTTAATCAGTATATTCCTAATTATTATGGCAGAAACTTCAGCATTTGATATGCAAACCAAGCCTGTGGAATTTCGGTTGTATCTCACTAACTTCCGTGTTACTCTTTTTTTATTGCATTTTATGACATTGACATGAATTTGTTATGATGAATTTGTCATTGTGAATTCAAATGCTACACAGTAGAATGTTGTATTCCAAATAAACTCAAAATCACTGTAGAATCATGGGCAGTTATGTTTGCTGTTATGTTTGCTGTTGCAAGATCACTGCATTTAAGCACACACCTGAAAGTTCCAAGCAGCAAACTAACAGAACTTTCAATTTATGTGCACTTGTTGGTGATTATCTAATCAAGCGTGTTTTATTAGCAGCTACTAAATACCTCCTACCCTCTTAATTCTTATGGAAGCTGTAAGGGTGGACTTGGTCTGTGACAGTGCCTCGGGACTTTGTGTAATATGCCTCGTAGAATTGCTAATCATACACCATCTACATCATTTTCACACTTTTTAAGTGCCAGATGACTTTTTAAAATGTCATGATCTTTAAAACTAGAAAAACTAAATACAAGGGAGTGCAATTTGTTTCTCATGTGTCTGTTAATTCTGAGCAGTTTTACTTAAACTGGCTGGGCGACAGCCAAGGGGAAAACTAGTGGAGAGCCATCTCTTAGGTCACATAAATTAACATTTCCAAGCTGATTAGGATCAGAAGTACAATTAAGAGATAAGCGGCAAAGAGCCCAGGCACACTGGCGACACAAAACACCAAAGTAATAACACTTAAGTATTCCCTCTTATAGTATAATGGCCATGCATTGGTAATATATTTAAGGAGCAAATTACTGTTCGGTATGTCATGTAATTACAGTTTTCTTCTGTGTGTGCGTTCTTCGAGGGGTCATTAGGTGAAGGGTAACACAGTATGGTTTGTAAAGTGCGACCTTTTAATTTTGTCACTGCATTCTAAAAGTAATTAGAACGGTAAGTTACTTTGAAAGGTGAGGATACAAAACAAAAACAGGCTCATTTATTAGTTTCCCCTTTGTTGTTTTCATTAGAAAAGGAATAATGAGATAACAGCAGGACTGAATTTTAATGAAAACAAGACAAAGAGTCCATAGACATGCCTATTGCTCAAACAGTTTGTAACCATGTAAGCTGAGAGGACCTAGGTCAGCAAAATTCTTGAAATCTATCCTGGGGTGGACATGAATATGCATGGAAAATATTGCAATGTTGGAAGCCTCACGGAAATAAATAACCACAAGAAAACATGTTTATTCTGACACCTAAACCCAGTATATAGAATAAACACTTTACAGGACATTTGTCTATGGACTGTGGGAGACTAACTCCACACAGAAAGCTGCATCCATCAAAGAGCTTGGGATGTACCAGAGTTAATTAAAGCATTACTATTCAACCCAACCATCTGATTTACAATACAATATGCCCTCCTGATAACTGTAAGTGTAGTATAATTACAGTTTTCAGTATGTACATCACCTTACACTGTATGCTTCTTATTTGTTTGAAAAGTCATACTGAAATGTAGAACAGCACATAAATATTCAAATAGCATCCATAGCTTTGAAAGAGTCACCGGAAACATCAAAGAGAAACATATGCACATGTCTGTCAGTAGATTGTAACCTTGCAGGTATATAATGAGAGTGTGTCGAGGAAGTCTTGAGTCAGGCAATGTAACTAGCAGCTGCGTTTGCAGCAAAGTGGTCAGTACAATGAAATGATTTTATCAGTCTCCTCAAAACTGCAGCTTTAGTTGTTAAACTGATGGATTTCCGTTGTTTCCAAAATGCAATGTAAAGAACAATGTGAATGGTTTCAGATTATGAGCCATTTAAAGCTTTCCAGCAGCAGCCTGAGATTTAAACGACTTGATATCCTCTTAACCTTTTAGAGTTTGTGCAGGCACTGCATATTTTAATAGTTTTTCAGCTATTCATGCACACAATTCATTGTGTACATAGAGGATTTTGAGATATACTGTCTGCAAAAGCAGATATAGCCAAAATGCACATTCATATAACAAAAAAGTGCAGTTTTCTACAAGTGTGAGGACTGGCTGAACTCAGCCTTTTTTTACTTACTTTCTATTTCATTGCTATATACTGGCCTGATTAACAGCAGGGCTGTGAAGCTCCAAGGTTTGTTGATGGATTTGACATCTACAAGCCTTTTTTTTGTTTTCATGTCAACATTTTTCAAGTGATTTGTTTTTTATTTCTAGCCGTTCTTATTCTTATTTTTGGATAATATGAGCTTCTACGACTTGAGTTTTGTACACAAGAGAGGGACTGTTAGCACTGTCAAGGACTTGACGGGGAAAAAGAAATCCAATTCTAACCAAGCTGAGGAATCTGTGCCATGGCTGCAGACCCGGGACTAAACTAAAGGCGAAGAGGCACAACAGGAGGTGAAGGCACATGCCTCGTCTGCCCCTCTGTGATTGTGGGAAACACAAACTCGCTGCCAAACAAGTGTGACAAGATGGAAGTGCATGTTCAGAACCTGTGCCTGTGAAGGGAGAGCAGTTCAATCTGTCTCTTAGTCCTGGCTGAATGGCAACACAATGGACTCGTGTGTGGACATTTCCAGCTTCGCAACCCTACGAGTAAATCAAGACCAGAGTACCAGCGGTAAGTGAAAAGGCAAGACAGTTTTTTTTTTTTAAATCAGAGATAAGTGAGGGTATGTTGTCCAGAAAATGAACTGCTGCTAGTAGATTTCCATGCATTCTAGGCACCCACAGAGTTCCCATAAACAGTCATGGTTGTTATTCCACAGAGAGCATTGCCTACGATGGCATGTGACCCCATCCACGATGTTGTTTGATAATTGCAATAACAGGGGAACTACCACTTTTCTGCCTAGATCCAACCCCACCCCCATTTCTTAGACTGATTTCAACGTCCCTTTCTACCGCCATCCTTGAGCTGAGGAGCTGAGTCTCAGGAGATTTCCGTCCAGTCTGGGAAGACTGCATGCCCAAACAGTTTTGTCCAAGGCATCTGAGAGACTATGAAAGTTAACTAGCTGATCATTGTTCAATGCAATAAAATGCTGTGCATGCTCTATCACACTGTTATTGCAAGTCCACTGTTACTACAGTGTACTAATACAATTGACAAAAACTGTAGGAACCTAATCAAATTGGTTAAAAATACTAGTTTGGTTGTAGGGAGAGGGATAGACTCTAGGGTGAGGCTAGTTGGAAGTTAATCTCTTATTTGGAGAACAACAAACATGCCCCTCCACAGTGTATTTGCAGGACAGAGGAGCAGCTGTGGTGAGAGGCACGTCTCACCGCTCTGCATGACTGAAAGATTCAGGAAGTACCTTCATAATGCTTTTTAACAGCATTTTAACTGACGATGGATAAATTGTTTTTCTTTTTGTAATTCTGATATTAGGTCAGTGTTAGGTGTATTTACTGAATCCCTTTTTTCTTAAATCCTTGTCAAAGAAAAACTTCTTGGTTCTTTTGTTTAGCTGTCAACATGCTGTTTTTTAGGTTTACTCTCCCCTGTAAGCATACACAGTATTTGACCTTGAATACTGATGCATAAAAAAATAATAATTTTAGTTCACTGCTTTCTGCCTCAAAACATCTGGTGTGATTGAAAAGAACAAGACAGAGCATGGTGTGTCACAGCCTACCGGTTTTACTGTTTTTTTAAAACTTTGTAACAGGTCATTGCACAGCCAAACAGACTGGGAAACCACTGACTTAGTCCATGTTGCAAACTAACATTATAAGGCTTCCTTTATTGTAATCTGCTGTCAAGGTAACTGGGTGAATACCTAGTCATTGTTTTTAAAGACATATATTTACTAGTAAAACGATGGTCAGTATTACGATTAGACTATATTTATATACGTTTTTCTGTTATAAAAAGTTAGAACCGCCAGCTCCATTCTATTTCTTGTTTTCTTTTTTTCCCAAGCTAACATGTTAATAATGTTGGACGCAATAAAAATATTTATATGCTTATTTTGTGATGGCTGATGCAAGTGTTAAACCACATGGCTAAAGAAAGGGGACTTAAATGAATATGCAAACATGAGAACTACATTGCACGTCCAATCAAAAGTCAAAACAGGCTACAATTAATGTTACAAGAGTACAAAGACATGCGGTGAGTTGGTGGACAGAGCGTGGGGAGAACACAGAAAGCTATAGTGATTGGCACTGTTGCCTCATGATAAAATAGTTTATGGTTCAAATCATGCTGAGGCCTTTCTGTGTGGAGTTTGCATGTTCACCCTGTTGGTGTGTTTGTTCTCTACGGGGACTCAAATACAGATAATTTCCTTCATCTGAACCATTAACTTTGCAGTGCGTGTGAAAGATAGCACCCCTTGTGCTAAAAAAGCTCCAACGCCCACAGATGCCATCAGAACAGAAGGCTGATGTGATAAATTGACAGTATAACTAATAAATGGTCAATTTTCAATGATACAAGTTGCTTTAGCAGATGGTTCATTAGAAACACACACTCCTTTGCTGTTGAAAGGACAAACACAGAGCTGTCAAGAAGTTCCAGTTAAGAAAAGTAAAAGAAAGAAAAAAAAAACTTTCCAAAAAAATAATACATCTTTGAATGTACAGCAGGTGGAACAGCCACATGAGACAGATCAGAGTGAACTTTGTAAAATCCTGAGAAGCAAGAAAACCTGCAAATAAAGATAAACAGCTTATACTGCCCATATGTTAAGTCTATAGCTTCATTTAGGTGTTTATTTATTCGCCTATTAGGTGGAAAGATGCTGGATATATTTAGCATAACGTTGGAATAATCCTTAGATGATACCACTTATTATTTATGTTTTTTCTTTGTTCGTTTGTTTTTTTCTTCAGGAAAAAAAGAGGCGTTTGAAACGTTCTTTACGCTGCCCCTTCCTCTTCTGTAAAGTCTGAATATGCATGCCGTTCGTCTTTCATCTAGGTAAATATGCTTACACAAGTGTTTATGCTCAATGCCATTTCGTTATATCGTATCCATTATCCCAGTGTGAGAAAGCTTGAATAATGCGTTGAAGCACATTAAGGCATGAGCTCTGAGGTTAAACATCAGGCAGTACTTAAATTGATCATGTGGGATCCAGTCAGTGATTGTGTGATTAGCGCACTGTTACCGCTGTGAAAATGACAATTTAATGGAGATGCCGATAAGCAAATATTCGAGTGATATAATGCGAGTCATTGTGTGCCAGGTGTATAGATGAAATAATAGGGACTATTACAAGAAATAAACAGAACAAGCTAATAGCATGTAAGCGATTTTGTCCTGTTGTTTTCTGAGATTGATGAATCTCTGCCCCAGTTCCACTCGCTGTGACAGTAATGAGGAGTCAGGCGGAGTAACACTGTGTAAATGAATGTATATTAAGTAGACATAGACGACAGCAGTGCAAAAAACAGATTTAGGAGTTTCCTGGTTATACAATAAAAATAAAATGTTTTGCTTACGCTACTACGTCCATAAAAAATAAAACATACTTACATACATTAGGCAGCATAACTTTTTTTTTTAAGTACCCACTCTTTAGGCATATTTGGGATTGCTGAGATGTGACTGGAACCACATGAATCAGTGGTTAAAAAGTCCATGGGAAGTTCTTGAAAGAAATTAAATAGGGCAAAACAGCAGGCTTCCTGCAGTCTAGATAACAACTGCAAGAGAGCAGGGGATAGTGATGCTCCAGTAACGCCCAAGATGTTGAAGAAAGTCTGGAACTGGTCGGGCAAGAACTCCCAACGAGTGACAGCGCAAAAGCTCATCCACTCATTACAGTGGAACACACTGAAAATGTTCAAAGACACAGGAGGAGGGCCACAAAATAGGATGATCTGTACCGGCAGTGGAGTACAAAAGCACAAAAGACGTAAACAACTGGGATGCTGTAACCCGATTGGACAGTACTCTCACCGGTGTAGAAACGGCATAAGCTCTTTCTGCCACAAAAGGGCAAATACAAATGGGAAAATATAGACAGATGACAGACCATAATAATCACAAACACAGTGTGTATGGATGAAAGAAGATAATTCACCCCTTCATCACATTGTGTCTAGTTGTACAATGCAACAAAGATCCAAAACAAGGTTCTGTGTGTTCAGTATATTATTATCAAATGAATAAAAGTGGATGTAATGGTAGAGAAGCATCCATCCATGTTCTATACTCACTTATTCCATTTTGTGTCGCCTCTCTACCCTGTCCCAGCTCTTATTGAGCAAAAAGCAGGTTACACTCTGAACTGGTTGCCAGTCTATTATAAGGCCAACTAGTGCCATAGTGCACACTCACACTCAGTCATAGGGTCTGTTTGGAGTGGTAGAGAAGCAGCAGTTCCTTTTACTTCCCCACTGACTGGCTCACTCTGTAAAGACTTCAAGTACACAGTACGCAGGCGTCACCATACAATGTTTAAAATTTGTACAGTACATGGTAAGAAGCTAATGGTTGTACTTGATTATGTTTTTGATGGTGTTAACAAAGAAACTCTGCGTAATAAACTGCGTTATCTTCAATCTGTTAATAAAGCCAATGTCTCATTTTGCGAAATTAAGGTGCTTTTCTTTTAGCAAAATACAATGAATACAGATGGATCACAGCACAGTAAATTTAGTATGTTTCTTCAATGCATAATATTTCTCTTATTATATCATCTTGTCTCATCTGCTCAGAAAGTATAAATCTAAACAAGATTTTAGCAATTTTGCCCAACAAATTAGAGTCAGTTTCCTCTTTAGTACAGTGCAAAAACTTTGCTTTTTCCTTCTCTGCTTTGCTTCTCGTTTTTTCTCTTTACCTTTACTTGTTTTCTCAACTAAAATGAATATCTCCTCAAGCAGAATCTGGCATACTATTAATAATCGCAGCTTGATTTAAGAGAGGATTTGATTACTTTTTGCCAGTTATTACTTATCACATGGTTTAGCGTCGGCATAAGTCGGTGTTAGAGAATGGCTCTGGGTTGCTCTACAGCTAAAATGCCCACCCGCTGTATAGATGATTATGACAAACTTCTAAAGAAGATTTTGTTTGTTTGTTTGTTTGAGGCAATGATTCACCATCTAAGGTAAATGCTGAGGTTAATGGACTTTGGAAGGATGGAACAACATCAACACTGGGTAGTGAGCAGTGCTAACGAGCAGCTATGTAGCATACTGACAAAAAAAGTACCAATGGAGAGCTGTATGAAAGGAGCTGTCTTGTGTTGTTTTGTGCCAAGCTTTCCTGCATTTACATGTTATGCCTACCTTTTCTGACCTCGCTTTTGCCCTTCTCAGACTCCTGCCCCTTATCAAATTTGTTGGCCTGTATGATTTATCTCCTGGTTTTGACTGCCTGTTTTTGGACCAAGTAAACAGATTTTCCATTAAAACTTGCCTGCCTCGTTGTCGTGCATTTGGTTTATCTGTTGCCAGGACCAGTGGTCGTGACAGGAGCTGAAGGAGTAAAGGTGGCTGTCCATGGCGTACACTGCCTCTCGCCCACAAACTTTCCCATAAATTAGAATAGTCTCCAGCCCTCCTGCAACCCTGTTGGGATGAACAGTACTGAAAATGAATGGATTGATGGATGGATAAATCGTTTATACCAAAGGATGAATCACTTTCCAGAAAAATGAGACAGTTTTACCATATAGTTGGAGAAGTTTACCAAATCCATCAGTAGTTGTGGTTGGAAAAGCTCAGATACGGGCAACTAATAAGAGCAGATTGACCAGTAAAATTCCCTGGTAACAAAATGTAAAGCTTCCAAACAGTTTTTTTCTGCTATTCAAAGGAACCAAACGTCCGCCCAATCTGTTGGAAATCTCTCAATTTTCACAACATAAGCACGAGGACAGAAAATGATCACCTGAAAATCAACGTGGAAATAAAATGCCAGGTGCAAAGTTTTGATTGTGGGTGATAATGCCAATAGGAATGTGAAGAATTTGAGCAAAAATAAGTCAAATGTACTGCTTAAGCACACAATTTATAACATAAGGAAGAGAATTTTAGATTATCCAACATTGAAATGTGGCATTTTATGCACAATATTATGTCATTTTGCTATGGACTCTGGGGTATTTCTCAGCAGGGATCCACCACCAATTGGACACAGAATCGAGTAATCAGCAGATTGCTGTCACTGAACGTACGGCTCTTAGCTGTGTGTTCAACAAATGGATTACACTTCACACACAATTTCAAATTTTTCTGAGAACAAAGACATCTTTTTCATGCTGATGAAATTTAGTGCAAAAAATAAAGAGTAAGACTCTTACCATCTTATCTGTTTTTACACTGTTTGTCATCTCTTAGGAGTCTCTGATATGGACAAGACGCAAGAAATAAGAAGATTCAGGGCAATAGGACGAAGACAAAATCAAACTTATCAGGAATGTGTATAGTGAGACTCCTCCGACTCCACGCACATGAAGCTCCAAAATCTGGATTTTATACCTTTAACTGAAACCTGCTAAGACAATTGCAAGAAATTACTGGTTCTCATTGAGTCAGCCTCACCAAACCATAATGCAATGAATGTTTCTCAAAATAAAAAGGAATGGTGGTGTTCCTTTATTATTTGATGAGTGTAACAGTTCACATGGTGATTTAAATAAAAAAGAATTTGGGGCTGAAAGGCTGTCAGAAAAACAACAACTTGCTATTAATTGTTTAAACCTAAATTCCTAAACATGCTGTTGGGAACACTTAAACAACCTTTTCCAAACAGTTTATGCATCTCTAGAAACAGACAAAAAATATAAATACGCTTTTCAGACATGAGGTCTGAAGTCTGTCACACTGATCTAAAATTAAAGGTAACATTTTAGATGGACAAGATTTTTAAATAATGGACTGTTTATTACTTTGAACTGTACAAGCTGTTACCTAGCACATGGTGTACTTAAACTTATCATATTCAATCGCCATACCTTATCCATGACTATAATCGAGAGGTGATTTCTGATTAGGCCTAATAATCATAGGGTCAACTCATATTTAACGGGCAGGCAAAGTTAGAAAATTTGGAAACGGTGACAAGATATAGTTTCTAAATTGGATATAGAAAAACAACTGAGAAAGGGGCAGGTTGGATGTTAAGGACAACTCTGAATATCTCAGAAAAAGGTATTTTTGTAAAGCTCTTTTATGGTTTAAATTCCTCTCTAGTTTCAAAGTCGATTAGTAGCAGGAGGTGGAAATAGATCATTTCTCAACAACAGCATTTCGTTAGAAGAAGACACAAATTTAAAATGGAATCTAAACTGTGACCAAATCTTAAGTGTAGAAAACCATGATGAGATTTGAATAAACACAAGATAATTTAATATGTTGTGATGAATTGATTATAGAGACAAGCAAAAAAGACAGAGAAATTAATTGAATTTCATGTTTACACTACATCAAAGAAGTGAATTTAACCATGAAGTCAATTTATGAATATATGAAGACCAGTAATTCATAGAAAAGTGGGTGGGGAAAGACAACTGTTGGTGTAAACTGTTACAATAGATGGAGTCTCAGTCTGGGGGCCCTTCCACTCCACAAAAAGAACACAACAAAGAAACCATCTGGTCCAAAGACTTGACAAACTGCTTAGGCAATAGAGGAATACATTGACATAAAAGACAAATCTGGGGACTACATTCATTTTGATAACATTAATCTATTAATTAAAGAGGGACAGAGTTCCACCTCCGGAGATCTGATGCAATTTGTGAGACAAGGGGGGCAACTTTTTTTTTTTAAACAATGAAGGCAATGTATGTGTTATATTAATTCCCATGTACTTAAACCCTGAGGAACTGAGTTGAAAAGGAATGTCAGTCTGCGTAGGTCCTAGAGCTCACAAATATGCTGGGTTGCATTCACTTGTAAGTAAACAGCTTCTTAAATGCAGACAGTCTGATCAACGTCTTAAATGATGTTCATCTGAACACTAAAGTTGGTAAAACATTTGTTCTTGTGCTGCTGGATCTTAGTTCAGCCTTTGACCATTCTAGTTGATTCAGAACATACCTTGAGGGCAAGAACTTTGTTGCTTCTATTAGTAAGAATGACACTAATCTTATTCCACTGACCAATGGAGTCCCTCAAAGGTCAAATCTTGGGCCACTGTTTTTCAGCCTCTAAAGGTTTTGCCCTGGGTGTGATCATACAATCCATCCATGTAGCTTATCACAGCTATTCAAATGGGACTCGTATCCATTTGGCTATTTCGAAATGACTTTGGTCAACATTCTGTTCTCCATGGATGAGGGCAACTAGAGGGGTCCTCATTCATGGGAAAGAACTCCGAGCTGAAATGGACGTCTGAGGCTGAGTCAGCTTTCATTCAGCTAAAGCTGACTCTTCAAACTGCTCCTATTCTTGGCATTCTAAATCTTTCAAGCAATTGATGAGAAACTTGGTTGCATGATTTCTGTTCTTTTGGAGGAACATGGGGGCAAACCGGATTATTTCTCAACCAAACTGGATCCTGTGGCTGCCAGGCTGCCTTGTTTATTCTGAGCTGTTGCAGCTGCTATCATTCTTCTGGAACAGAAAAGTTCACACCTCTGTTGAGCGCACTGGCACATATAAACTTCTGTGCTTTTGACATCCCAAACATCACTGGTAAACATTGCACAGTGCCCAATCCTGTTATGCTTTTCCCCACAACCAAGGATGGCAGTTTTAGAACAGGTTGGCACCCCACGGCCAGATTTATCTGACACACCCCTGTCTAACCCTGGCATGATTATCTTTGTAGATGGCTCTGCAAAACATGATCCTGCAACAGGTTTTGCAGTTTGCTCTTCCTCAGAATTATTTAGCTCAAAGAATCAGCCTCTAACTGAGCCAAATTGTCAGCTGGTAAAGCTGTCACCATTTATGCAGATACCAAATATGCGTTTGGTGTTGCTCGGGATTTTGGTGCTCTATGGAAAAACAGAAACTTTTGCAAATAGGATGGAAAACTAGTCTTGAATGATGTTCGAATTTTAGCTATGCTTGGACCACATGTCAAAAGGGTTAATGCTGGTTGCACATACTGTTCACTGGTTCACAAAATGTTTCGGTTCTTATGTAAAGAAATACTGTCTGTCATGTATGATTGTACCACAAATAATGCAGGGAAAGTCACACACAGATCCCAAAGGGCACATCCCCCCCACCAGAAAGACATTTTGAACATTTACCTTTATTGAACTCACACTAGCTGAAGGGAACATGTATGCACTTGTAATTGTGGGTATGTCACACATCATTCCAGGATGGGGGATTCCAGGCAAAATCAGCAGTGACATTGGCACATATTTTGTGAATGCAGCAATAATTGAGGGGCTGATAAGTTTCTGGGAATGACACTGCGCACGCACTGTACCATCCGCAGACTAGGAGAGCCGTGGCGATAAAAAATTGCACTCTGTAAAAGTTGGCTAACCGAAAAAACTGAGTACATTACTCCTGACTGTACAGGCAACCAATCATCTACAGAATAGACTTTAAACTGTATTTTTTTGTTGACAAATCATTTTATAAGATGGGGACAGAACACATTACTGATCTTCTTGTACTATATAATCCAAAAAGTATGGCATATTGATATAGCAGTCAGTTACCCAGTTTGCAATGAATTTTCAGACAATGTCCCCTGAACATCGTGATAAATGTCATATGTTTGCAGATTACGTAAAATAAAACACCATTAAATGTCCAGTGGACGTCTAACAAACGTCCAGTGAACATTCACAGTATTTCCAGCAGACAGTTTCTGGTGACGTCAAGTAAACATCATTTGAATATTTGCAGTATGTCAAAATTCAATCTAATATAAAAAATCTAGAATATAAAATTCAAAATTGAATTTTTGTTCCATTTGATGAGCTCATATCACAACATGGGTTATGCAGCAATACAAGAGGTCTGTCTTCTGGTGACAGGACTATTTAAGCATCTGCAATCCTCCAAAAATATGCAAGTTATTATTAAAGACAGACGACACAATTTTTGTTACCATCTTGAAAGTGGGAAGCAGATCTATCCTTCACAACTGACGTTTGGCATCTGGACATCTTATGACTACGAATCCTAATTTGCAATTCATACAGTGCACGACTTTTCACAGAACAAAGTATACAGGACAAAGGATGTTCAGAATGGGTCTAACACTTCACATATCTCTACACATTGCACAGACAATGCACTGGATGATTACACACACGCTTTTGTGGTTCTCTGCACCGTTTTCATAGGCTTTGGCTGGAGGTCTGTAGTGGACGGTGTTTGGGCGGTGCTCCTCTCTGGCAATGGGGGTAGTGTGGGCGGGTCTGTTCAGCATTATTACCTATCATACCCACGCATACATGCCCAGGGGGGTGGGTGTACTGAGTGAAGTCAGGTGGGAGGGGCTACCCAGCACCCTGGTCTAAATTCTCATTATTAGACACAGGGGACCTTTACCTATAAGAGAATGAGTTATCCCCAACTCCTTCCAAGATGGGAGGGGTCTTGCTACGCCCCTGTTGCCTGGGGGCTACCTGGTGTGGGCGGGGTCTGGGTGCTGCTGCCCCAAGAGGTGACAATCTAGTAAGCTGTTGCTCATGGTTCTTGGGGGGACGTCTGCCCTACAGTAGTGGAGGTTCTGCTGAGTGGCTTCCTCTCTGGTGTCATGGGTGGATACCTAGTAGCCTCTGTGGTTGTTTTCCTGGGTTTTGAGCTGGTGGACTAGATGTCCGGGAGCTCTCAGCCTTACTCGGAGTGTTGGAGGGTGGGCAGCGGCCGGTGGCCCCTTAGCATGCATAAGTTAGCATAATATGTGTGAAACCTGGGCTGCATGTCTTGCATATTTCTGCTCTCACACACACGCACACAAAATTCTTTAAGCTTTTTACAATTTGCTGAAAATCTCTGAGATGTTTATTAATGTAATTGGTACTGATATTTTTGCTGTCTATGGTTTTTGTTGCCTGTTTTTTTTTTTTTTTTTTTTTTTTTTTGTTTTGTTTGCATGTGGTCCTAAAGGTTCTCCTCCTCTATTGCTCGCAAGAGACCGCAGGATGCTTTTTGTTTTCTACAGAGATGGTGCTACTACAGCTAGTTGCATGGTTTTTCCTTATTTTCTGTCTCTGTCTGTCTAACAGTCTGTCTGTCTGTCAGAGTGGTTGATGTGTCTTTTCCCTCCCCTTTATACTCTCCCCCGATACATTTAAAGTTTTTTTTTAACAAAAAGGAATGAAAAACCAATATTGAATAATCAAGGGGGGCTTTTCACTCATAAAACATTCCTTGGCACACAAACTGTGCATAGCACGTTATTCAGATTTCAATCCAACTGCCATGATGGTGAAAAAAACAAACATATGCCTTATAACATTCAGTGAGGTCTGTAACATGGTAAATAAACTAAGTAAGATGATCCATAACAAGTAATTGAGAAAGTTTGTTCTCTTTTACTGCGACGGACATGTTGTCTTGGTGTTTCACTCTCTCGGATTACAAACTTGATTATTCTCAGCGTACAGGGTACTGCTCAAAAACGGAAAAAACCCCAAAGTAAATGTCTTCTCGAACAGGTGTTGTCACACTTAAAAATGTCTGAATGAAGTCAAAGCAAACAAAGGATCCCAACAATAGCTCCTATTGTTACAGGAATCACACTTTTTTCTGCTGTACATAAGTATCTTCATAATATTAACAAGACAAGGCAAACTAAGAAAAAATGTATACATACATTATTGTCCTTATATAAATAATATAAATAGACATATTTGGAGTTAAGAACCTTAACAGAAAAAAAGAAGTCTTCTAAAAAATATGCCAGCCTCTCCTCATTGGAACTGTCATTTTCCATTGCTGGGGTAGTGGCTGTCATTGTGACACTTTGAATCTCCCACCACAGCCTGGATTTCTGTAACTGTCAGTGTGTCTGACCCCTTGTTTCTCCCAAACAGCCACTGAAAAATTCAGCAGCCCTTTTGGCAAAATGCTGTACACCTTAGCTCTTGGGTCTTTTTTTTTTCCAATGACAGTCAAGGCATCAACCCCAAAAAAGTAACAAAAAGAAGTCCACAATTACACAGTACTGAACCTGACAGAAGTGAAGAGTATTGTGAAAAGAAAGGCTAATAAAAGTTTAAGTATTTTACATATGAATTCATAATTAATTTCCTAACAGCTCCTCATTCCATCTTTTGATTCAGGGATTCAAACTCTTTTTTTGTGGAGGCTGGAAGGACAAGCTGTTCCCTTGGGACTTCAGAAGAAAAGGTGGGGGTAATTCGGGTTAAAATTGGTTGCAGCATCCTTTATTTTTCCATAGGCATTTCTCTGATCTCCTCTAATGCTGTGAAAGTTGAAATCTGCAGAATAATAGTACAGAAAAAATAAATGTATATAAATGTGATGATACACACACTTTAAAGTGTTTTAACTGCATGTGCAACATCTTTGGTCAAATTTACCTGATAGAGGAATTCTCAACTGAGGGGAGTCAGTTGCTGGAGCAACTGGATTCATTGCCTGGGCCAGAGGAGTACATGGTGAAAGCAGTGGGGCTGGTGGTATAATCTGAGCAGGTGGAGGTGTTGACTCATTCCTGAAAGTGAGTAGTGACAGCTGTTTAGGGGGAGCTAGGGGTTTTGAAAGAGTATCTCGATCGGTGGAATTCCTCTTAGAATCGTAAACAGAAAAGAACAGAGTACCTGTGACAAACAACCTGAAGTTTTCTTCCTTTTCTTTAAAAAAAAGGTTCTTCTTCAATTCCTTCATCAATTCAGATTAGATTCTTGCTGCTTTTCCATTTTTTCTCAGAGATGTTTTTCTCTCTTCATAAAAGTAGAAAATGCCCTCTTTACTATTGTTGTGTGTGTTTGTAAACTTTTGAAAAACTTTGGAAGCTAATATTTGGTTCTATGGGCTAGACTGCCAAGGCGTCCAGCAGCCAAATTTCTGGTGAAGAATGAAATGTCAGAGCCAAAATTAACATTGGTCTTGTTCTTGCCACCTTGAGAACTCGGTCAAATTACTCAGTTTTCGTTGAGCAGGTAACAAACTTAACAGCTACAAGGTTCAAACAAAACAAAAATACAATATTGCGGTGAC
This sequence comes from Menidia menidia, assembly GCA_907169785.1. Taxonomy (NCBI): domain Eukaryota; kingdom Metazoa; phylum Chordata; class Actinopteri; order Atheriniformes; family Atherinopsidae; genus Menidia; species Menidia menidia. The sequence goes on from CAJRST010001113.1 coordinate 16,192,991, forward strand.
TTACCCTACTGTTCAGCTCTCTTCATCCTCATCAGAGAATCATTACCTCAGTACCCATTTCGGGTATTGTTTGATCAATAAGATACTATGTCAAATCACTTTTGCAAAGTTTGCATGTTATGCATCCAAAGATGCTAGAATAAAAAAAAAGATGTGTGTCCTGTAGCGTCTAATACTGCCCTGTTATAAACCACTTCTATTTTGAAGTTTCCCTCCCAAATGATGTAGGCATTCTTGCATGCATTGTTGGGCTTCTGTAAAAAGTTCAGACTACGTTCTGGACATGCTCTTTTTCGAAAGCGCTGTGAGATAACTCTTGTTGTGATTCAGAGCTATATCACTAAAATTGGTATGAATTATATTGAATTGCTCTCAAAGTTGATTCCCGAGTGCCTCTACCCCTCAGTCTATCGTGAAGATTTTAACCATAGACTTCTTGCTTCGTAAGAGTGCTGATGTTATCTGCTTGCTTCCGCCGCTTTCGTCTTTTATTTGCTTTTAAATTATTTTTACTTTTTCCCTCAAGTCTTGGATACATTTTTCTTGTCCTTTAAGTTTTGAAATCATTGTTATTATTTTTATGAGATACTCTGTGGACTTACTTAGCAGGAGCTAACATCATTCGCAGGATGCCCCCCTTTTCTGAAGATGATTACTATAATCTTCTTAAAATCAACATGCTTGAACCCAAATTCAATGACTAGAGCAAAACGTGGAAATAAATGGAATATATGGAAATTATACAACTGCACCTCTAGTGTAGCTAGAGGTGAAGATCCTGCTAACTAGCAGCTAATCAAAACTGAAAACCCTGAAAGGAAAGGGTGCATGTTGCTTTGAGAAACATTAATGTCTGGAATGCACTTGGACAGAGAAAACCCTGCCCTGTCATATCTGTGATGCGTCCGGCTGGCCTCCCAAATCCTTCCTTGACATCAGGTGTTAGCAGGACACAGAGTTGCATAGCTTTCAATAGAAAATCAAAACAGAATCCTCCTCCTCCTCCTCCTTAAACAAGCCACTACAGAGCAGATCTTCACTGCAACAGAAACAGATTCATGATGATGTTGTTGTGAAGTTTGTAAGATATATGTGCGGGAAATGTACAAAAAAACTGTACTCTCCAAAGTACATTGTACCAGATTTGTGAACAGAAATTCTGGCTACACATCCAACTATCAGAAACCCTTGCATTACACCTGGTTACTACTGATATAGTGAAACAGCAGTCTAAGGTGCTTCAACAAAACTTCAAGAAGCTGTTTGATAAAGTTCATTGTGTGAATGCTGAAGTGCTTATTAGTGGCCCTGTACTACCTATTGGAGGTGATGAGAGATTCAGCAGGCTGTTTAGCCTAAAAAAATGGCTGTCAGGTGTGTGTGTCAACTCGGTGTTCACTGACCAGATGAGGACATAGTTTCAGGATTTTCCTTGATCACCACTACAGAAAACCTTGCATCAGTTGAGTCATTAAGCTGGTGAAAGAGGCTAGTCCCCTGTGTCCCGATTGGTTTTGACGTGTTTCACAAAATTGAAGGTGGAATTGAGGTGGACTAGCCTCAAGAAGATGGGAGCAATAAGAGTACTTTATCTTCCGGTGAGAATAGTCTTAACCTGGATGGTCTGTTGTGCAGCCGCTGTTGACGCTCCTGAACCTGGAGCAAATTCTCCCGTGACAACCGCCCAAGTGTGTGGAGTTTTGCTCTCAGGTCCAGGACGTAATGAACCTAATGTGTACTGGGGCTTGGACCTTCCACCCAGCTTTCTTTAATCAGGTCTAACACAGCTCACAGTTTCCTTTCAAACAGTAGCTCAAAGGGAAAAAAATCCCGTGGAGGCCTGGGGTACCTCCTGCACTGCAAACAACTGAGGATTCAGCCATTTGTCCCAATTATGGTTATCATTGTGCACAAACTTACGAATCGTGGACTTGAAAGTCTTATTCAGGCCGTCCACGAGGCCATCAGTTTGAGGGTGGTACACACTGGTCCAATTGACTGGATGTCCAACAATCTGTACAGCTCTCTCGGTGTTTGTGACAAATTGAGTGCATTGCTCTGGATATCGGGTTGTTTAATCCACAAGGACTAACACAAACCGTTATCCGCGTGTGCTTCAGTGGAATTGCCCGATCAGGTCCACCCGACCCATTCAAACGGGACCTCCATCAGAGGTAGGGGGTGTAGATGCGCCCTCGGGATGGACGGTGGATTAACCAATTGGCATTCAGGGCAGACTGTACACAAGCGGCGCTAATCTGCCAGAATGCCTGGCCAATAAAATCGGGCCATTATCCGGTTTAGCGTTTTGTCATACCCCATGTGGCCAGCCATCGGGTTATAGTGAGCCGCCGGAAAACGATTTCCGGGCGGCTTTTCGGTACCAACAACTGAGTAACCACCTCACTCGTCTGAGTGTCACGACTCACTTTATATAACCTGTCCTTGTACAATAAAAAATGGGAATATGTCAACGGTGTGTCAGGGTGCACCATGTGACAATTCTCATCACTTGGTCAAAGGCAGAGCGTAGCGTGTCATCATGAGACTGTTGAGTCAAAAAACTTCCATGGAGTTGAACATGGGAACTAGCAGAGCCTCCGGTGGAGGCACCGCCAGCTCCCCGTCTGCTGTGTTGGACGACCTTGCGTCACCGCTGAGCACAGCGAACATATCCCATGTCCCTGTCGGCCGTGAACGCACCCCCACACAATGCCCCACTAGCTTGTCAAACCCTGACCAATCAGTACCCAGAATCAGGGGGGGCGCCAGGCAGGGACTAACCGCTGCCTTTATACTATGCTTTTTCCCCATTGCACCGTATTTCCACTGGCACAACAGGGTATCTGTGAACGTCCCCATGCACACTAGGGGTGGGACGGTTCACAAAATCCACGGTTCGGTTCGCTTCACTGTTTCGTGGTCACGGTTTTCGGTTCGGTTCGGTATATATTGATTGTTGGGAAAATCTATTATGTCTTGTATAGTCGGGTTAAAACTGAAAGAAAAAAGTAGTCTGACAATTGATACATTATTGTGACAGTCTTAGGTTAAAAGTAGGTGAGATTCTGGCATTGCAAGAGAGGAAACAGTGATAATTCCAACATGTGCTTCCCTCTAAATGCAAAGTGGTCCATACAGCAGACCTATAAACTGCTGTTGGCGCGTCTGATTTTTATTATCGGCTACGCTGCTTCGCTTCTTCTTCCTGTTTCCTACTGGTGGTTGGCTTTGGGCGCAGTACCACCTTCTGGTCTGGAGGGAACACGCTTCCCTCCGAGAAAAAGGAGCAGCATGAACCGAACGCAACACACGCGAACCGAACCGAGACTGTCGAACCGAACGGTTCGGACGGTTTTCAGAAACCGTCCCATCCCTAATGCAGACACATGATGTCCTAACTCCGCGCCTCCAATAATGCCCCGTGTTGAACCGGGTTCTGGTGAACTATGGACTGGGTACAGCCCGAATCCACCATCACTCAATGCGTACCCCCTAAATCATTACTGGAACACTGTACGTCCCTCCTGGACTGGGGGAGGGTGCTGGAGGGCCGACCACCCCGATCACCTGGCCCACCTCCATAAGTGGACACTCACGGAGAAAGTGTCCAGGCCGTCCACACTTCCAGCACGCCTGCCCTGCTGCCTGAGGAACCCCCTGTGGGTCGGGAGCTGCGCCCGTAGCGGCTGGGACCTGGAATTGGGGGGAGTCAGAGCAGTGAGTACGGGGGGCAGGAAGGGGTCGAGGAGTCCTGGTTGCACGTGGACTGGGAGCAGGAGCTGACCTCCGTCTGGTGCCGGCGTAGGTGGAGCTGTCCAATCTGGTTCGTCACCCGGCATCCGACGTGGAGAAACGACCGCCAAGTGGTCTTCAGCCAGAGTGACAGCAGCCGCCAGATCCGCCGGGCGGTGACTCCACACCCAGTCCAACGTTGCTCGGAGCCTCACCACGAACTGCTCCAGACCAGGACTACTGCCTCCACCAGCCGCTGTTTGCCCGCAGCCTCGCCTCGTGGGTGCCTTGAGAGAGTTCCACTGAGACCAGTATTTGTTGTTTAGACGTTTTATTTGAGCATGTGTGCCACACGCACACACACCCTCTCTCACACGTGCACACAGACGCCCAGCGTGGGCTATTTTCGTTTGTTGGCTGTTTGCCTATTGTGTTTCCGATTCGGTGGCTCGGGTCCTTCTCCAACTCCCATCCTTCCTCCCTCCAGGTGGGAGCGCGCTACTCTTTTACAGAGGGGACAGTGATTAGCCTACTGATTCCAGGTGTGCTAATCACCTCCCCTGGCACTGCTCCCCTGAGCCTCCCCCACACCTCCCCTCCTGCAGCTGAGCGCCACGCCCCCTCCACAGCCAGTTAATAGGCAGCCATAATCTGTCCTACCACAACTATGCAGATACAAATCAGATCCATGCTCTCCCACTGTCAGGTATATTGTATTGTTAGATTTATTGTTACACTATATTGAAGAGATCAGTTTGTAGATGCAGAGCAACCTTCTCCGGTTAAACTCTCACAAAACTGAAATCTTTGTCTGTAGCCCACAGAAACAAAGATAAAGTGTTATTAGCCAGCTTCAGACTCTCCCTTTAGAACCTCATTGTCAGGTTAGAAATCTCGGGGTAAAACTGGACTCAAACCTTCACTATAAAAGCCACATTAAATCAATAACATCTGCAACATTTTATCACAGTTACTTAAGTGAATTTCATTATACTTTTTTGATATTTACTTTAGGGCGGCATGGTGGTGTGGTGGTTAGTACCATTGCCTAATAGTAAGAGGGTTCTGGGTTTGAGTCCCCGGGGGAACCAGGACCTTTCTGTGTGGAGTTTGCATGTTCTCCCTGTGTCTGCGTGGGTTCTCTCCAGGTTCTATGGCTTCCTCCCACCATTCAAAAACCTACATGTAACGTTGATTGGACATTCCAAATTGCCCCTAAGAGTGAGAGTGAATGTGCATGGTTGTTTTTCCTTGTGTGTTTCTGTGTTGCCCTTCGATGGACTGGTGGACCGTCCAGGGTGTACCTTGCCTCTCGCCCATTGACTACTGGGATAGGCTCCAGTCGTCCCGCGACCCTATAGGGAATAAGCGGTTACGAAAATAGATGGAATATTTACTTGAGTATATCATTAAAGAAGAAAACATATTTCTTTGACTCGATTATATTGTGCTACACTCTGCTCCCCATTCTCATTTCAATCCACTTGTTTCATCCACAATGTATGAGCTGCTTTTTTTGTTTTGCCAATACATTTGCATTAAAGGTAGACAGTCACACAAGATTGTCATACCCAGTAATGTATGTCTCTACACAAGCACTCTATTTCAATAATATGTGTCAATAAGTAGTTGACTTGATGTTGTTTAGTCTGATATCATAATCGTAACTGTAAATGTATATATTATCTCGATGCAATTTATTACTTATGACATGTCAAAGGCTCACACACTGAATGTCCTTTGTGCAGCAATAATTTCTATTGATTATGAGTACCACTTCAGGAAAAAAAAAATGGAAAGGACAACAACAGACAGTGGCTCAAGTTACCTGAAGGCCTTTTTTATTGTATGGCGTGGAGAAGAAAGAGAACAAAGTCACTTTTGCACCGGAAGGGAGAGACTGTTGTTGATTATGTGTCAAAATATGAAAGTAAGTAGCAGACTGTCAAGATGTGGCTGCTATTTTGGATGATGACAGCAGCCTTGAGTACTAACTTCCAGAATACTAAAATTGTGCATGCTATCCCCTCAGTCTCCTATCAAAACTGACACTGCAGAAGTCTGCAGTGAAACAAACACCAGCCTGTGTGTTTCATTCACTGGAATGAGAATACAAGTAGCAGTTCCTTTGATTCATGCTATTAAACCTGAAATAAAAGGTTTTGCCTGATATTCCCCAAATTTCTTTTTCTTAGTAAATATCAAATGGAGGGCGGCACGGTGGTGTGGTGGTTAGCACTGTCGCCTCCCAGCAAGAGGGTTCTGGGTTCGAATCCCGGGGGAACCAGGACCTTTCTGGGTGGAGTTTGCATGTTCTCCCTGTGTCTGCGTGGGTTCTCTCCGGGTTCTCAGGCTTCCTCCCACAGTCCAAAAACCTGCATGTTAGGTTGATTGGAGATTGGGGAAATTGCCCTTAGGAGTGAATGTGAGTGTGAGTGGTTGTTGGTCCTTGTATGTCCTATGTGTGGACCTGCGATGGACTGGCGGACTGTCCAGGGTGTACCCTGCCTCTCGCCCGTTGACCACTGGGATAGGCTCCAGTTCCCCCCGCGACCCTATCAGGGAATAAGCGGTATTGATAATGGATGGATGGATGGATGTCAAATGGATGTAGTTTCAGTTACTTCAACTATTGTTGAAATATTTGCATTTTGACTGTTTAATTTTCAGATTATTATACTAATATATTCATAATTTTCTCACCTCTTACTCTTGTAAATTAATAGTTTTATGAATTCAGGCCACTTAGGCCACATTCTTAGACGTCATATCAACAGTGAAGTTACTGTTCACTTGGGTTATTTTTCACCAGTGTCGTCAAATGAAATCTCCTCGATGTGATCTTCTGCCGGGTCTTGGTGAATGCAGACATGTTTCTATCTGCTCCCTCACTTGCCTCCTTTGCCTGTCTGCTGTCTCTGTCCTGTCATATATTCAAGCCTCTCTGCATTTTACCTCCTCAATCCTAAAACATCAACTATGGATTTATCAATGCCATTGAAAAGATCTTGTTTACCCAAAGACAAGGTGCAGGGGCTGCATCTTGTCCGGCTGAGGCTCACCCAATGGGTTATACATTGGATGCCTGGAATAAATGGGGCTGGTGGTGGCGGCAGCTGTTGGCAGGCTGCTGTTCGAGTCATCACTCCGAGCCATCAACACTCAGACTCAACCTTTGTGCGAGTCGAATCACAAACTGGATGGCCTGTGGGGCAAACTGGGGACAATGTCTGACAGCATAAAGGAAATGGGCGCCACCTTGGAGAATTTGGAGATTCGGAGATTGAGGGTAACTAACACGACTCGGCTGAATTGGAACCACCATTGTGAGACCTGCTGTGGACTTAAGGCGGACAAAACATGCCCTGCCTGGAATGAAGCAATCTCTCTTATCTCAATCTGGCCTTGGAGCTGCTTCTCAGCAACTTTTGCCTTTGATGGAACTGCAGACGGATGCTCTGAATAATGATTGAGTTCAGCTGTGATTGTAGGAGCACAACAGTTAGGTAATTAAACACAAAGCAGATACAAGTAAGTCAAACAGTGAAAGACAAACAATCAGAAATGCTCAATGAGGAAGATTTTTCAACACAAGACAAGGTGTAATAAACATCCACTGTAAGCATCGACTTAGACAAACTAAAACCCATAAAAAACCTTTACAAACTTGTACACCTACAAAATCTTTAGTGGAATAGATTACGTAACTTAACCAGCATTTCTTGTGCGATTGTGATTGTGCAGCCAGAGCATCTAACTCACAATTTTTCCTGTTGTTTTAGACGATCAATAAATACCTTTTTCAGGATTCATGTCCCCATATGTGTACTTTGCCCAGTGATCAACTGCCAGCATCATACTCTGCCCTGCTTAACCAACTCACGGCCCTTCCTTTTACTATAGTTATTTATTTGTAAAATGTTGTACTTGGTCAGATGTGTGTTTAAAGAGATGTTGAAAGTCACTTTATCATAGACAACCTGCTATTCAATATTTTACTCGGGACACTTGGAGATGGACACTCAAAATTGGACACGTGACAATAGAGTAATCAAACTCATTTTTATTTTGTTAGTACTGTTAGTTTTTCTGATTTTTATTTTTGAAGGATGTGCATCTCATCAATTTCTTGAATTATACATTTTGAAATTAATGCATATTGTGTAAATAACATCAGCATCTAATCTGCTAAACGGACAATATACATGTAATTGTACTGGAAACTGTTGATTAGTGGAATGACATCATGGAAGGGACATAAAGTCCATAAAAAACTAATCCTGGGTCAAAACATAGATTCTTTTTTTTTTTAATGTGAATCACGCCACTTTTAGGTCTGCTTGTAATTCACACTGTTTATCGCATGCAAGTTGCATATATTTGGAAGTATGACCATGCCAAAAATGTCAGATTTCACTAAGAAACGGGTTTTACTCACTTTAGGCTGCGGTTTGAACGTAGCCTATGGGAGGGATGACTGTACAGTGGTTGGCTGAGACAGATTTGGGATGAGGGAGGGGCCCATGACAATTCCCTGCTGATACTTAAGAATTATAAGAACAAAGTGTGCTTTCATGTCAGAATCTCCCAAAAACTCCACTAACACCAGAAAAGTTCTTAGATTTGTTTGCATTTTTTAAAAAGATACTTACAAGAGGGTTCTGAATATTACATACTCAAAATATCAACAATATGGCTATATTGTGGATGCTGACAGTATAAGAGAAGGGTTGTAGTCTTCCAATATTTTCACATGGTATTTGAAGTGACAGAGCATCTTTACTTGAGAGGAACATTTTTCAAATTGTTCTGAAATAGATTTGAGTTAGCTAAATTAGGTCAGATTTGTGGGGGAGAGATAATAAAGATAAGACTTAGTTTCACTAAATAACTTCACATCATGAAACGCTCTTGTTATGTTATGTTGTGTGTGTGTGTGTGTGTAATTAGACCAAATTCTGGTTTCATTTGTGGTTTTAGAACTAGCACCTTGGACAAATCATCAGTCCATCACAGAGCAAAAGTGACTAAAACTCTTTGTCCACACTATGGAGATAAAAATAACCATCAGTTAATTGAGTGTACATGTTTTGGGCTATGGGAGGAATCAGGGAAAACATTAATTTCACATATAAGGACTTTTGCCAAGATACGAACTGAGAACGATCTAGACATTTTGCTCAACATTACGGTTACTATGATCTGATCATTTCTAGCAGTCAGGTTCTGCACACATAAGTTTTCTTAAAATTCAAAATGGTCAGCAAACATAAATATATAATGTATGTTTTCTTTCAGAATTATGCTGGGTAATGGCCTTACACATAATCAAGCACTGATAAATGCATCAGAAGCTCTGTGGGGTTCAGTGTCTTGCCCAAGGACACTTCGACATGTGGTAATGAGAAGCTGGAGATCAAACCACCGTCTGGCAGGTGTTGGCTGATTCCCAAGTGTTGTATAGAGTCACATGCTTATTTTTAATGCGCTGCCAAATGCAACAAAAGGAGACCTAGTTAATTCTACATTAGGATAGCTAGCTCTTATATAGTTATAGATATAGGGGTGGACCATATTTGTTCTAATTTTTTTTTTTTTTGCTTTCTGTCAACAAAATCATTGGAAAAAAAAATCTGAACACAAGAAATAGGTGAGCAATTTAAGTGTGATTTAAAATGGAGGATGTACGAAGGCAATGTCACAGATTACACAAAAAAGTCATTACAAACCTTATCCCAGCTCACATTAATTTGAATTTATGATTGATAGGAAAGCCTTGGGCAGAATTAGATTACAAGGGCACCATGCTTTGGAATCAAGGAAGACGTTTGCTATTTAAACAGGCCTGTCCAATACCATTTCCATAGAGTTAATTGCAATCCAACCTGTGTATTGCAGCCACACTCGTGAGTCTGGCTGTACATGAGCTCCAAAATTAGAAACTGAAATTTAGTAAGCTCCATGTGAAGATGGGGATGATGTAATGCAGTACATGAAATATGCAATACTACACCCACATTTTTTTTTTCAGACTTCACACATTTCCACATTGTGTCTAGTGATATTTACCATGTAGCTTTCACAAATATAATTTCAGGTGGAAAGATCCTGTGTTATGTAAAGTGTTGATGTTTTTTCTTGACATCATGACATTCATGCCTAATTTTTACCGATGATGTGATTGCATCTTTTTGAGAGGATTCCTTTTTAATTTATTGCAGTATGGCTATTGTTAATATGTGAAGAGCAGAGGATGAGGAATTTATTTTCATCAGTCTGTTACCTCACAAAACTGATGTAAAAATCTCATGATATCAACTCTAGTGGAGGGTCAGGGACTCAAAAGTGCCTTCTCCAACTTCTGATGGACAGAAAGTGACTAATTAAACTGATCAAATTGACTCGTCCATCCACCCGAGAGATTAAATAAATCATGGGTCACAGAAGAAAACTTGGCTCTTGATGTTGAGTTTTAAAGCAACTATATAATCTTGGGCCTTTTAATGGTCATCTGTGAGTTGATCAAACAAACAAAAAGTCAAATCCATGTAGGCAACAAACTCCAAACCTTTTTCTCAGGCTTGGTTTTCATCTCGGTAGTATGAAACCATGAAGTTCTCAGTTTAAGTTGTTCAACCACAGCAAAAACAAAGTTTCTTTTCTGTTGTGTTAATTTTGGGAATAATTTATGTATTCTTTTAATTTTTGTATTCTCTTGTTTGCAACAATTCAAATTCAAGCACAACTATAATAATTTTTACTCAAAAAATACTTTTTATAATAATATTAATTGTAAGCATCAGTATTATCTCAATATAGCTGGAGTAAAAATCTCATCATACTGAATGATCAGGAAGGAAAATGTAGCTTATGTTTTGTAGGAAGTTAAAATCTGTTAATTAAATAATCCTTATACTTTCATATACCTTACTTGAGCTATTAACCATTTTTCAGGTTGCTACAAAAAAAGAGCAAGTAATTGTGCGTGAGGAAGAAGTAAATTAAAATGGTTCCTGGGTTCAACAGTTTCAATCGTTGGTTGGTGGCGGCCTGAAGCACTGCTTCCGTCAACTTTTGCGGGTTCTTCAAACAGACTATGTGGAGATGGTCTTTATTTTGTCTCAGAATAAAGAGTGTTCATTGGCACTCATCACTTCTGTGAATGCAAGAAACATGGGAATGTTCCCTTTCCATAGTTTATAAAAAAATATTTTAGGCTGTGAAAGGTAAGACCAATTATACCCTGCTGTAATTAGAATGTGTTGTCTTGTTATTTGGATAAGATAAATTTACTTTTGAAGAACTTTCAACTATTGCCAGCCCTTCATAAATATATTAACGGCATGGATGACACGGTCGTGGACTCACGAGGACTCAGGAGCAGAGTTGATTCAAAAATCCAAAATTTATTAACAAAAGCGCACTCAAAAGGAGTGGACAAAACAAACATAAATCGCTCCAGAAACGGAGGACAAAGTACAAACAGAAATGGGCTCTCGAACCGAGGCTGTGGAAAAGTTACAAAACAAAGCTGCAAAAGTAACAAACTAAATCTCTCACAAGGAGGCAAGACGGGAACAAAGTAACAACAAAATACTCACTAGGACGTCTAGGAGGAACAGAAACGCACTCGTTAAAGAGGCAAAAACGAAGGGGGCTCAAAAGGCAAGGAACGGGAACTATGACGGATTCTATGACGAGGGATCTATGGACAAGACAGGCTCTGTGGTTGGGAACGAAACACACTGGCACGGGACAAGGGGAGACGAAGACTATTTGACCACGAGAGGGAAGGGATGCCCAGGTGCAGACAATAGGTAATCAGGGAGACACTCAGACTGGTGACACAACAGGAAGTGCAAGTGACCTGAAACGAGATGAGGGTTATTCTTCAAAATAAAACAGGAAATGACGAGACTAGAAAAAGACGAGACAAAAACCCCTCAACCAGGGCACCTTCGTGACAATGGACTTGCAACAGGCATTTGGTGATGCTGATTGAAGCTCTGTGGTATTTTCTTTCAAAGTAAAGAGAACCTTAACCAAACAAATAAATCAAATAAAAAGATTGACTTACATTGGCAAACATACTACAATCTGATTGCATTATCAAAATACCAAACATTTCAAATTCAACAATGCATTATGCATTATGTAATCTATAGAACAAAACAACAACAATGGTTCTGTATAAAGACACTGTATCCAGTGGACCTCTGGTTGAGAATATAAACTCATCTCAAATTAACAAGGTCATAATTAGTTGTTTAATTAGTTTCCTCGTCAGTACATTTTTTAAACCGTAATTCAAGTGTACAGGGAGAAGAAAGAAACTGACCTTGCAACATTTTGTGAGCCCGCATTAGTACACATGCTGTTGTAAAATGTACACACACGGCATGCTTTTAAACAAGGCTAAGTTGATGCTTTAAACTACATTATTTCCTCCCCAATTGCTTCATTCAATAAAATAATTAAGCAATAGAACAACAGAACAGTTTGATTGTTCAAGACTTCTCTGTACTTATTCATTGCAACTTACTTGAATCTTTGATTGATTTCACGGGACACAGTAAATTCTAAGCTGCTGATTATAATGATAAAATTAATTAAGACCTGTATCATAGAGTATGTTTACTTTTAAAGAGAGTTGTGACCATTGTCTCTATCTGGTACAAGTTCAGGATCCTTAAAAAGCTTAACTTTACCCTTAAAATGTTCAATGACAAAGACAATTTTAGTAACACTTGCTAATCATTAGAAAAAGGCAGTAAAGCTTGAAGAATGATTAATTTCTTGTTAGTCACACCATGTGGACATGTAATGACATTACTGCTGTGATGGAATAAGTTACTGGCTTGCCTAATTCTGATAATGCAATGAGAAAATCAATTTCAAACGTTAAATAATTGAAGAATGTGTAATGGCCATTCATTTTCTTGTAGCTTTGCTTAATATATTTAGGTCGGAAATATCAAAATGTATATGTATAATTTTATCACATTTTTCACAAGTACATCTCCTTAACATTTCCACATTTTGATTTTCTTTCTTTTGATTGACTGCAAGCAACACTTCTTCAACGCAGGGGTCACTCTGCTGACATTGTCAAATATTTTTCAATGTCATTTTTGGTAATTGGTAAGCACACAGTACTGACAATCTTCAGTATGCTTTCGGCACAGCATGCTTGGGTGAGCTCATCCTGTCAATGGCTCTGTGGGGCCAAGAATGGGAGAGTGCCACCTTTAACTGGATCGACTGACATGCATTTTTGTTCACGGTCACCGACACCATGAGGATGCCCTGACAATGCATTTGCATCAATGTTCTGCTTTCCAAGGCAATAAAGTCATGTGTGGACAACTCACTGAAAACACATGTCAATTGATAATTGTCCGTATGAACGTCAAACTTGGCTCCATAAAGATAACATAATCACAACAGCCCACTGTAAAGCATAAAAGTCGAGCTTCTGTTTTGGACAATTACTTCCTAATTGAGTAAGGCTTTTGCTTATGCAACCCAGGTGTAAACCTTGGCTAACTAAATCATCAGCAGAGTACTACTCATCATTAATAGAATAAAAAAGGAACAATCCCAGGTTTCTGTCAGCCTGGCTACAGTGCCATCTGGAAGAGGACTTATTGAATCGATTGGCTGCTCTACACATAATGGAATTTTTCATGGAACCAACCACAGGTAAGTAAACAATGCTATTTTCTGTTTATTCCTGCTATGTAGGATAGTTATACAAATACTTTGTTCTTTGCAGGAGAATATCAAATTATTTTGGTTCAAATGTTAGCTCCACCCATTCACAGGCTGTAGTGGGGCTTCAACGACATTGTCCCACACGGTGGTTACTAGCGTTAGATTGGTCCACGTACGTGTTCGGCGCTCCGGCAGTGGCACTCAACAGACACCAAGTTCAAACAAGTAATGTCTCTGGTTCGACCGACTCCAAGCTAAGCACTGTCGTCAACGTTAGACGGTCATTTAGTCAAAAGAATCGACCTGCGTTAAAGGTGTTAGTTGAAGAGCGGACGTCTAAACCCTACTTTGCTGTATTTCATCACAACTTTATTTTATTATCTGTCTCCCCGCCATTTTAGGTAAAAAGTTACCAGACAGTTGCCTTAGCTAAGCTAGCTAATCAACTGAACCAGCAGTGCTAAATTAATATAACTAAAACATACTTAACTGTCAGGTTAAGTCAAATGCAGTTTAGTTGAATGGAACATCATGTTTTTATTTATTAAATTCGTTTATAGACGGAAAACTGTTACATTTTTGTTGCTGTATTTACTAGCAGGTAATAGCTATTTTGCCTTTTTGAAGCTCTGCAACATTCATTGTGTGTTTGCGAGAAAGTAATACCATAAAAATGGTAGCTTATTTACCAGTCAGCATACATTGGTAAGATATAATACAGCTTACACGTGTACGCTAGCATTACTCATGCTAACCCCGCTGTTCCGTGTTGCCCTTATGCACACAACTCATTTACAGATCTACAGCAATCGTCAGGAATACAAAATCATCATTGATAAATCTTAAGTCTTCTACCTTAATCATTATTTCATATGCTGACTCTTACAACCATTTTCAGACCTTAACGAAATGGATAGGGTATTCACCTTTGCACACCACCACAGTCAGTCACCTCGTGGTACTGTCACTTCTGTTTTAGCGTCTCAGCAAACTATGCGCTACTACATTACTAATCCTACAAGTCAACTTGTATAACCATTTTTAGGGAGAAAACCCCTTTGCAACCCTTGTACATCACATTCACCTTGTAACATTTACTTTGAAATCATCATTTACAGCATCCACAATGTTTAGTGAATGACATAAATGATATTTACATGGAAATCGCCCCCCAGTTCTCTGCCATTGCTTGTGAATAGGCTTGCCAGACTTTAGACGGTGCAACAGAAGAAGGTACTACACTACCGCAGAATTTCGATGAAACCTTTCTTCGGAATGTTTGCTTGTGCTATCTAAAACTGCAAGCACAGCTCCTACTTCCAGCTTCAACGATACAGATAATTGTTGAAGAGATGCAAAATCTGCATGAATTAGGCCTTGATTACACTTTGAGCAAATTACACTCTCTTGAAAGATGAATTCAATCTAACTCATGATGCGATGGGGAAAGTCTTTGATCATATTAAGGATTCTGATCTGTTATCTTCATCTCACAAAGGCCCACTAAGAACAACCTATTCAAGAGCTCAGACATTCACACCCATGTTCAAATATGTAGAGCCCAAAGTAGTAAGATTAGGATATGATGATAATATGAGACAAATAAATGCTTCTTACATACCTGTGAAGCAAACATTGATTAGCTTACTAGAATCAGAAGTTTGGAAAAAATCAGTGTTGCAACGTTCCAATGAAAAAGATGCATGCGTTCTTAGTGACATTTGTGACGGACATGCACCTCCACTTTGGTGGTGATACTAAGGTAGGATGCTGTGTGTTGTAAGTCAACCTTTGGAGGCACTATCTCGGTTTTGACTCACACTACCCAACTGGAACACAAATTAGGCATCATCAGAACCATTCAAACACAAGGAAAAAAACATTCCCACCACCAACAAAGGGAAGATGAGGGAACAGGGACATATGAGGAAAGCCCTGAGGATCTGTGGTTATCCCGGATGGGCTTTTTTAAAAACCAACAAGAAGAGGCCTGCTGAGAGGGAGAACAGAAGAAGGAACATCGTCATTCCATATGTTGCTGGGGTCTCTGAAAAACTCAGGAGGATTTTCCACCAGCACCGGATCCCTGGGCACTTCAAACCTGGCAACACCCTGAGACAATAAGTGGTTCACCCGAAAGAAAAGACACCCAGAAACAAGACCGACAATGTTGTTTTACGCCGTTCAGTGTAGTGAAGAGTGCACAGATCTGTAAATTGGAGAGATTAAACAAGGAGGGTTAACTCCTCAGGACAGGACTCAGCTGTTCACCTACACCTGAAGGCTAAAGGACACTCTTTTGAGGACAACAACATCCACATTATGGCCAAGGAAGACAGATGGTTTCAGAGAGGGGTTAAGGAAGCCATCTTTGTCAACCTGGAGAAACCATCACTCAACAGATTAGGTGATTTTATGCACAACTTGTCACCTACTTACAGAGCACTTTTGGGAACAGTACCCAGAAGATTCCCCTTCCCACCTGATTCACACTTCAAAGAGGCATGTGACCAAAACCACTCTGACGAGGGAGTTAACGACCCATCAGAACCTCCTAACTACCATTAACAGTCCCGTAGGTGACCTCTATGGCCAATCCAGTAGGAGGGATGAGACCCACCTTTTGTTTTATTTTTCCCCCTTTTTCTTTCTTTACACCTACTGTATATTAATCTCAGGGCTCCCCACCATCAGTTAGAACTGATAAAGCCTCTGGATAAGAGGCGAAACGTCTTCAAGAAAACTTCATGTCCAGTTGCCTACCTGAACTTTCCAAACCCTGCCATAAGGATCTTACTGAAACCTTTCATAAGTCACTTTAATGACAAGTTGGACAGAAATGCAATGTTGGCAACTGTTTCCACTCTGAGTTTTACGGAGACAGGGTTTAAAGATGCTTTGGGATTTGTCAACTAATAAGAAATTAGCATTCAGCAGGTTCGTATTCAGGTTTCAGCAGGCCGGTGGAGATGGAGCAGGCAAATCAGTGATATCAGACAAAGCACTCCCTCAATTGTCAAATAACAAAAGCTTGGCCTGGAATTCTTCAGAATAAACTTGAACACTCTGTGTCTCAATGATATTAAGCATTCAGGGTCCAAAGCCTTTTTCAGTTTGTACTGTTATGGAAAAAGTTATTTAAATGAGTGAGGCAAAGTTTCTTAATAATTAGAGAAAATCGATCTTGTCCAATAAATAGATTTATTCGAAGGCAACAGCGTTTGAAGACGCAGATCACAGAGTAGACTCAAATGAATGCGTGCCGATGGAAAGGCACATCTCCTTATATGACATAGTATGGATAAAGGACAGGAAAAATGTAATGTGTTTCTTATCAGTAACAAACAAAGAGATTCTGATTTACATCTCAGTCCTCAAGGAAGTCCCATGGAGAATCTCCAAAAGGACAGGGCTATACATATTCTCGGGAGACAGGAAAGGGCCCCCATGTGGATTGATCAAAAGAGAATTTTCTCAGGTGTGAGAATTTCACAAAGGGCAAGCCATACAATTTCAATGATAAACAGGAATGGGAGATTCATCCTTGATGGGATTAAGGAAATTGTTGCATTGCCTACTGGTGCTAATACCACAGTCGCCAGGCATGCGAGACGACTCTCCCTAAAGGAATTAACAACCAGGCAGCCTCAACAAAGAATCAAAAGAGAAAAATCTCCAGGACAGTACCTTTTATGTTATGTCAATCAAAGTTGATTTCATTAATAACCCCTTGACAAGACCAATGTTCAGTTAGAGTATAGTTACCTCTCTTAACAATTGCTATTGCTAATTGTTCACAAATTAAACCAGCAAAGAAGAATCCTCAGAAGACGAACCCTCAGATGTAGTTTTCTTTACTGTATTGCTAAACTTTTATAGCATGGGAGAAGAAGTGGCGAGAGGTCAACTAAAAATACCATGTGTATAAACTAAATTGAATAGATATAAGATTCAACCAAGGATTATGAGATGTCTGTTTCATGCTTTGAACTGTGTTTGTTGCATATACTTTGTTTCAGTCTTAAAATGCCTTATGGTAAGTGTGAGATAAATTAACTCCAAAGCACTACATTTCACAACTTCTCAAATACACACCTTTTTTTGTTTTGCCATCACATTATCACAGCATATGTTTTATAATTGATTCTCAGAAATTAGCATCAGTCAAATTACATGCAATGAAACAACACTGATATATCCACAATATCAACAAGAATTAAATGTTTTTATGTTAAGTCTAATTATAGTACCATGTATGTTGATATGCTGTTTGAGCTCTTTTAAATCTCAGATAAGACAGTCACTATACTTACTGTCCATCAGAAGCTATATAAGTTACCAGTATATCCAAACTCAAAGGATGACGAAATTTTTTTTGCAGTCCATGTGCTGGAAACATACCTCTAGAGCTGCTCTCCTGCATGCATTGCAATAACCCTTTTCCAACGGGGTGACACAAAGTCACTTACGCAGTACAAGAGTAGCTTTATGATAAGGTAATGAGCACCTATTATTCCCAAAATTGCTACATTATTGGTTAATTTGATTATTTAGCTAACTTCACTATTCTTAACTCTTCGACATAGAAAGTTAAGTAATGTTTTTACCCCAAAAATAACAGAAACAACACAGCTCTTCAGTTTATCTCCCGCCAAAATCCTCCCTACTTTGTTTCCTCTTCAAGTCTAACTCCAAAACCAACCCTACTCCCAATCTGATTGGTTTAAAGTGTGTGATTGCTTTTTGTCTTTGTTTGAGTGACACCTGTCTACACCAGTAGTGGTTTAGACAGGTGCCACTAAACAGTGAATTACAGGTTCACAGATAGATCAAATGTTATGGTAGCCACATTTGCTTTTAAGTTGTTTCTAGTCCACAAAATAATTGTTGTGGCTGTTTATCTTGTGGCTCTTTCCAGTAGGGGTTGCTGCAATGTATTTTGACTACTACAATTGTCAACCACTACTGGTAGGAGTTTAATGTGGACGTGACTTCTTAGGTTTTGTCGACCACACATGTTTGATTTTAAATCCCAAACTGGCCAGTTTTGCTCCATTGCCCTTCCTAGTGCCTTCCTCTGCTGTCTGTGTGGCTTGATTGGCAGTATTTAGTTGTATATTAGCAGGGAAAATATCTTATATGAACAAGGCAAACACAAAACAGATTGTAACACATCAGAAAACCAAGTTCTGTTTTAAAATGTAATAGCAGCCCCTTAATTTAAAAGATCCTAAAATTAGCCCGTTCATACAAAAAAAATTAAAGAGGGATTTTAATCGGTTTTCTTTGCAGATCAACTCAATGAAACAAATAAGCCTTTAAAACAGGCTTTCCAACAGAAAGCTAAGACAAATACCTTCAGCGCTTAAAGCTTTCTTAGATTTTAAGTTACAGTTGAGGATGCTGTCATGCACAATTTGCATTTGGATCTTACTAGATGGCTATTACAATCAGTAGTCAAATGTTCAATGAGGAGAAGTGAGAAAAAGACATGCTACGTTCAATACTGGTAGAAACCTGGTGCAGAAGGTGATAAGGCTGTTTATGGATGTTCAGTCTAAAGAGAGTATTTACATAAGCCCTGAGGCACATGAAAGCTGGCCAGCTGTGCCTGCTCTGAGGCTCTTACCATGTCTTTTTGGCTTCAGAAAAACAGTAATATGATGTGCCTCCAGTATAATCTCACCTGCTGAATGGTACACAGTATAAACATCCCCCTGTGACCAATGCTTGCCTTTCATGCCATATCCAAAGAGATGAATGAGGAAATACTTTTTGCAACTGGAAATATGCCTGGATTGTTTTTTTGTCCAGAATGTTCTTTAGGCTGTGAATGCATATTCAAAATGACTTTCTTAATAATAACAGGAGATTATCAAAATTAGAGCCTGAGTAACACCATCTCTTGGTCACTTCAATCACTTCAAATGAAGCCCTTAACTGGGTCCTGTATTAATTATATTATTTTATAACATTGTTAAGAAAAAGAAATATCAAGAAACGAGTCAGGAAAAATCTTAACAAGTGACAACAAAATACAAGCAGGGTTCTTTATTTTGACCATATCAAGAGACAGGCCAAACGGTCAGGTGGGGGTCTCCCGCACTCTGAGGAATAGGTTTTTTTTTAAGGACCTTTTTTCATTCATTCCGCTTTGATCTAGTTACATGTCAGGGCCCAATGTCCACGCCCCCGTTTGTAGCTGTGGAGGCTAAGTGCACTTGTGCTCTTGAAACCCTGTATCTCTCCTTCAAGGTGTTTTCTTACTATCCTGTTTCCTTATCTCATACATACACCATGTTTGGAGTGACAGCTGTTTAAGGATACCTGACAATTTAATTATTATTGCTATGTTTTTCCTTATCTTTCTCAATACATTACTGAACATGTAAGGTTACGTAAAAAGCACCTAGCATAACATGCTGTTAGCAAATTAACCAATCCTACAGCTAAAGTATAAATGCATCAAGTTCCTTTGGGCTCCTTTTTCTACAAAGGTTTGTGTACCCTATATTTTATAGAACCTTTAATAAAGCACCACAGTCTGCTTATCTAATGACTGTCATGATGGGTTCGGAGCTCTAGGCCACACGCAGAACACGACTCAGGAGACAGAGAATCAGGTGAAGGATGTTTATTTGCTGGGGAGACGGGTGAAGTGGTTCCGGGGAAAGAGGGGCTCCAGGGGCGACCAGCGAGCGAGCCGATAGCCGGAACTGGCTTACTTGAGTTAGTCCGTGGTTGGCTGGCTGGCCGACGGGGGAAAAACTGAGTGGCTCAGGTCCAGGCGGTGCAAGCCGGGGCCGGGACCGAAGAGCTCCGGATCCGCTGGAGCTTCGGGTGGCACGGGAGGCAGCTTCGGGTGGCACGGGAGGCTCGGGCAGCTTGGGAAGGATCCAGGTCCTCTGGGTAAGGCACCTGGCGGCAGGGAGCAGGAAAGTAAGCACACTCGAAAAACAGCACACTGAGAACAGAGACTGGCTCAGGAGGCTCGGAGTTACCATTACTGGCTAACACTCAGGCGTCGAAGATCTGGCAGTCTGCTCCTTAAATCCTCTGCCAGGTGGTTCTTCTTAATTTGGGCCAGGTGTGCTGGGAGGTGTCAGGTGAGGTCGGGGAAGAGCAGTAGACTGCCCCTAGTGGCGGCATGGTGAGTGGGAGGTGCTGTGCAGCTCAGAGAAAACCCCGGATATGACAATGACAGCATCATTGCTTGAGTGTTGTTCAGCACACCCTGCAATAAAAACACACTGCACTTGTAAAAGTCAATTTCAAGGATCTTTGAAATCTTTGTCATATATGGACAAAACAACTGCGTCTACAAATCACCAAGCAAATTTAGCTGAACGTTAAATTGCAAATTGAAATAATCCATTACCAATGGCACATAATGTCTGAGAGAGAATAAAAGATATCTAAGTGTGCAAGAGCATCACGAGAAATAAGTTCTGGATTCCAATAACAGTAATCAATTCTAAAAAGTAAATACAGGTTTTAGAGAAGCCTATCTTGACAATAAAGTCTTTACAGGGATGAAATTACTACGGCATGGCTTCACAATAGAAGAGTCTTGGTGATGGGACTGTGCAGTCAAGAATTTTCACTGAAAAGTTAGAGCATCACAAGACATTTCAAAGAAGACAATGGATTTTTGCTGCTCAGAAGCTATAACACTTCTCTTTTAATTCTACTAATAAGTGTTTCTTTCACAACTTTCTTTTTTTTCTTTTTTTATTCAAATGGAAATAGAAGTCAAATAAAAATACTCAATTGAAATGTTGAATCTGTCACTTTTAGAATTTCAGATGTTTTTGAGTTGAATGCAGTTATTGATTCTGGAGTTGTACCTTCAAATAAATGTTATGTTACGACCTCCTAATGTTCACAGGTACTGCAATGGC
Source organism: Menidia menidia (assembly GCA_907169785.1). NCBI lineage: Eukaryota > Metazoa > Chordata > Actinopteri > Atheriniformes > Atherinopsidae > Menidia > Menidia menidia. The sequence goes on from CAJRST010001113.1 coordinate 16,214,341, forward strand.
GCCACCCTGGTATCAGTCAAACTGTTATCTTATTTCAGAAATCCCTCTGGTGGCCTACCATGCTGAAAGACACTTGTTCTTTTGTTATGGCTTGCACTAATTGTAATTGATATCTCATCCGCATCCTATTGGTCACTTTAGGAGTTTTCCAGTCCCTTGTCATCCATGGTCTCACCTCACTTTTGTTACAACTTTTCCCCTGTCTCAAGGTAGTGTTACCATCTGTAGCCTTCCCTGTGTTTTTGTCTGATTGATTTAGCTTCCCGATGGGCATGGGAACCTGTTTTTGTGCCTGATTACTCATTCACTCGCAAGTGCAGTTATGTCCTCTTCATAAGCTAGGGTCTGCTTCAGGGTTGGAAATTCGTGGGAATTTGGTATTAGCCAGCAGTACCAATCGGGCTCGCTGACCAAAAATAGCGAGCTTGATTGGTACTATTCTGTCACGTGGGCTCAAGCATACTAAATCCGAATATTTCTTCATAGCCTCGCATCACGTCGCGTGCATATTTGGAAATGAACATGCAGAAAATCGTCTGTAAGGAGATTACTTGGGACGCTGTTGTTATATTAAAAACGTTTTCAGTTCCTCTTGCTTGGTGGCACAACCACATCATGCCTCGAACAATTTCATAAAAATGATGATAAACTGCTAGATAACATGGCGGCACAACGAAAACGTTTATTTTTGTTGATTCCCTGTTTATTTAGCATGTATTCGAACTTCATTTCCCACCTATCCTACCCCACAGAGTTGAGCGGCTGTCAACTTTTGATTTTACCGGGCGCACAATTGAACGGTCATTTGGTACCAAGGTCTGTTTGTTGGCCATAAGTTCATGCTTTATTGTATGGTGAACACTTTTTGGCTTGTGTTCTGTGAAAACTAAAATCAAGTTAAAACTTTTTTTTTTTACATTTGACAATTTCCATTATTCTATACCTGCTTGACTTTATTATCTTCCATTGATTTAAAGAAAAAAAAAAGATTCAGTCTGTCTTTGAGTTACCCAGAGCTCCTTCAGATATCTGAAGAGAATCCTCTAGTCATCCATAAGCTTTTAGTCACTCACCTGTCATCTTAACAATATGCAGCACCACCTACACGGGAGGGTTCTTGTTTAATGTGAATACAGCTCAGTTGTATAATGAGCTCATTTTCAAAAAGACTGACCTGATCGTCAGTGACCCAGCTCATCCTCAGTTCTTAAAAAATGTTAGAAATCACTAGTTGAGTGACAGAAAGACAAGAAAATGAGGTACAATAACTCCTTTGAAGTCTGCAGCAATCAGATCAGACAGCAAGAAGGCGAAAATACATGTAACCGTCCGATCAACTCCCAGTATATCAACTCATCTTCTTCTTTCTTTTCTTTTAAATTTGATTGTCTATATTTCTCCTTCAGTTACATTTATTCTGTATTAATTTCCTCCACTAATTGTCTCCACTTGTTGCATTTTCCTATGGTTTTGTTTTCACTCTCTGAAGATAATTATTCCAAGAACTCTTACCCGACCACTTGTCTGTCGTCTTCACTCCTTCACAATTCACTGTTCTTTAATTTCTGGTCCGTCATCTTTTTGTGTTGCACCACCAATTTAGGATACTACTCTGACACAAATTCCTAGCATGATCTGTTTAGATACTTGACTTCTTGAAGGGAAATATTTAAAAGTTAACTCAATTTCAAGGGGCCACAAGTGGACACTCAAAATTGAAAGTTAATTATAACAACAAGAAAGAGGCATTAACACACTGAAAGTTCTCATTTTTCCACAAAGCTGAACATAATTGACATAATGTGATAAAACCAGTGGTTCATCCTAAAACTTATAGTAAAGAGTAACTTATACATGTTTTTTTTTCCTTTGTCATTACACTTTGTTTTGACTGATGCTTTAAATGTTAATTCATACTAACTGAGATGAATTGACATGTAAATATTACCATCTATTCCAATTAAGAGGATAGCTAAGGCTTGTGAAAATGATATGCTGCTTCTGTCCCACTGAAAAAAAGACTAAAACATTAACTTAAAGACACATTTTACCATCTTAAAACATGGCCCGAATCAGAGGAATAGTGTCGATCCACACATAGAAAGACTAATCCATTAATTTGTCTCTAGCAGGGTAGACTACTGTAACGAACTGCTCACTGTAACTAAACAAGCTGTAAGACAGGACGTCCAGAATGCTGCTGCTCGAGTTTTGACAAGAAATACGATCATATTAGTTTAGTGCTCAGGTCTCTGCTCTGGCTTCCCGTCACTCAGAGAACAGACCTTAAAACAGCGCTGCTTTTTTGTAAAAGTCTCTTTATGGTTTAGAGCCTAAGTTAATCTCTGGCATGTTAGATCTGTATGAACCAGCTCCAACTCTGAGAACCTCAGGAAATGGTCTCCTCGTGGTTCATAGAGTCAGAACCAAACAAGGTGTGGCTCCGTTTTGGTGTTATGCTCCTAAAAATCTGGAACAGTCTTCCTGAAGAGAAGAGACAGGCATCAACTCTGACAGGAACATGAATGGCGCAATACAAATACATTTGCCTTGCTAAGAGACGCCTGTCAATGATGCAATTACGTCTCCATGCCCTGATAGTTGCCACGGAGATGAAAATAAATGCCTTCTTGGTGGGCCTTCTTGGTGTTATCGCTTCATGCAAAGCAACCACGTCTTTATTGGAGCACAAACAACGGTCTGTCAGAAACTGCCTGCAGGCTTCCAAGCCAAGGTCAACAGTATCTGAGCTTGATGGGGTTTTTTTGTGAGTTTTTCTCATTTTTGTTCTTTGTTTGCTCATCCTTTCTCTACTCCTGCCTTTGGTTGGGTTTTCTGATTGATGGGAGATTGGTCTCATCTGCTCTAATTTACGCCTCCATGCTTAAAAGCCTGAGCAACTCTCCAGGTAAAACCAATAGATCTGCTCACAGTTTTGTTTTGTTCAGCCATTTCTTCTTCTCTTCTTTCCATCATAAATTGTATAATTTCTTTTTTTAAGATATATTTTGAGTGTATTCTTATTCTTATTCGTTTTGCTAACGATGTGTTAAATATTTGGAAATTCTTACCTGAAATTTCCACTTGGATTGGATTTGCAACCAACTGCTTAAGCTATAGCCAAGCATTCTCAAACTAATTTAGAAAAAGCACCATTCAATTGAGACATCAAAAAGAGGCTGAACATTAGGATTTTTTGTTTGACAGGTTAAAGAACATAGAAAGACATAAATCATCCAAACTAACACTGAATCATTAAATTCTCTTATTTTTTATCTTCTATTTTGACTTCAAGCCAAGACATACATTATTTAGTTAGTGAAGTGACAAATGCCACTCCCAACACTCTCTTCCTCAGCTTTTTCCCCAAAAAATTATTTTTGAAAGTCTGTGTCTCTTTTGTGACCCCATCAAAACCAAAAAATAAATTCACAAGGCAGTGCAGTTAAATCAGTCATAAGGTGACAATATGCTAAATAGAAACTTCATGAGGTTCAAATTATGAGTATGCTACAGATGGTAACTGTGTTGGAAATTCACCAAATTAAATTTTTTTCAATTTCCAAAATGTTAACACTTAGTCTGGAGAAAATTCAGGGTTCTGTAATTGCAGAACTCAACCATTTTGGTAAAAAAAAAAAAACTGAAAACTTTCTTAAACCACTCAAGGCAAGGTAAACGTATTTGGAAAGCAGATTTAATCCATTATGGAAACTCAAAGCACTTCACAAAGGCATTAAGATGAAGAAGAACTTAACAGTAGTGAAAGTCTGCTAAAGATGAAGGCATTAATGAGTTTTTCTAAATCAGCCCTGGACATGTGAGAGCTCACTCTGGAGATTTGTTGGAGGTGGTAAAAAGCTTTTTTTAATCACAGCTTGCAGTGGCTGCTAAAGTTCAGGTCGGACTCAATTAAAACTCAAATATTCTTCACCTAGGATTTTGTCTTGAGCCCTGTGGATTTGAGATGGATGTCAGCTCTCAATATGTTAATTTTGTACCCGGATAGGATTGTTTATGTCTTATCCATATTTAATTGAACGAGGCTTGAGTCAAACAAAGTGTGTCGAATGGACCAGAGTCAATAATGAAGATCTAACTAATCTGCATAGCCGTGATAAGCAACATTGCTGTTTCATGTGAACAGACCCTGGGGAAGCATATAGATGTTGAATCATAGTGACCCAAGAATTAACCCTTGAAAGACTCAACGTCAGTGGAAAAAGATCAAATTCATTCTTACCAATGGAAATTTCCTGCCTTCAAGGTATGCTTTGAACCAATTGAGAGAACTTCACTTGATAACCCTTCCCAGTTTCAAGTCTGTCCAGGATTTCGTGGTCCACGCTATCAAAGGCTAAGATCAAGCTGCACAAGAACAGATGCTTTACCTGCTTCAGTATTCAGATACATGTAATTGAAGACTTTGATCAGTGCTATGATTTTTTCAACAGACTGAAATCTGTTGAAAAGACTGCCTGCATTTAAGAGCTGAATCAATGCAACTTTCTCAAACAATTTCCAAGAAAAGGAAGGTTAGAGATCAGAAGGAGATAACTGCAGCTATCATAGATCTGGGAAACATTTAGTCATGTCCTGAGTTTTTGCTTTGTTTCTTAGTTCTGTTGTTGTGTTTCAGTCTCTTTGTCTTGTCATTTCCTGTTTTATTTTGTTTCGAAATAGCAACTCTCCTCTTGTTTCAGGTCACTTCCCCCTCCTCATTTGCCACCAGTGTGTCTGTCGTCCCTGATTCCTGATTGTGTTCCCCATTCCTATCCATACTTAAGTATCCATAATTGTAGTCGGCATCCCCCTTGATCAGGTGCCAGATCCTTAACATCATAAACTCAGTGTTGCAGAACCTTGCTAATGTCTCCACGTCGTCTTGATTTTCTTTTCCTTGGTTTTGTTAGTTTCTAGGTTTTTGGTGTCTTCACAGTTGAGTTTATCCTGTATCAAGCTGTGGCTGCGCCTTTGGTGTCCTTCTTAAATAAATTAGTTTTCTTGAATTCCTGGCTCCCTGTGTTTCCCTCCCTGGGCCCTGCAATTGGAGCAATCCTTTCACCACATCAACCCCCATTCTTGACATGTGCCTGATACATTTCCCAATAACACCTCTCAGATATCACTGTATTATATTTAGAGCAGTAAAATGTGTTCCCATTGGACAGTCATTTATTCATTCATTTATTGTTGAACAATAAGAGAACATACGATAAAAGAAATATGTATTTATGATGTTAATACGATTATATATTAATCGTTTCAACATTCCCCACAGTCTCTGTATGTCCATACTTGCTTCTGCCTCCTGAACTTCTGTTCTTGGATTCCATTTCCTCCAGTTGGTTGGATTTGGAACCACCTTACTGACTAAAGCATCTTTACTCCCAGATAACAGGAGTTCTGTCCTGCCCCTGCTACATTTAGAGAACTTCTACTAGACCAGATACTGGGAGTTGGAGAATGCCTCTCCCATACAATGCCACAGTACTCAAACATCTGGGGACACCTATTCACATCCTAATGTAAGAGTTAACATTTCCATTTTGAACAGTATGACGTTAAATTTTAATGGTTTTGAAACCATGACATTTTCATACCATGAAACCAGTAACCACCCATTCCTATTCTATAGATACATTAACTGTTTTGAACTTAGGGTCTCTACCACCTCCTTGAAGGTTTTAGAAATTTGAGGACTAAATGTTGCTTTGTGGCTGCAGTTCTGTGCTACTTCCAGTGTTCAGTGTTGACGTCTCAATGAAGATTCTGATTTTGACGTCCAAATATGACTATGCAAACTCATTACACCTATTTTAAGTCATGTAATCAGGGTCTAAGTGTGCTGGGGGTAAGTTAGTTTCCTCAGTAGTAGCAAAACATAAGCAATTGTTATTGATTTTTCAGGTGATCATGTCAAACAGCTAGGCCTGAGCTTAGGTCTGAACCTTTCTTTTATTGCAGTGTTTTGGGTTCCAAGGTTTTCTTCAGAGATCGCTCACATTCGCCGCATTCTCTCTTTTAATTTTCAACAGCTCGACTTCTTCTCTAGTGTACTTTCTGCTTACCAAATTATACTTTTTCCTTTTCAAGTGCAATGACATTATCAGTTTGAAGTATTTTAGATTATTCATTATCAAGAAGCACATCAACAAAGACCTTGGGGCTCAAACTGACATTTCAAAGAAGATACAGAAGTGGTTAGAAAGACCAAAGTTTTTTACATTATTAGAAATATCAACAGCTTTGCTGATTACTAAATTGAGCATGTGTTCTAGGTTACGTGTGTCCTTCACATTCAAGTGCTGTAGCAGTTCAAAACTTTTCTATCACACCAGTGTTTTCAGTGGCAGCTTGTGTGTGTTAAGATTACCAAGAATGACAGCAGTGGGGAAAACTGCTCTGATAATACAAAGTAGCTCCAAGAAGATGTTGATTAAAGTTGCAGAAAACCTTGGAGATCTGTAAACAATTAATAGCAAGATTTTTGTACTGCCTTTCAGTACGACACACAAACATTAAATTGAAACCTCCACATGTTAACTGCTTGCACTGAAATTATCATTATTTTTAAATAACGCGGCAAAACCCTCCACCATCTCTGTTTGTTTGAGAAATATTTGGTGAAGATTTGGTGGGAATGACTCAATGAGAGCTGGTACACTGTTACTATTGTCTTTGGTACAACGCATTAAAATTAGATTTTGTTCAGTAAAAAAATCATTGATTAAGAACAACCTGCTGATGGAAGATTGAACATTTAGCAGAGCTACCCTTTTTAAAGTTAGTAGTTGGGCCCTGTAAAGAATCTTGATGAGTCTTCACTGACATAATTTTTAAAAATAATCTCTCTGGGGTGACAGAATTAAAGGTACCACACACTTCCTGAGACCTATTACCACAGGAATAAAGACAGCAGCTGGAACACTCACTTCTGGGTTGTCCTGGAAGCATTCTTGTGTGTGGCCATCCTTAAAACCTGGGCAAAACACCCATCCAATTGACTTAGCATTGATACACGAGGTCCGAGATGCCGTTTTTTGGACATAAGAATGAACTGGATGTTGGGGTTCACACTCTGGCCCATTCATTTGCCAGAAGGGAGGGCATTGGGAAGAGGGGGAGATTAGAAAGGCTGGAGGACGATGTAAGGGGGAGAAGGTTGATGATCCCCCTCCTGTGGGCGTGTCCATGTTTAGGAAAGGATCTCTCTGGACGTTGGATATCATTGACGGAGGAACTTTTTGTGGGCAAAGCCAGGACAGTCTAAATCTCAGCTTTTCTGATTTAACCTTGTCCTTGTTCCACTGACGTGAATCCTCTTGTCTCTTGCCCTCATCAGAATTTCCTGACAAATAATGCACAGTGTCAAACAAATAATACTCTTCAAGTCTTTCTTCTGATTTATTGCGAGGAATTACAAAAGACTAAAAACAATGTCTTAATTGCCATAAAAAGTTAAAAAACTGTCTCTCTTGTGTATTCAATGTGTATTCCATCTGAAAGCTATGTGCTTAGAGCCTATAGTTTGCCGATTTCTTGATACTGTTTTTAATTGCTGATAGACGCCTACTTATAAAAAACTCTAAGAGCAAAAAGCTCAGAGTTGAAACATGATTATGAGTGGTCAGCAATGAGTTTTCAACATCCTGTTATTTTCACTCTAATCCTATCAATGCATTGAGAAAAAAAAAACGCATCTTTATCTTATTGAATTTCTACTCTTTACTAGTCCTGTTTCCTACTATGTTGTAGATGAATTTGAAACACTAGAAAAAGAAAGACTGAATTAAACTTGATTATTGGTTCTTAGAAAGGAGTTAGCTAAACATTTCTTGCAATAGTGGAGGTCTCCAACACTCCCCTGGTGTCTAATTCATAAAAGCTGCATATGCTCAAAACTGGGTCTAAAATCTGTGAACGCCAAGTTTTGTGATATATAAAGAAAAAATCTGACAGGAAAATCTGCGATCCCTAATGCAATGTCTGACCTATGCATCGCTTGTTTTGGGGACAGGAGAAACTGATGATGCAGATGGTGAACTGACTGAAGTTCTCTTTATCATGATTCCTCTCAGGCATTTAATTCAACTCCATATCAGACTTTGATCATCGACTTTATCATAAGCATTCAAAACAGCAGTGTTATTTATGCTCACGTTGGCGAGCCATTACTATACAATTAATTAGCTTTCTGCCTGAAGCTATTTTTAGGAACCACATAATTCTGTGATATTATCCATAAGTCTAGGATATTTTATCCCTCACTATGCACAATCATTCCTGCTGTCGTTGATGGTTTTTTAATATGATCAGTGCATACATCAGTTTTTCCTATTCTGTAGGAAAACAGGCCAACATTTCAAACACAGTTTGCATCAATGTACTGTTTTCCAAGTGTATTCAGCACGCATACAGCACTTCTTCTTTTTTTAATTCATCATGGCAAATCTGTGGCTCCCAAATAAGATCAACTCCACCTTTCTTGAAAAAGCATTGATTTCTGCCTCAGTTCCACTTCCTGTCTTTGCTCTTTTCTTTGTAGTCGCGATTGTTAATCATGAAATAACATTGATCTATTGGCTCATTTAAATACAAATAAACGTTCATGAGGTGCTTTGCATTGACCATTAATGGCTGAATGTGGGTGTGTACAGGGCGGATCATGAGGTAGAACCCTATATGCAAATACTAAAGTGGAGCTCTGATTTATGGCGTAAACCATTTTAGATTTTGGCATTAAGTACATTACAATAGACCCTTATACAATCTTTTATAAATTAGAGCCCCGGCGTCTATGCCTAAGCCAAAGCCAATCTTTTGAAAAAAAAAGAGAAAGCAGCCAACCACAGTATTGCATTTGAAGCAATATTCTGTCTGGAAATGGACTGACTGTCGTTCATACCTTGTGGAAATATTGAATCACATGTCTATTGTATTGCTACAATAAGAACAATTGATGTATCGGTGAAAGCCGGAAGGAATTCTCCTGCAATCAAATACTATCATTACATCATTTTTATTGATTTTATGCCTCACAGTTCAATGTTTGTGACCAAGAAATGAGCATATGGAAATGAAAATGTTTCTTTCAGACTGTTTATTCAGCTTATTAAGATCAAAGTAGTCTGAATGTGGTCTTAACTGCTACTAATCTCAGGGGTGAGGACAGATACACACCTCTATTTTTGCCTAGCATTTAACTATGTGGCTCATAGACTGCAGATGTAGTTAAAACAGGCTTTTTTTTAAGTAGATATTATTTGCGACACATTTGAAAAAAGAAATCCTTACAAGACTTTTTGGAGTCCATAACAGTCTTCCAATTGTCATTTTAGAAGAGTCTGATCTCATTGTTTGCTTTTCATTTTCAATTATTCCATCTTCCATGTTATTTCCTGTCATTCTTTTTTCCCTTCTACATCTCCCTCCCCTGCCATTCTTTTCTGCTCTCCGTGACACATACTCGGTGGCAGCCTCTCATCCTCCATTCCCCTGGGAGAAAGGTAAAGCAACGACGCACAACGAGCTGAAATTCTTTGTGTAGGCTTATTCTCTCACATTTAATCTTCCGCAATGCTAGAGACCATCATTCCCAATTTTCTTTGTAACTGGCTTGACAGCACATTGACAGTAAAGCTGTGGCTCAACACATATAGATAAAATACACACATATATGTTTTAGAAATTAATGTAGAGAGCAATAAATGTATGAGAGAGAGAGAAAGAGAGCGAGAGAGAGAAATAGATCATCCCTTTACTCACTTTCTAATGCACAATGACATGTATATTGCTGCAGCATGTAGCTTACATATTATAAACTGGAACAGGAAGGCATTTGACAGTGTAAGGAGGTCTATAGGAGGACACACAGTCATCACTCTCGAAATGCAGAATAAGTACACCTTGTTATAATCCTGAGCAATGCTGCTATGCATCTTGCACACAGCTAGATGGAAGCAGATAAATTGGGGTTTCATCAACATTGTCTAGGTTGCTGGACTGCTCCTTTGCAGTGAAGATGGAGCTAAGCTGAATAAACCATTATTCCATTCCAACTTTCAGCCATCATCACAAAATTGGGGTCTAACTCAAAGAATAAGAGCATAGTTACATGCAGCTTTTGTAAGTTTCTTTCGAAGGCAATTCTCCTAAAATGGCTGGATGGTTAAATAGGTGTTGACCTTTTGATGGTAGCTTTATCCTAAGACACCACTCTAACTTTGAGATGGAGAATACTAGAATTATTTGAAACAAAAAAAAACAAAACATGTTCAGTGTCCTTTGCAACAAGTTGGCAAATGTTGATATCTGTCTAAAATTTTGCCTCAGAGTTTGAAGAATTCCTGAACATTTACCTCAGATGATTTCAATCAGTTTCTTTTTAGGAAAGCTGAACAGACATGTTCAGTAAATTATAGCTTCACATTAAGTTACAATTGCATTGATGATAATGCTTAGCAACAGGGGCTACTTTAGACCTTGGATCATCACTATTCAACAGATGAAAAGCCCTATAATGAGACCACTACTCGTTGAAATGACCTAATACCCATTACTGCACACTTTCCAGTTTTTATACAAGTTTTTTAAGTGGGTGTGATAAATGTTTTATTTTATTTTTATTTTTTATGGATGTTAAGGATGTATAAATGCGTTTCATGATGTTGTCTAAAATGGGATAAATTACATCCCATCCTACAACAACTTCGAGATGAAAGGACTACCGTATTAAAGAGGTAAAGTAAGTTTTATCTGTCCTCACTATGGATTGTTTTAATGCTGATATTATCATTATTTAGAACAATATAATCACATCCTGACATCATATTAAAAACAGCATTAAAATATTAGAGGCAAAAGAAAGAAACTAATCTCGCCATGAATCTTGTGTTTATGGTCCATCTAAAATATGAGTCACGGCTTTAAGAGGAGATAGAACACACTTGAATTATACATCATTATCAGCAAATAAAGAGCATCCGGTCCCACAGTAATCATACAGGCATTCTTGCTGGTTGAAATTGCTAATGGAGTTTCAGGTGTCTGATTTACAGTCCTCTCTTCCGAAGATAAAGCCTTTCCCTAATGTTATGCTGTTCTGGTCTCCTGGGATTATATTAAGTGTTGAGAATGTCAAATGGGAGTGCGAATGCCCATAACCAAAGCTAATTAGGGATGTCATTTATTGCTACTGGATGCGTGTGCTTGCGTCTACCTCATTTTTCTGAATATGGATTCACAATACATGCCCTCATGCAGAGTTTAGTGTAGTATTTGGGTTGCCATGACAGAACAAAAGAACTTAACGTGCCTGTTTGAAATGCAGTTATTGGATCGCTACGTTCTCCGTTCTCTTTCTGTTCTGGTGTGAAACGGGGCTATATTAGCACATGACTGTGAGTCTGCCTACAAAAAGTAAAACGCCCATGTCAAGGGTGCTTAGTGCGCACTCTTTTTCTGGAATGCATGAGAGGAAAACAACTTGATATTGACATGGTGTGGCATAATGTTCCTCCCGACCGCTCCTCCTTGACCATCAATCACCACGATGGCCCATTCATCAAGTGGCCCCGCTGGTCCGGCCCCCTTGTGACACACAAACGTTTTTCCAATTTAAAATCTGATATTGATGGAGCACTGCGTCCTGCTGCAGCCTCTTAGAGCTTCTCTGGGGGCAATATACTCATATGTACACTCACTCACTAGCCTGTATCATAATTCAGACGAGCATATTTCCATGTCTGAGGTTCAAAGAAACTGTCCCCCTGCCCACCACCTACACTGAAAAAGGATATTAAGAAAAAAATATCACAACGTTTTTATGTGATAAACAAAAAACACGTGAGATCTGAGTTAAAAGCGGATTTTTTAAGGGTTATTCCCATCAAACTCAATATACATAGGTATCAACAGGTGGTTTGTAACATTTAGCTATGATCAACAATCTGTGCATTGGCATCTTTCTTAAATCCCAAATTTCTGGCACACTGGCAACACTTAGGTCTAGAACATGATATAATAAGAAGATTAAACAAACTTTGTCAGCATTTACACTGTTACAAACCACATATTGCAAATAAATGAAAAACATATAATGCAATAAGATAATACTTACAAATTATAAAATATAAGACACTTATATATGAACCATTTCATTTCAAGTAAACCAAAAAGATCAGTGTTCTTCAGTGGTTAAGGGATTTAAGTTGACATACATGTTAAATCATTGATTCCTCAAACAATTGAAAAATTAAGCAATAACTTGACAAACTAACATTATTTACAAAATGAAATAGTCCTATTTGATGAAAAATTGAGATAGCAAATAATAATTTTTTTGCGCATTTTTAACAAAATTGTGGTGGAAAGTTCTAAAACAGAGAATTTGAATCAGCAAATCCAATGGAATACATATATCTCTGTTATGCCTTTTTTAAAATGTTCTAATTGCCTGGCTTCCCAGCTTTTTAAAGATTACTTTAATAATAATAAAAAAATCTACAGAGTTTCCGATAAATTCCTTTACCCACACAGGCTTTTGTATTTTTTTCACACAAAGGTGATGTTTCAATTTCATGAAATCCTCAAATAGACATAAAAAGCTGAATATGGTAGCATCTACATAGCAGTGTAGGTTCTTCCTAAAGATCGTACAGATCTCATAAATGTCAAATGTGGTTACCGAAGGCAGCAACCTTGGAACCTTTTTATGACAGTAAGTGAAATCTCATTTCGAATTGAATTTCTGTGGTTTAAATGACATTCAGTGTCTCTGAGCTCCACACAAATCACAGCTGTTGCTGTCAACATCAACAGATTCTTTGAGGATAGGTGCTTGGAGCTGATTGTGTTTGACAACACCATCTTGCAAATATCATCGGTAAACCAAAGATGAGCTTAATACGTCTCTCAGCTCTCTGAGCCCTCTGAGCTCTCATGGCTATTCATTCTTGTGTGCATGATGACATCAAAGTAAAGAGCACTGTGTCGAGATCAAACACGCCAGGAAATCAGTGCTCCGATGAGAGAAGTGTTCTGATTTATTTATTCTCAAGAGCTTATATGGGTTACCGTCCTGGTGTATCGTGCTTGAAAAACTGACAGGTTTAATGATTTTTGCATGCAAGATGTGAAGTAAAATCTTTTGATAGACTAACTTTCAGCAGGTGTGAATTTGGAATTAGTTTTTATTCAAATTCATAACATTTTTTGATTTTGCATTTTCAATTCATAGCTTGATTGAAGCAGATATATAAATCTTTTTTTTTTGTCGTCATCAAAAACTTTCCTCTGATTAGTTGACATGCTGAGTCATACCAGTTAGATTTGGGAGAACTACATTTTATTATATCTTACCCAGCAATGAGTTGTAAAGTTCAATCTGCTCTTTGCTTTTGAACAAGATTGTATTCAGAAAAACCCTGCCTTTATGTAAAATCTTTCGCTGTCACCTTTTTTGCAGCTCTCAATATTTTTTAGCAGAAAAAAAGTTTGTTCTGTTGTTTTCATAGGAAGTCTAAGAGCACAGGTTAAAATAAAAGCAAGAAATTAAATTATTTACGGTTTTGTTGTTGAGATACAACACTAACTAAACATTTGCAATGTGTGTGTCCTGCTTCAAGAAGAATGTAATAAATAAATGAAGAAAAATGAGAATGGCTCCAGAATGAGACTTCACGTTTCAGGCTACATTCACAAAAATGATTGCGACACAGAATTCAAAGATCTATAAATGTGATAAACCAATATTTCATTCCAAACGTCTGTACCACAGGCACTAACACGTACCCCTGAAATCAGATATGCAAGCTTTTAAACTGAAAGCTTATACAAAGCCTCATATGTCTTCAGTTCTCAAACACTTGCCTAAATGTTAGTCTAAATAAATTGATTGAGAATAATCAATTACCTTTGTATTAACTGAAGGATTTAATGTATATCATTTGAAATTCACTCTCATTTTGTGTAGTTTAACAATGAATTATGTGGAATGGCACTTCAATAAGGAGTCTTATGATGATGACAACAGTAAATTAACGTGACAGATATCTCAACTGGATATCACGTTGATCTTCACTCTGTAAGGCAGTTTTTATTATTAGGTTGCGCTTTGAAACTTCACATTATGACATAAAATACACTGCCTCCGTGTAGAAAACCGCATTTCTGCCCCTACCTTCGTAAAATCCTGTAAGCTAATACTGCACACAGTTTTTGCTGAAAAGCGCAGTGCAGTATATCTTCCAGAAGGGAAATGGACAAGAGGCCTGGATGAAGGCCAATACCTAAGTTCTACTCTCCGAAGCTCCCCATTGGACGCCGGTCTTAATGGACAGGCAACATTCCACCTCTAAGTGGTTTGACATCTTGCTGCCATAAATAAACACTAACAGGGATGCTCTATTAGGCTAAGCATGGCTCTGTGTGTCCCTCCAAAGCCAGCGAGCACCCTTCTAATGGTTCGCTAATGCCTTTATTGGATTAACCCAACATCTCCGATTGCAGCGTGTCACAGCTACAGCATTCTGGCGGATTTGATGGAATGGAGATGGCTGGGCTGGGATTGATATTACACTGGCCCAAGAAGCCTGCAATTAAGAACATTTCCAACTCAAGATTAGACTTATACTTGATAACCAAATGCATTTTCACCAAAACACACTGCAGCCCCCTCTTACAATTGGAAATTATTTTTGTAAAATGCTTAGGCTTTTAGACTTTTCAGCATGTCTTTTCTTTTTTTTCTTTTTTATTTACATGGCACCCTGTCTTTTCCTGCTTGGCTTGTGAAAAAAAAAGAAGAAGAAGGTACTGTTGATCTCTTTTGTTTTCCAAAATGTCAAACTGGACAAACAGTGGACAAAGATGGGAAATGACAGGGAAAATGTGTGAAAGTGGACTGGACTACTAAAGTTTACATCACCAAGCTATTAATTCTTCATGCAACATTGATTTTCATTAAATCCACACACTTGTGCTTTTGCAGAGATAAAAGACTATTATGATTTCCCCATTATTTATGCTGCCTTGGAGGTTGCAAATTTTAACCTGCAGACTACGGAAGCAATTACTGTGTGAATAACGCAGATGGTGCAACAAACAAAGCACTTAAGAAAATGTTTTTTCCATTAGACAGACACTTTGGACTCTATAAGGACTTTGGCCTCTGTGTCATCCTCTCTGAAATTTTGTGTGCATTTGCATGTCTATATCCTCACTGTGTACTCTGCTTATGACCCTTTCCTGTCTTTTATCAAATCTAAATGTGTCAAAACTGTCCAGCAACTTTTAGTGAAGGTAAGTTGCTAATTGTAAAGATCCTTGATAAAAATCTGCCCAAATGCTTTTCTTCACATAGATTTAAATGCTCACATAAGGGTATTCACACCCGCACACACACAGATTGTGTTTTGCTGTTCTCACAATCTTAATGTACTGCTAATGGATCCGAATTGACCAGTTGCATAGTCCTCTCACACCCTGAGGAGTTTGTTAGTGGTGCTAATGCAGGTTGCTGCCATCAGTATCCGCTCATATCTCCTAATAATGCTCACCATGCTAAATAGGGCTGTCACAGACTTACCATCCAACACAAAAAATGAATCTGTTAGAAAGCAGAGTGTATGCTCTGCAACGTTTCATCAATATTCCTTCCTAATATTTTACAGGATCTTTAGAGCCTCTTGAGCAGATCCTTATGCATTTGTTGACCTTATTTCTTATCTTAACAAATGATTACTTCCAAGATCACAACAAATTTTGTAAGTTACCCCAGAAGCTTACAGTGTCCATGTGCATTGTTGACCATTACTGAATTAAAGGTCCAAGTGAATAACCCTAACCTTATTTTCGATGAATCCATGATAGGGTTCTTTGATTTCAACCATATCAAACTGTATGCACTTTTGGCAATTTACATCCTTTTAGGCTTTGGCTTATGTTATCTGTTCATCTGGTACTTTATTAAAGAAAGGAGGAAAGATTGAAAAAATTGTTATTGTACGACGTGTGTAAGTGCTGACCAAACCTTCAGATGTACAAGTGTGTAAATCTTTACAGTACAGGCTGTTAGAGAGTGGAGCGTACTTAGATTTGAATGTTATATATAAGATTTATTACACGGTCACTCTCAACTTTTGAGTAATGCTGAATGTAACATAATGCCCAAATCAACGATTTTCTATCTGAAACTACTTGGTATACGGAACTTGTAAGAATCTATCGTCACACTTTTTGAAATTTTGGTGCTCATTTTGTTCATCTTCAGCTTACATAAGCTAAGACTGTGTGGGTTATATCTCACCCGTGCATCACATGACTAAAGCAGAGAGAAACATTTGCACACACTGTCTCAACAGCTAAAATCACAACGAAGTATGTCGTATGAGAGCTAAATAACAAAAAAAAAACATCACGCAGATTCCCACCATATTTCTCTATCATAAGCATTCAAACATGATGTATACATTGGCAGGCAACAAAGGACTTGGAGTCTTGTACAAGGCCCATGTTGTCCCAAGAACTCTATAATATGTGGTCCAAAGATAAGTCAGGACCATTCCATTGGCAGACAACACTGCTTAAGCCCTCCTTACAAGATATATCTGGACAATGTTACATTATGATTAATAAAACATATATAGATAGATAGATGTCAGCCATCAAAACCCAAGTCTAACAAGTTAAAAAAGGGGCATATTATCATTTTATGTAGAGGAGTCAGACATATTGTGTTCCATTAATCGATCCTTTTCTTGTTTACTGGCAAAAGGGGAGCAGTCTAATTAAAAGGTTTAGTTGGTTGTAACTGTATATCATCTGTCCACGTAATCTTTCTGAGTGGTTGTGATCATGTTTGTCATAATCGTCATATTTATTCCTGTCACTACATGAGCAGTATAAAAGAATGAAAATAGTTGTATTTGCTTTTCTTTATTTATAACATCAGTGAGACTTGTTATGTTGCTTACTCCAGTCAATTGGACATTTAGGTGTGTCTATAATCTTCTTCTCTATTCTCACAAACAATTTGCCCAAATCTCCACATTCTATGTTGACATGCTGTTGATATTTCCCTCTCAAAGCAAATCAGTACCTTGGCACATAGTGTAGCTTTCATAGACTTCTAGATTATGCCCAGTTAGTTCGGAGAGTGATTTTTACATAAGAAAACATAGTCCAAAAAGAGCCAGTGTAAAAGAAATTGATACCCCGAAGTCTTCCATTGACTTTCCAGTGACGTTGTCCTTAACAACTGACAAAAGACTGATGGGTGTACAGATGATTTGAGCCTATAATTGGACACACGGTGAGTTCTTCAGGCTGATTTCTTAGGCCTCTTCACACACACGCGTTCACATTCAGTTCTTCTGTTAGAGTGGGGCACTGAAACCTCCAAGGCATCTCCTCAGAGAAGACTGAAATAAAAGATTTGAATTGACTAAACTAAAACAAAGCGAAGATTTCATGCGCATAGAAAAGTTTCTTCAAAGCATTTAGTTCCGAGGTGCCACTGAATCGGTGTGCCTCAAGGACATGTGTGCATAACAGAGAGGCTCTCTAGCCAAACTTTGTCTCTTTTCATGCATCATTAGCACCTTGAGTTTGGTTGTTAATTAACCTAAGCTAAAAGCTTCCTCATCAGGCTTTAAACAGATACTAGGTGCAAAGAATATCTTGTTCTCTCACTCATTTTTTTCAAAAGTATCAGATTACTTTGGAAGTTTGGAACAATGGTGAAACACGAATCAAAACTTAAATAGTCCATTTGCTTATTATAAACACAAGTTCGAATAAAGTGTTTTCCCTGTCCTCTTTTACCAATGTTATTGTGTTTACGAAACAAGAAAATATGAAAATGTTTAACATGATGTTACGTGACTTTTCACTTAATTCTAGCTTTTTATCTTTTAGTTACTAATTGTTGCAGTTTTTCTAAAACAATCTGTCTCTATTATGTTGAGTACAATTTTTCAACTTCTTAAACAGTCCATAAATGTTGAGTGTTTGGTTTCAAAGCCACACACCATTATATCAGAGTTAAGTAGGTAAAATTAAGTTAACTGCTCTGACCTTAACCTTTTACACTGCAGAAACAATGAGCAGGCTTAATGATAACCATCAACCCATGCAGATTCCTGCATGTTTTTCGATGATTAATCTCTACTCATCTGCTCAATGGCTTCCTTCCTTTCACTGTATGTGTGGTAAATATCCATCATGATTTCACAGTGTCTAAATTTTCTCATTTTATTTGCTCTAATCCCTTGCAGCGGGTCAAGAGAGGAGAGAGAAGCAGAGCGAGAGTTGAGGGAGAATAATGCCATTTCAGGATAGGCCTTATTTAATTTACTGCAGGTCGATAGAGGTTCTCCAATTGCCTCTCCCAGATTAATAAGTAACCCACACGCGCTGTCCATCACTGTCCATCTCCCATTAGGCTTCTGAAATGGGGGCCCAAATTGCCTTGCAAGGTTGACTCTGATGGAAAACACACTCTCTCTCTCCTTTTCTCTTTCCATTGCTATCCATTTCTCCCCGACACTTTTTTTCTGCCAGCTCTCAGGTTTCATTTTTAAGATGCACTTACTGGAGAGCAAGAAAGATATATTAAAACCGCACGGGTATCCATAAAACGGCTTGTGATGATGAGGTTTGTGACATTTTGTGACTTCCACTTTTAATGACGATTCAGTGCGTTTTTCTTTTTTAATGCTTATCAGCCAAGAACTGAGGGTATATAAATTTGTCATTAAATCTATACAATATCAGGCTTCTGAGCCTGATAATGGTATTTCCCTAAATGGGGTCCAATCTCTGAGCCGCAGCAATGCAAACTGTTAGTGTTGTTTCGACATTAACGCTTTGAATCATCATTTCAAATTTTCAGCATCAACTGAAATGCAGTTACTTTTCTTGCCAAGCGAAATAAAGATTAAATTCATCAAACATATAATAATACATACACAAATTGGAATTTGAAAATCAATGTGGGTTGTCACATTAAATATCAGCCCAAGGACTTCTTAAAATGTTTTGATTTATGCCAAAATCAAATACAATTTTCACAGCCATAAAGTGGATTCTGTTACATCCCGACAGTGTTAAAACCTGGAGCCTAAACTTTTCTTTTCATTTACCTGCTTCAACTTCAATTTCTATTGCTTATAAACTCGTTTAATGTAATTTTCCTTTGCACAGTTCTTGTATGACTTGTGAATTGCCTATTAAAAGCCTAATTAATCATTTTCCTTGGAAAGTATCTCTACTGTTGAGTGCTGACCATTTGCTTTTCACCACATAAGTATTATTGATATGTTGGGCCATTTAAACCAATCATCCCAAACCTAAAACATCCTGCAAAGGAAGTGTTAACAAGATAAAATGAGGTTTAATTGGAAATGTCTGAGGGATAACTATAGTTTTGCAAGGATTTTGCCAGAAGAGCAAAACAAAGAATTAAGAAAACATTTATTATGACATATTTTTGCAGCCATCATTTCAATAAGAACTTTGAACCCTGTGAGAAATTCTCCATCAATCACTTGTCTTCCAGATTTCTTCAGGAATATGAAAGTTCCTAATTGATGAAATTGACATCTGGATTCACATCACTCCCGCTTGCTCCAAATTTTCCAGCCTTCCAAATGAATTTGAGTTCATTTGAGTTGTGTTTGTGATTTTTGACAAAAGTTGCTGGGTATATGAAGCACTCAGTGACATCCGCAAATGCATCTCCCATCTGTATCTTTAAAGACATTTTAACACCACTTGCATGTTATTAACCCTGTAATGCCAAATGTATCATATTTGATTCATACATTTTCTGAAATGTTTTGCGTAATTGACACCTTTTGCATAATTTAATGGTGAAAACTTTGCTCAAAATCCTATTGTACACAATCAGATATACCAGATAACAGGGGGCAGAAGACTAAACAAAAAAGAATCTTGACTTATCGCATAGTATGAAAAATTCATTTTTGTTTTTTCTTTTTGCATATTTTATTAAAAGGCCAAATAAAGACTTCAAACCAAAAAAAAGTAATTTTCTGTTTTGTTTTATTCTTGGATCAGGCTTTAAAGGGTTAATACCTAACTCATTTTCAACATGTTTTAATGCAGCTATCCATTGAAGAATAAAAAATGTAAAAAATAATTGTAACTTTTATTTGATTTCTGATCTGTATTATTGTAGTTGAAGTGTTTCTTAAAACTACCTTTTGTAATTGAGTCATTTGGATCTTATTAAATAAGCTCTTATTTTTAAATCACACAGTGATTCATGTTTGAAAGAACCTAATTTACGATTGCTACTGGGCCACACTGTCAAAACCACAAAGACTTCACAGGTGGATCAACACCACTATGACGTTGTTATGATGAGTGCAGGGTCATGTTCTACACTTGTAGCTCATGAGAAAATATCAGCTTGAAAGATTCAATGTTTTAGCTAGCTTCAGTGTATCTAAAGTTCACATTCATTTAGAACTTCCAGGCTGCATAGATTCTTTTCTAGTTGGTTCTTGATGTTGAAACATACAGTGACTATTTTGCAGGTATTTTTTTTTGCAGAATCTAAGTTGAATGCGCAAGACATTTTAATAATATTCAAGTGTATTTCCAAGCCTAAAATCCGGTCGATAGCCATCAATTGGATTTATGTTACAAGCCTGCACAGTGTTTTGGTGCTTGTAACAGATAAACCGGCAGTGACTGAGGCTGAAAATCTCAATGGTGATAACGTATTATCTCCCCACACCAGCTGAGCTGAATGAGGATTCTCCTTCAGTGTCAATGAAAAAAGATGGTGTGGCAGAGGAAATAGATAAAAGAAAAAAAAAGGAGTGGTAGAGTACATGTCTGTCTTTATATGGGACTCTCCCCACCAGGAAAAACAGCATTGATGGTCATTTGGTGAAGAATAAAAACGGCATGTGTTTACATTCCCTTTACAAGTTAGTGTTCAACTGCAAAAAAATATGGCTTTGTTTTTTAGGAACACAGATATAGTTATATTGCTGTGAAAAAAAGACACCTTGAAAGAATTCAGTTGACAAGAGCAACCTTTGAATGCAGAGGAAACACCATCACTTTACAAAACAGGACACTTATTTGTGTTTTTATTCTCGCTTTAAAACCTTAACCCATTGTACCTTTTATATCTATTGATTTGGATCGCCAAAAACAACATATAAATCTTTTGTATGATGAGTGAACCATAAGAGGAGTTTGTCTTCTATTCCAAGCATGCCATTTTCTGTTTTCCTCCAGTTTGGTTTTACAGCATCATTCAGTAATGACTCATGTCAGTGGGGAGTTGTAACAGGTCTCTGGCTTATCTTAAAGTGCTTTTATTACAGCAACACAAAAAACCTTCCTGCATAAATACGTAAGAAGGAAAACATTTTTATTTTAATTTTCATTTGAGTGTTGTTTGAAAAATGTTGCAACAGTAATACATATATTTAGAGCTTATTCATGTCGTCTGCTAATGTCACAAACATTTGTGAGCATGTGTTAAATGTGTTATTGTGCACAAAACAGCCACAGTAATAGAACTGGTATGTTGTATTGTGTAGCTCCCCCTTGTTCTGCTTAATGAGCTCTGACCCATTAGGGCTGTCAGTGGTTTTAATACGATTGCTGTTCAGTGATAAAGGGCATCTTCATTATGCAGAGTGTCATAGTTAAAGGAAGGAACAGTGTTGTCTAATACTAGTTATAGGGGTCTGGATATAGGCACCTTCATGTTGTTAATAAATCAGATTTTCATTTGTGAACTTGCAAACATCCTCTGATTCTTGCTGTGTCACAGATTTTAACAGTTTGTTATGGCTGAAGCACACTGCACCCCGATGAGGGTTTATGCAGATGATTGTTTCTCTTTTGAGCCTCTGCACATTGCTGCAAATCCTTGAGGGACAGGGGGGACATGTCCCCCCACCCAGTTTCTGATAAACATGAATTGAAACCCCCCCCACTAAAAAGAAATACAATAGTTTATTCAAAATTGAACAAATGTTTGTTTCAGACATTTTTCATTCTTTACATGTTAGATTCACATCTAAAAAAGAAAAAAATGAAATGGCTGAACAAAACATGTTTGAATGATTTTTGACATCTCTAGTCCCCCCCCTCCAATTTGGAATACTAAGACTAGAAATACATAATCAATGCTAAAAAGCATTTCAATGTTATAGAGAATGACACAAGTGGCTAAACATTCAATTTAACAACATTTGAATATTCTTAATGGGGAACTCAATCTTTTAAGGCATATTTATTATTACTTTTACTTTTATTATCTACTGAATGTGTCAGTGGTTGCATTTACTGACACAATTCTACAATTTAACTGCAAAAGCTCTTTTTGAAGACATGGATAAGATAGTATAAATTTTCAATTTTTAGAGGAAAGTCCCAAACGAAAAATCATGGGGATTTTGACATTGGTTACGAAAGCTGAAAAGACATGTAGGATTACCATTAACAGTTTAAAAAAGTATACGAAAAAATATATATTTTAGTTTAAAGGAAACTTGTGTAAACAAGAAGCATGGATTGATTAAATGTATATGTGTATAGTTAGAGTAAACAGTTATAGTTGCACCAGATACATTCAGAAAATCATGCAAACACAATAGTATATATCAGTATATATCAGGTTGAGGCTGTTTAATCAGAGAGACATATTATATATTCACTTACAATATGATGGTTATGAAAAAATGTTGCAGACACCGTCACAGTTTAGAATGCTGTGAAATAACACATTTAATTTAAACTTTAATAAGGCTTATCAATAAATACTGCAGGACAATATGAACTGAGCTGTTAATGTATCCAATTTCCTTTGCTGTACTTCGATAAGAACATCCCTAACTGATAAACAGTCCTAGCATGACCTTTCTAGAGAATTGAATATGCTTCCATCCAAATTTAATTATTTTCAGGGAAGACTTTCGACAAGGCAAAGCCAAGACACAAACAATATTGGAGCACAGAAAAGGGGTTTACTGGATTCACTTGTATTTACAGACTGATGGTAGAATATGTTACGGAGACATAAACCTTGCCCTTTTACAATTTTATATGAGAGTTACACATCAAATGGTGGCCCTGTAGTGTGGTGGTTAGTACTGTCACCTCACAGCAAGAGGGTTCCTGGTTTTAGTTCCCGGGGGATTGGGACCATTCTGTGTGAGGTTTGTATATTATGAGGGTTATTTAACTGCCCACGTCCTCATATGAGGTCATAGAATTCATGCCTCTTCAATTATACTTCTTTTTTCTTCGATTTTGTCCTCTTGACCTCATAGTGGACACTATCACACACTACTGCTTGAAATCTAAAGTAAAATGGTTTAACACATTTTCAACCAATTATGTTCTTATTGTGTAATTAAAATTGTGTAAATAAGTAATTTGAACAGTCAAAATCAAATTGCAAAAACATTTAATTAAATATGCAAACAAAGATTGTAAGTTATATCTATTTATTAAACTTATTAGGTCCTACTAATCCGATATATCATGAAAAAGCAAAAATGCACACCAAATAAAAGCTCTGGTCTCAGGAGGTGAAGGGTACTCTGGCTTCTTCTTACCTTCCAAAAAAATTGCATGTTAGGTCAATTGGACTGTCCAAATTGGCACTAGGAGTGTGTGGTTGTTTGTCTCTGGTGGTTCTGTGATGGACTGGTGGCCTGTCCAGGGTGGGCCCTGCCTCTTGTCCGTTGGGAGCTGGGATAGGCTCCAGTCATCCTGTAGAGAATAAAGTACACATCATCGTGGCTGTTGGTGCCATTTTCTATGGAGTAATTTATGCTCATGTTTAGTTATTATTTTTGGATGATTTTGGATCTATGTTTCATATAATATTTATGATTGCAGTTTTACTAAGTTATTGCTTTGCTAATTTATAATTGATTTAAGTTTAATCTGCATTTATTTTAATGTTTAAAACGATCTTGACTAAATAGCCAATAGAAACTGACGCTGAGCGATAACGTTCGGAGCTCGCGCTTTGTCGAATGTAAACTGACGTTTTTTGTCTGTTTAGAATTTTCAGTAAAGACGGGGTGAACACACCGTTTTCTACCGTCGTTAAAACCATAACACGCGTAGACTCGTTCTTTCCATCAGACCGAGTGGTTATTTGCATTCATCAAAACGAAGAAATGGTCACCAGCCAAAAAAGGACATTTAGCCACTACAGTGGCCACCATCTAATAGTTTTTTTCTTTTCTTTTTTACACATCCCAAATTGTACATTGGTGAATTGAAACTATATTTCAGAGACATTTAAGTCAATGAAATTTTTATTAAAAAGTAATACGACAAAAAGAATACATTTTTAAAAAAGAAAAAGTTAACACAATCTATGCATGATATTGCACTTTCTAAGCATTTGTTAAAAATGGTCTCCAGGTCGTGTATTGGCACAGACAGGGGCAAGGGGACTGGCCTTATGTGTGCCATTCCACTGTTCAAGGCCACAATCTGGATCTGTCTTACTGGTATTCCCATTGTTCACCATTTGTGCCCTGTCACAGGTTGATCTCCTCTGGCATATTAGCTGACCCACTATCTGTAACACTCATCCGCATGTACTCCCCCTGTCACGTCCCGGAGATATTGAACACTTAATAAAACACACGCTCCGGGGCTCAAATGTCACCATTCTAAGCAGGGCTCCGTCAATACCTCCCTGACCTTTCCCCGTGTTTACCCTTGTAGGACATCAGGCTTGGTGGTTGTGTGGCGAAATGGAAGGCAAACAGAGAAGTCATGCTGTGCAGGAAGGTACACAGGAGGCTTTGCACGACAGGCATGCAGAGCAGCAAAGGCTACAGTAGCATGGCCTAAGGAGAGATGTGAAACCCGCAACAGCAAATCTCTTAGCTGTTGTGTGCCATGTTGTTTCAATGAGGAGAAGTCATTTGAAAGAAAAAAAAAACACTTAAATGCAGAACAGCACGTGAATGTGAAGTTAAATGCTCTGGATAAATGAAAATGGGAAAGAGCAGGGACCTTTTTTTCTGTCTGTGTCGGTGTGTGTCAAGTATTATTTTCTTTTCTTCATGGAGAAGGCACCAATGCCTGTCTTAAATAATGGTTTGATAGCATTTTTTTATTTTATTCCTATTATTTCTGAATTAACCTCTTTTTTCAAATTTTTGGTGTTCAGTTGGATGGATATCCATTTATTCATAAGTGTTGCTCTACCATCCATACAAAAACCCGTTTTGTAAATTCCTTCTTCAGTAAGTAAAACATTAATTGAGTGACTAACATTTTCATGATTATAAATCAAGTATAAGACAATGACCAGAATAACTAATATTCACAAAAAGGTAATAACAAACAAGAAGAGCATATCCTCAGAAAGCTTTGTGTGGCGTCTATAAGCCTTTAAAGCCACTGCTCTGACTGATGAACTGAGTAAAGTACCTTTTCACTCTTCATGACGAACAAAACTAATTTAAAGTTCCTTTTCATTCTGAGTTTTAATTTTTTGTTTTAACCTCCAGAGAGCCAAGCTTTTACTTGGTGTGCAATTTTCCTTTTTTAAAGATATTTTTGTCATGGTATGGATAGTTCTTCTTCATGTAGGCTTAGTGGGTGTATCTTATATTTAAAACATTTGTTTATACATTTAATTAAATGCTTTTGCAATTTGGTTCTGAGGGTCCAAAGACTTATATACACAATTTTAATTACATAATAAGAACATGATCGATTAAAAATGTGTAAAACCATTTTATTTTAAATGTCAAAAAGTAGTCTGATACTGTCTACCATGAGGCCGAGAGGTCAAAGTTGAAAGAAAAAAGAAGTATCATGGCAAAGAGAGGTAAAAATGCAGTGTCTTCATATGAGGATGAAGGGTCTCAAGAGGTTAAAACACAGCATTACAAAGAAAAAAATGAATTCTGCTCTCTCATATGGAAACACATTTCTGATTAGGCATATCAACAGCCATCAGAAATCATATACAGAATTGTGTACAAAATGAACTAACAATGAACACAAACAAAAATCATCCTTGAATGAATATTTCCTGTCTCATGCCTCATTTTTTTTGTGGTCAGCTTTACAGAAAGACCCATATACAACACTTAATATTTTGGACAGAAACTTGGACATGTGTTCAGAGAGGTGTCAGAACTGCTATGTGTATGTTAGTCAAATTCAATTTTTTTTATACCGACTGTGCATGATGTATGTGACAGTACATCATGGTGGATGTCATGTACTAAAATCAAGAAAATATAGAAAAATATTTGAAATCACAACTCAGGAAAAAACTCAGCATCTGGTGTAGTATACTGTTCTTCTAAAAAACCCTAAGTGGTAAGCAATTACTCCCACAAGCTGCTCTATACCATTGAAAATATTAAAGTTTTTGTTAATATATCTGCTATAGTCATATTCAGTTAGGTTTATCCTAACATTTTTCTTTCTCCTGTAGCAGTATGTGCCAATACTACAATAGTAAAGCTTGGCACATTCATTTCCACATAGATAATAAAAATTGTGCTTTTTTTATCATGCTGAAATGTGGTATAATGGTGTTATTCTTGACATACTATTTACAAGAATCCATTGCTAACTGGGGGTTTTTACAATATGGTATGATATGATTCAGCGATGAAACATTTTCAAACAGATAAGGTGCATTTACATTTAAATTCCTACTAATACTGGTTAATCTCTACATTCTTAACAATTACTTTCCTGCACAACGCTGTTAGAAGTAGCCAAACTTTTACTGTTATCTGCTTTGCACCATGCTGTTCTATTACAAATACCCTAACTTCCATTACAAAGAGTTTGATTGGAAGCAGTTTAGGAAATAACAAGATAAATGTTTCGACGGGCTCAACGTACTCTAAAAGGACAAAAACTATTGTCTTCACCCACTGCTCTGTCTCTGTCTTTCTCTGTGGCATCATTAAGATAGTGGAGATTAAAGCTGTGAGGGATTAATGGACACCCACCACTGCAGAACAAAGCTGGTCCAGGCACACAGGATCACAGGTAATGAGGAAGTGGCATGAGTTATGACTTCATGCAGGGTCAGGCAGATAAATTTGGAGAGCAGAAGTGGTCACTGCTGACTTATCACCGTTGTAGAAATGACAAAAGAATAATGCAATTTCGGGTCTTGTACAGTGACATTCCTTACACAAGGGCATAGAAATACTTCTAGCTATGGTTTTTGGCAAATATGCTTGTAAACAGCAGAGAGTTTATAGGGGAAGAATGATCATGCTTGTATGAAACAAACAAATTGGAAAACGGAGAAAGCTGCCAAGACTATATTTAAAAAAAAGTTATACATGGTAACGTTGTGTCTATCCACTCATTTAAATTGGCTAATCTGTTGTTTAAATTGTTCTTTTTAATATTCAGCTGCCACTCAAGTGGATATTGTGATTTGACCAAACTCCTTGGATACATTTTGGGTTCAATGTTTCTTTCCATTCTGAATAAATGCTGTGATGAATTACTAAAATATTTACAACAGAGAATCAACAACTCACACATCCATGTAGTTTCCATCAATCAAAGATGCCCCCTTAAACATGGTGGCTTAGTTTTAAGAGATTAAACCTCATGGTAAGGTGAATGTTTAAGGAACTTCTATACATGATTAGGTTTTGTAATAACAAAGTTATCAGGAAGGGTTGGGGTAAAATCTCTGCTGGCCATGAAAGAGGCTTTGTCCCAAACTCCACCACATTGTAAAAACCTCATCCCATTTTAAAAAATGCACAACAAAACATAGTTCCAAAAGCATCATCTTAAAATGAAAGTGGTACTGTTTGGCACTAAGACAAATGAACTAGTAAGGACTGAAGTTGGATCAAGATGGTGATTTATAATGAAACATTTTTCTTCCATTTTTAATGTAGACAGTCTTAAAAAGAGGAGTGTATGAAAATATATTAACTTGAATATACTCAAAGCAAAATGAAATAACACAATTTAATTCACCAACAATATGGATGGACAGTTTCTGCCACAATTTATTAATTTTGTGACGTGTCAACTGAACTGCCAAGAGCTAAACTTTAAAGCTGATACTTCTTCCCCTTTAAGTGAGACAAACCAGAATGTCACTTCGCTAATAGAGTTCACTACGGTCCTACATAAAATGCCACGTGTTAGCGAATGAATAGCTTAATTAGAAGGCATATGTTGCTCACGTTTGCCTCCAAGCAGACACCAGACAGACTGGGCCTGGCTGTAACATTTCCAGTCGAGCCAGAATGTTATAGGCCGTAACACTGTGATGTCATGCATAATGACAAGGTTTGCGCCCTCTCTGTACTTGACTAGAGTAGAGGTATGGATGAAAAGAGCATCTACCTGAAAACTGTGGTTGGACACATTACATGGTCGACTGAATCTGTTTGAGCAGCCTCAATATCATATATATTGTTATTGTTTTTAAGTTTCATTGTGTCACTTTCATTAGTGTGACAGTGTGGATTACTTTGTGGCTTTAGGTACAGTTTGAACAATGCCTTTGCGTAGTAAAATCAAGTAAAAATCAATTATCCCAACCAAATAACTATATTTTTCTACTTCCACCATTGCTTAAAGGCATTTTGGCCAATATTTTTCTGGGTTTTTGAAGGTCATTACAAGTTTTATTTGAACATGGTGTTTTTTTTTAAAAGAAATTTTCAGTTCACTTCTTGAACCTGAACCTGATTCTTAGGTTGTTAACCTATGTACCTGTAAAGCACAAAGAAGTATTTATCATAAACATAAAAGAGGACTTAGCAAAGAACTAGTTGTAAGCTCTTTAATACTGTTATAAAGACATACTCATTTCGGATTTCTTTACCTGCTATGGAAAAGCCAAAACATTACCATGGAAAAATAAAAATAAATACAGATCTTCAGTTTATCCATCTGTTGTAATTATAATGCATAGAAAAGACTAATGTTTGTCAAGTGGCACAAAAATTGTATGAATAATCAGTTGCAACAGGTATTATGGGGGGATGAATCCTTTACGAATCCCACACCACAACATTATTTATACAGTGGGATCATTTTGTCTCAAAAAAGGCAGCCAACACCCAAAGAATATAATTGGATTGTCCTTCAGAATGAGTCTTGAAGACATTTGAAGGAGATAACAACAAACTTATTCAAGAGAATTCTGACTGTGTTGAGTAATAAAGAAGGTACGGTAAATACTGGACTATAAGTCGCTATTTTTTCCCACACTTTGAACACTGTGGACTATAATACGGTGCAGCTAATACATGTTTTTTTCATGGCGCAAAAAACAGTAGACCAATTATATTTATGGGTACCGTATTTTCCGCACTATAAGGCACACCTAAAAGTCTTCAATTTTCTCAAAAACCGACAGTGCACCTTATAATCCTGTTCGTTTTATAGATGGATCAAGATTGAGCCACAACAGGTCTCGCAACTACGAGAAACAGCCGCCGACTCCATTTTAGAAGAAGTAGTGCAGTGCATGCTGGGATATATGACTGTGCGAAGCGTGCATTTTCCTTTAATTGCATTTCATTACATTCAGCTAAACAAGGTTGGTCATATTGTGAATATGGACATCAATGAGATTAAAAGCAAAGACATCCAGAAATTGCACAGTGCACATTGCTAAACAAATTGAGCTAGCATTATTATTATACTGTTGATCAAGTGCTTTTTCTTAATATATTCCGGAGGAAAACCTTTTAGCAGTAAAATTATTCTTAATCGGTTTTACATTTACATACATTTTTGTACATGATTTCATGAAACAAACACCCTTTAAATACCAAAATTTCAAACTGTACATGTTACAGAACCCCCTAAAAAGTATTTTTGATCCAAGAGTGATATGTCGCTATTTCCAGGAACGAAACATGTTAGAAAAGGACATGTTGATATGTTGACATGTTGGTATATGATGCTGATGAAATTTCCAACCAAGCACTTTCTGAGTGGTTTTTATTAGCTTCTTGAGATGAGCCTTAAATTGGATTTGATATTTCACATATCCTTGTCTCAGCATTTTAATGGCCAAATCCTGTCCTGAGAGGGATGGTCTTTCTGACTAGACAATCAGAAAAAATAGCTATTTGAATATAATATTATATATCAAATCATACCAAGGATACACACATATCTTATGTTCTCTGTAGAAATTCTACTATAAAAAGTGTTGTATTAATATGTGACATTTTGGTTCTGGCTACTATATTATGGTAATCTTATTGCACTGGGACTGCTGGAATCCTTGCTTGAGCTTTAAAAGAAAAACAATTCACAAGAAAGCAAATAGGATTTGTAGTGTGACATTTCTAAAAGAACCATTTAAATATCCTTGTTTCAGTAAATCCATTTTAAACCGCAATATCCAAAGTAATCATTTTCTATAGGATAAAAATAGCCTTTCACGATATGGTGTCATAGTTGGTGATTTTGGCCTACTCTTTTCTTCAGTTTTAAGATTTAAGATGAACAACATGAGAAGGAGTAAAGACCACTTGGACGCAACAACCACTGATTTTGCTAATTGAGCACAACATCAATAAAAAGGATTGAAGTTGGAGCTACAAAAAGTCAAGCCTCACTGGCAATGTAGCTGAATACCTTTGCACACTTTGAGGTAGTATCTTTAAAGATTTTCAGTCACATCCAGGTCATTGTCAAGCTTGGAAAGTTAAGTTAGGCAACTGGACGTGAAGTTTTCTGAAAGACGTTTCGCCTCTCATCCAGAGGCTTCGTCAGTTCTAACTGATGGATACTGTAAGTGATACTGTAAGTGTAACAAAAGAATTAGGGGGAAAAAACCAAAAGGTGGCTCTGATCCCTCCTACTGGATGGGCCATGGAGGTCACCTGGGGGAGTGTTAATGGTTCGTCAGGAGGTTTTGATAGGTCATTAACTCCCTCGTCAGAATGGTTTCGGTCACATGCCTCTTTGAAGTGAGTCAGGTGAGGGCAGATGTGAGGTGAATCTTCTGGGTATTGTTCCTAAAAGTGCTCTGTAAGTGGGTGACAGGTTGTGTCTAATATCACCTCCTCTGTTGAGTGAGGGTTTTTCCAGGTTTACAAATATGGTTTCCTTAACCCCTCTCTCAACACAGGTCTGTGCACTCTTCATTAAACTGAACAGCGTACACCACGTTGTTGGTCTTGTTTCTGGGTGTCTTGTCTTTAGGGTGAACCAGTTTTTGTATCAGGGTGTTGCCAGGTTTGAAGTTCACATTGATCCGGTGCTGATTGAAAATCCTACCAGAGTTTTTAAGAGACCCCAGCAACATATGGAATGGCGATGTTCCTTCTTCTTTTTTCCTCCTTCTCAGCAGGCCTCTTCTTGTTGGTTTTTAAAAAAGCCCATCTGGGATAACCACAGGTCTTCAGGGCTGTCCTTATATGTCCCTGTTCCCTCATCTTCCCTCTGTTGGTGGTGGGAATGTTTTTTTCCTTGTGTTTGGAGGGTTCTGATGATGCCTAGTTTATGTTACAGTGGGTGGTGATAGTCAAAACAGAGATAGTGCCTCCAAAGGTTGACTTACAACACACAGCAGCCTACATCAGTATCACCCTCAGAGTGGACGTGCATGTTGGGAACGTAAAGAAGGTTATTCAACCTGATTAAGTCACTGGATGTGTGTTGAAAAACTGTTTGAAAGGCTGTCGGAAATATTTGTTTGGATCTGCAACCCATCCCTATCCAAAGTCAGTGTAACACACTACTTGAAGTCTTTTTGCCAGAAATGTCACTATGGCCAGTCTCACTGACTACCAACCATTATCACTTATCCCTGTAGTAATGAGACTTTTCTGGTCCAACATCATGGCACATCCCTCACCCTTCCCTCATTTAACTTACATCAGCTTGCATACAGTTCTAATAGCTCCACTGAACAGCACTGGCACATACCTATAATGCGTTGTTGCAATTGGGAAGGGTACTCATAGACTTATAGCTCTCCCTTCAAAATGATCCTATCTCAGAGAGTTCTTAAACATGTTCAACTTTTAACCCACCTGTGAATTAGGGATTTTCAGTTAGAGTGCACCTTCAGGGTAAGAGTAGGCACTAATGTTCCTACAGTTGACAGGCTTCACTGTGTCCCTCGCTTTATATACCCATTACCCATTTCTGCACCCTCTCCAATTGTGACAGCATTGTCAAATTTACAGGTAACACCACAGTGGTGGGGCTCATTTTCAAGGGTCCATCTACCGGAATTAGGTGGAGCAGTTGCACTGTGCTGCGAAATGAACATTACTCATCAGTACTGTCAAGACCGAGGAACTTCTTGTGGACTGCAGAAAGACAAAAACTGACAGTCAATGTTCAGTAATGGTACCTTAGTTTTCTGCAAATCTGTGAGTCCACATGATGCGGGACCAAACGTGGGGCGCAAACACCACTGATTTGGTAAAGACTGCCCCGCAGAGGCTTCACCTGTTGGATTTTTTTTTCAGGATGAAAAAGAAAAACTGCTATTAGCATTGAGTCACTGTTCTATTGAAAGCATTTTCATATACTGTCTTTGGATGTGGTTTCCAGCTCCATTGTGGCATAGAGTGATCCAAGAGATCACGAAGATTGCCCAGAAAAAAAGTCAGTTTACCCACCCCTCTCTGGTGGAACTGCACAGTCCCTGCTGCCTCAAGAACACTATTAAATATAGAGCAGAGAATACTGCAGTAATCATCACACCGTGGACTGTTATATCTGAATATCTGTTTGAACTACTGCCATCAGCCAGATGGTAGTGAACAATAACAAATAGACAAAACAAAAGTATTTTTTCCCACTGCTACAAAGCTGCTTAATGTTTCCATTGTGTGTGTGTGTGTGTGTGTGATTGCAATTGAGTTTATTCTATAAACTCTTGTGGTTTAGACGTTGATTGTCCACTTTATGTTGTATTCAATGTTTTTAATTCTATTCCATGGCACCTCAAATTAGTTGTATGTGGCGACAATGACAAATAAATTCACGATATTGAATTCTGTACAGAATTTGAATCAGGTTAAGTTTTGGACCGTGACTGGATCATTGTAACACCTGCATTCTATTTTTATTTTTTCAGTCCTTCTGGTGGAAATTTTGTCTGTGTTTAGGAGCATTGTGCTGCTACATGAGCCAACTTCCACAGATGGCCTCATATTTGACTGTAGAATACTTTGGTAAACAAGGGGGTTAATGGTCAGTTCAGTAATCGCAAGATATCCAGGTTCTGTGGTTGCAGAACAAGCATTAATCAGTCCTTCACTCCTATGCTTGACAACTGGGCCTAGGTGTGTTTGGGCTGACATGCCATGTTTAGTTTTGTCCAAACACTTCATTGTGTACCAAAGCCAAACATCTCCACACTGCTCTATTCTGTCCAAAGGATATTCATCCAGACATTGTGTGTTTGTTTGAATTGAAACTTTTTAAATTTATGCCATGCAGATCAAGAAAAGGAGTTGTTCACCTGCAACCTCTCCAAACAAACTAATTTCAGTTT
>CAJRST010001113.1:16247873-16330132 GCA_907169785.1 Menidia menidia
CTATCTCCAGTTTAGTGTGATTATGGGGAAGGGCACCTCAGGGACTAAGAGCCCTAGTGTCAGAACTCATCACGGATTCCAAAAGCTTAATCTGTTTGGGTAGTTAATTTGGAGAGAAGTTCCATTGCGTACTGACTGCCTTTTTTGCAACCACTGTCTGTTTTAACACTGTCAGATCCTTGTGCCCTTCACGCCTGAGAAAAGGAAAAGTGCATGTTAAGTCACAGTGATCATGTCGTCAAGAGCAACTTACCCCTCTGAGAGTTCCCTTCTCCCTCCATTTCAAATGATGTTAATGCAAATCAAGTGGGACTCAAAGACTAAGAGCAAAAATGTGAGATGAATATTAATCCTTACCTTTTAACAGAAAGACCTCTCTGTTTCATTCACATTTTATATGGTCCTTTTCACACAGATAAGGTTCCCACACTCCAACCTGGTAAGTAGCTGTAATGCACTAAAAGAAGGCAGAATAGAAGACAATAATACCTTTTGTCAAATGTTCTTTTTAAAGTAAACATGCTTATGTGCTTATTTTTCCACTCACTGCACAATAGTACTACATACTAGTGTGCAGTGAGTAGATAACAGATTAGCTCAATGCGCAAAACTGTCATTGCTTCTTCCACTTAGGACCTTACCGTGTGGTCTGTTTTTCCACATGGGGAGTTTATACCTGGCCTCCACATGAGTACATCTGTGTCATTCATTGAATGGTCCAAGACTTTATTTATACAGGCCTGAGTAACTCCCACATAATAATATATTGATTTATGATACATTTAAGACTATATCATGATATACAGTAGGTTGCATTCATGCCATGTAATAATATAAACTAATGTATGGACAGGAAGGAACAGAAATTTTGAGGCACATGTTTGAATATTTCCTTTAATTTAATTACAAATCAAATACTACACAGTGTGCAATTTTAAGAAATACAACATATCGTTACCAGTGGAGCATGTAGCGGGGGCTGTCTCTGCAAAAAGGGTGTAACACACATTGCTTGTGATTAAGAGAGATGTTTTTTGCTACTCTCAGGTCTGTTTTGAAGCGTGGAACACAGGGCAGTGAGCCCCTGGCTCAGGAAACTTGGGGGACGAACATTCCTCCGTAACATCACTTCAGTGGTGGGGTGAAGGGGTCATGGGGGTAAACGCTGACAAACAAAGTTCAACACCATTATCCGCAGTTCCCAACAGTTTTCAGTGCTGCCAAAATACTCCTGTTAGCAGCTGTACGTCTAAAGTGCCACAGCAGTTTTACGTGCCAGAAGCTGCAAAAAATTCCTCTTTTTTCTCTCTTATGAAGCATGATCACACTCATCTAGATTTATCTATTGCAATTTTAATCAACAATTAACATTACAGGTGCATCAGACCAGCATTACAGGTTAACCTATGAATTGAAAAACTTCATATGATATCTCTCTCTTTCACTTTTAATAATATAGAAGTGTATGTTGCTTTTAACCCTGTAATGCCAAATGTATCATATTTGATACATACGGTTTCTGAAATGTTTTGTGTCTGACACTTTTTGCATAATTTAATGGTAAAAGCTTTGCTCAAAATCCTATTGTACACAATTAGATACACCTGATAACAGGGGGCAGAAGACTACACAAAAAATAATTTTTACTTATCGCATAGTAATACATTTTTAATATTGAATTTTATTTATTTTTATTTTTAGATATTTAGATAAAAGGCCAAATAACGAATTTAAACAAAAAAAAGTAATTTTCTGTTTTGTTCTATTCTTGGATCAGGCTTTAAAGGGTTAAGGTGCTGTTTTATGAAAAAGGCCCTATCGCATTGTATGCAAATATTTGAGCAAGTAAGGTACAGAGACCCCTTATGATGATTAACACAAATGTAAAGAGTTTTCCCTCGCCTGGACAGCGGGTGTGCGATGGGGAGAGGTTCTAGCTAGAAATAGTCAAACTTCCCTTGACGCACGGTTCTGGTCCTGGAACCATTTTCATCGAGACGGTTGTTTTGTTGTTGAGGATTGTCTTGTTATGAGCATCATATTCAGGCATACGGGTGTCCATATGTGCGCTTGGCACCACTACGCCCTGGGCCCTAGTACGATGATCGATTCTGTTGTCTTGTCTTTTGATCTGCGGCCGCATGTCTCGGACACTTGGGGTGAAGAGGGGGCAGAGCTTTACCGTGACCACTGCCTGGTGGTGAGTTGGCTCCGATATTAGGGGGCGGATGCCGGTTTAGATTTGGCAAGCCCAAAAGTATTGTGAGGGTCTGCTGGGAAAGCCTGGCAGACCGTCCTATGAGACAGACCTTCAACCCACAACTCCGAGAGAGCTTTGAACACGTTCCGAAGGAGGTGGGGGACACTCACTCTGATATATATCTGAACTGGAGAAAACTGCTCAACTTTATATGTGACCTACTGTGTATGATTTGGCTTGGGTTTAGTCTTAGGCTTTGGTTACCACAGAAACAATAGTGACACAAGGTTGTTATTCCATCAGTAACTCATAATCTCTTACTAATACATCACCAGAAACTGTGCAGAGTCTTTCAAAGTATTGCAAAAATAGGATTGCTTAGAGGCAACATGGAGTATTTGCTTACATGTAAACAAATCTCAATCAAACCCGATTGGTCAGGGCGATTGTGCCAATAAAAGATCTACCTGAACCAAAATATTGACTCCTGTCTAGGGAATTCTGCAAACACAATATCTGTTCATAGAGCTGAGAAGGAAACAAAAAACTAAATTGATATTTCTGATGTCATAAGCAGACATGCCCCGCCCCCCCTTTTGAATAAATGATGTATGTGATGGTTGCTCATATAGATGACTACACTGCCAGTGCTGACAAGTTTTCTTAATGTGAATTCAGCATTCAGAAAATGTTGTGTTTTCCTGGCAACATGACAGTTGGGTCATGCACAGCCAACATTTTATGTTTCCCATTCTGAGTCTCTCTACTGAGCATCCAGCCTGTGTGTGCCCATCCACTGCAGATCAAGCAGAATCTCCTTGTTCATGCCTTTGATGATGATGTGCCTTTTAGCCTCATGTCTGCAATCCAACAGTTTCTTTGTCATGAGTGCAGAATCCTACTCTGAAATTGCAATTTCTTTGTCTTTTTCTTTGCAATTTCTGTTTCCTTTTCCCCATCCAACTAAATGGGGGAGCGCCCAAACTCATTTATGGCTAAAGATGGGAGTTGAAATTGAGTACGGAATTGCATAAAACTTAAGATCTACAAAAGAGAATTATAAGTCTGTTTGATTTGATGAATATAGAAATTATGCCATGAGCTATATTTCTATGATTACTCACAACTTTATACATGAAAGTACACATATATTTATGTATTTTGCCCTTGTTGATAAACCTTGTAGAGACTGAGCCAACGAGAACCCCAAGTTAGAACAGTAGTCAAATCTGCAAAATATAATTTTACGAAACTAGATTATCTTTTTTTAAAATCTTTACTTAAAGAATCCTGTTGAAGCAGTTTAGTTAGTCTACAAAAAATCAACAACTTATTGAAATACCTAAGCAGGTAGGGGGCATTAGTGTAACCGAAAAATGTTTTTTTCATGAAGGGAGTAATATAGTACAATGCTTGGTCATGCAATTAAAATAAATTTAATCTGTACATTTATATTGTAAAGCTTCAATCCATTTGTAGCTTCTTACAACACTGATGCAACAATTTTTCACCCCTACATAATATAACATAATTATAAGATATATTTTTACCTCTTCCAAGCTACTGTTATAATAAACAGCAGATCCTACCCAGAGACTTATGAACTACAGCTAAAGAGATTTTTTAACTGATTACTATACCAGTGTGAATAGGGGGAGATGTAGGTTGTGGCTTGGTTTTACAGCAAACCATGCGTGAAATGGAAGACAATCCTCTGTGGGCTCGAGGAACACAAGACCGATTCATGAATTTGACATCTGCGGTAACTAGGCTCTCACAACTTAATGAGCAATGCTCTGTGTTTAAAATTCAACTAAGAAGTCACGTCAGTAATCGCACATGGTGGTGGACAGCGGAGGGAATCGCAATGTGCTTGGCTTTTATTTAACATCTATCCTCCTGTGTTGCCGTTCAGTCTTTCAAGAGCTCCCTGCTCATTTAAAGCAAACACATTTTTCATTGTATTTGACTCTTTAATGGAATGGCTTAAATGTTTACTTTTGTTTGTAAAAAAATAGATACAAGGCAAGGCAAGGCAAGGCATTTTTATTTATATAGCGCAATTCATACCAAGCGGCAACTCAATGTGCTTTACATTAAGACAAGACATTTTAAATAAAAAAGAACAGCATAAAACAGCATAAAAAAATAAAAATAAAAAACAAACAAACAAACACACAAACAAACAAACAAACAAACAAACAAACGTCAAACAATTAAAAAAAAAAAGGTTAAAACAGTTAAAAGCAGGAACAAAGGAAAAAGCAATATGTTTGTTACAGCTCCAGTGCTTTTGCAAAACCAAGATTACAATGTTAAAAAGAACATATTAAAAAAATATTTAAAAAGCTCAGCAATAAGCACATGGGGAGAGAAATGTTTTTAACCTGGATTTAAAAGTGCTTACAGTTGGGGCTGTTTTGAGTTCAAGTAAAAAAGAGGAAATATTAGACTGAGCACCAAGATTTTATGGAATGGGGGAGGATTTAAAAAACGGATGACACATATCCTAATGCAACTAAACAGTCAATAGATTGCGGTCACCTTTTTCTGTTAGGGTTTGCCACATTGTGTGAGACTTGATGTGCATGGTGGGTTTGGCAGGTGTAAAAACACCTGCCCTTCCTGATGCAACCCTCACATTTGTTTGGGCTTTGAACCGACACAAACAGGACACAGAACATTGCGCCCCATTAGAGGCTGCAACGCGGGCAACTGGGGATTTAATGTCTTGCCCAGACACCTTAGCATGTAGCCCAGTATCGAATCACTGACCCGCCCATTCGCAGACAACCGTTCCGAAACCCCTGAACAACTTCCCCCTGGTCAATAGAAATAGACTCTAAAAATAGTTTTAAAAAAAACGTCACTGGTCAAGATAATTGGGGTCACAGAGCCATCACACAGCAAAGTGTGACATGGGAGGAATGGAAATAAGCAGCTGTTATCAATTCTATCAAGGAGGATAGGAGGACACATACAACCTATGTTAAAAAAAAAAAGAATAAATTAAAACCCTTTTAAAGACCCACTTTTACTCTCAGGCCTTTGAGTGAGACTTCGACTTTATTTTAGTTGTCTTAATTTCCCTCTCTTACTTGGTTTTGTTTTATTTTGATTTTTTTTGCTCTTACTGTTAATCTTTGAGTTTGTCTTGTGTGGAGGTGATAATTGTGTTTTTAATGATTCCTATGAGGCCTGTACAGCGCTTGGATTATAGCTTGGGCTGACTGAAAGCGCTTTATAAATAAAGTTGAGTTGAGTTGAGTTGAAATAAATAAAAAAAAAAAAATAAATAAATAATAATAAATAAATTTAAAAAAAGTGCTCAAATATTACCAAAGGGTCAATGTGCAATTCATTTGAAGAACAAAATTTCAGTGTCAAAATTCACTAGAAACCTTTACCTTCACCTTGAAAATTTCACAAAATGAAATATTTGAAGACAGGGACGCACACATGGGTGCCTTGTTGTATTGTAGGATTAGGGAAGAAACCCGGTAAATTGCACTACAGTGGAGAGGCCTGTGAAAACTTAGAGAAGAGAGTATTTGTCCGTTCTTTGGCATTGAGTTTGTATTATAAAAACCTTTTTCACATTCATGGACACACATACCTGCTTGTTTTAGACATTTCATCAATTTATGCTGTATCTCAGATTTGAAACAAACATTTCACATAAAAGCATCATCAAATAATTAAACTAAGAGCACTCAAAGTCATCAAGTGACTTTTACCTATGAATATCTTTTAAAATATTCACAGATCAGGCAGGTGGTATCATAAAATGTGCCCCTAAACACACAAACATGCACATCTACAGCTTCCCAGACACAAGCAATAAATTCACAAACTAAATTCCATACAGTTACATGAGTAGTTCAGTCAGCAGCAGTGGTGGCGTGGGTGGACATTCCACTCACTGCAGAGCATGTAGCTCGTATTGTGAGCTACACATGAAAAAACTTGCACGTGGAAAAAAAAAAGAGCAGTCGCCTACCAACTGGAAGCTTAGTGGTTTCTGCCTCAAGCAAAGCATCATTTGCCTTGACAATTATGCCACATCCATTTGTGTATGCCTAGATGTAAAGAAAGTACTGTGTTGCCTGTAAAGATCATAATGGTAAATATGGGTTTTAAGTGGTTAGCTAGACTAAAAAAAGGTCAAGCCATTAGAGCAAAGATCAATTCTTTACCTTTTCAATATACTTGTTGTGTGCAAATGCATTGAGCCCTATGGAGACTTTATCAATTTAACACTTAAAAATGTGATTTCAGTGCTCGGCCTACACAATTGCCCTTGCCCTATACTTTTATGGTATAGGCTGGCAAGGTTGGTGAATCATGTGATGTTCCATGAGTTATTTGGTGCACAGACCTATTGTCAAACAGGAAAAACTAGGGCCATCTAAACTGCAGCTGAAACTTAGCTCTACCAGTTCATTATTCTCTGTGGAGGTAAAAAAATCTGAAACCTCCTTTTCCATTCACAGCTCCAGTTTTAAATATTTCAAAAAGATTCACAAAATAATCACAATCAGAAATAACCTGGGATGAAGACAAAATCACGTCATATGTCTGTCCTCCACTGTACATTCAGCATCAGACCACAATATACATCAGAGTCTTGCCAGGCCATTTATAACCCTTGTTTTGTGGTAACAGTGCAGTGTATTTATTCAACATTAATGGACACCTCATGCAGACAAATTATGAATAAAGGCTAAAAAGGTACAATTTGATTTTTGCTTGACATTGTGCAGTTTCCCTATTGATGCAGCACAGTTTCAAATTTGTAGCCATTTCAACAACCAATCAGTCTGTTTCTGTTTTTATTCAATTTGTCATTTGAATAAAGTGGGAGGACCACAGTACTTGATTTAACCTACAAGTCTGCTTTCATGTGGTCTGTCATAAGTCAGTTATTTCAGTTAAATTAGTTCTGAGTTTTTAACAGTTGTTCCACTGATCAGTTTGATTAACTAACTGCCAAAGCAGCCCTCATTGGGTTAGACATGTTGGCCCGAACCAATGGGAAATAGTGCAGGTGCGTGAGGGTTTTTAGATTTTTTTTGTTTTTGGAGGTAATTAAATCTTGAGATATCAAAATTCAATATAAATAAACTATATATATAATGTTAAATTTTTGTAATTTAAGAAAAAAAACAGAGTGGGGCAGTTACACCCCCCTCTCTTCATGAGTTAGTTTACTTGCATCATTGTCAGGCTTACAAATTCACATGTACACACATAATTGACCACTTCAAAGAAAGACAAAGGTTATAGAGCACACGCTTAATTGTTCTCAGAAGTTTGACTACAAGCAACATAATTGACGACTCTGTGTGGCCCTGTTCAGGGCACACAGAGAAACTGTTCAGGGGTACTGCTCCACTCGGCTCCCCTCAAGCTTTTATTGCATTGAGCTGTTATAGAAAATGGATGGATAGTTAGTACAACTGGGGAATGTCTTACATTTTTAAATTCTTGTTTAATAAATAATTTATTTGACCCCATATTGAAATGTCTGAAAAATGCGCTGAGAGAGTTACTATTGCAATGTTCAATTGAATCTTATAATCGTCATAATCATTTGATAAACATAAATGATAATTCCTCCTTACTGCTAACAATTCACACACTTTTATGACGCAAATAATTAATGGTTAATGTTAAGGGTTTTATGTGTTTGACACTCAGTGTCAACTTCTGCAAACACTGCTTTGGTTTGGATACCACCTACAGATCACAATGCTAAAGCTGATGACTTTAGGATTAAATCATAGAAAAATGAACAATTTTTAAAAGATGTAAATTCAATTTTTTATGGAAATGGACGCTGAAGGCATGCCACTTGAGCTACTTACACACTTCAGATGACATAAATTATCATTAAAGAGCATTTACAATTTTGGAGTTTACAAACAAACATGCTTGTGTGATTTTAGGAGCGATTTTTATAGTATCTGAAAAGTTGATTTATTTCACATATTAGACAAAACTGTATTAATGAACTTAAGATTCCTCACATCTCTAATGAACAGATAACTAACAGGCCTAAAGACCTCAGACACATGTCAATGGGCCTTCAAGATGACACAGATGCTGATTTTGAATGGCCACTTATTGAAAGGGGACGTAATTGGCATCACTTACTGCAGTAGCAGTTAATTATGGTTAAATTAGAAGCATGCTGAATCCAAAAGAACTCCATAAGTCTGGTTCTTAAGACTAGCATTTGTCTGAATGTGCCAGTACCGAATTTTATTCTAGAGATAAATTATACTTTTGGTGTGAGTGCAATACTTTCCTCTGTTTGACAGGAAAGCTTAAGAAGAAATGGAAGAGAACCAGACAAGAGAGTAAAAAGAGAGTGAGAGCGAGACTCCCTTTTCCTGCCCTCTAAGTGCCTCCAGACAGAAATGACCTGGCAAACTGTAGGTTGGATTGACAGAGATACATTTTCAGCATCAGAGCCTTAAGGCACTTTCAGGACCAGAGTGCCACTAAAACAGAGGGGCTCAGTATCACAACGCTTGGAAATAGCTTGGGGTGAGTGAGCGGTGACATCACTTAAATGAGAAACAAAACCTCTCTGACCTTTTGGTGTTTAACATTTGGAGTTTGCATACATGTGTGGACATAAC
Source organism: Menidia menidia (assembly GCA_907169785.1). Lineage (NCBI taxonomy): Eukaryota > Metazoa > Chordata > Actinopteri > Atheriniformes > Atherinopsidae > Menidia > Menidia menidia. The sequence goes on from CAJRST010001113.1 coordinate 16,256,721, forward strand.
AAAGGGATAGCATTCGGGAAATGTGGATAGGGAATAACTTCGAACTGAACCGACCTCTCATGACTGCAGATTGACAAATGGCAAAGCACAGCAAAACAAAAATAACAACAACAAACACAATAATAATACTAATACTAATACTAATACTAATACTAATACTAATACTAATACTAATACTAATAATAATAATAATAATACTAATACTAATAGTAGGTTCCTGCGTGGGTCGCCGCCACGCAGGAACCCAGGCTCCGCCTTCTGGAGAATGACTGGACAAGATGGTGCTTGACGTGGGCTGTGGCGCCGGTCATGTGACGCTCACCATTTCCCACCAGTTCAACCCCGCCCACATCCTGGGGTTGGAGCTGGACGGGTGGCTGGTCCACGCCATCAGGCAGCACGTCCTGTCACATGACCTGGTGGTGTAGGAGAGGAGGTATCGGGGAGGGGCTTCAAAGGGAGACGGGGCCCCAGCAGAGGGCATGGCTCCAGAAGTGGGCAGGGCTCCAGCAGGCCCTCCCCTCCAGGTGAGTTGGGGACCCCTTGCCGCGCCCCCCTCCTGCTGGCCCGCCCTCCTCTTCCTCCCTGCTCCCTGGCAACGTGACCTTTATCCAGGTAAGCCCCGCCCCTGTCGCCTTTTGCCTGGTGGCATGTTCCTGCTGGAGCCGGTAGCGCCTGACGGCATGCTGGTTCTGTTCCAGGAGGCGGTGTGGCGGTGCACCGGGCTCTGATGTTCCGCTCCAAGGGTTTCAGCGGCTTTCTGACAGACGCCGTCGGCTTCAGCTCCTACAGGCTGCTGACCCACTCAGGTGCGCCACTACCTCACTGACGACATAATCGGTAAAGGGGCCGCTAACAGCGCCCACTAACAGTGCCCGCTATCAGTGCCCGCTACCCGCTAATGGCTCTGTGTTCGCAGGTGACCAGCATTTGTCTACCTGTTCCACAAAGGCCCAGCCCACAGGAAGTGAGCCGGGAGAGCAGCCTCCTGATTGGACGGACGTGGGCAGGCAGAGCTTAACTAAAAACATCCAGATGTAAGACCAGGGTCCTGGTATTAGAACCGGGTCCAGCCTGGGTCCACTAAAAGCATCCAGATGTTAGACCAGGGTCCTGGTATTAGACCTGGGTCCAGGCAGATCTCAGTTTGAGTCCATGGGCTGGTTCCCCCTCGGGGCCTGGACCCCCCAAGAGCTGCACGTTAGCACCCTCCATTCACAACACCAAAAGAAGCCCAGAGCTCAGAAGCTGCTCAGAATATATTTATTTGGACCTCAGAACCGAGGCCCAGAAAAGAGAAAGAGAAACACAGAGAAACATTTTGCACATGGTTCTGGACCCACTCCGAGTCAGAACCTTCTGCAGGGTTCTGGTTGGTTCTGATGGGCCGACCGAGCTAGAGCAGGGCTGAACAGGGCAGAACTCGGCCTGTCCAGACTGTGGAGGAACAAGGAGGAAAACAACAAAACCAGCTCACACTGGGCAAATGAACGGTGTGGTGGGCGGGGCATGGCGGGGGGGCGGGGCCTGTCACAGCCCCAGCTCCGTCTCGTCGCCCTGGTGACTAGACAGGTGGCGGTTCAGCTGGTCCGAGCAGTCGTCCCACAGGTTAGGAAGGTCTGCTTCCTCCTCCCCTGAAGCTCTGCCCACAGCGGTCGGGGCCAAGTCCTGGGGGGCGGGGCCAGAGGTTAAACAAGGCGTGTGATGTCACCTGTCATGTGACTTAGGGCTGAGGTCACCTGGTCCTCGCTGTGTCCTGCTTCCTGTTGGGACGCCCCCTGGGCCAGTAGGACCAGCTCGCTGAGCAGGCTCCCGGCGGTCCCCAGAGGCGGGAGGAGCTCCGAGCTCTGACACGTGCACATGCACACATGCACACCCACCCCACGTGCACACAGGTGGTTAATCATGTGACCGGACTCCCCTGTTTTACCTCTAAATGGCAGCTCACCTCCTGTGAGGAATCCAGTTGCTCCACAGCCTGCAGGAAGTGACATCATTATCAAATCACTCTAACTGTGACATCACCGCAGCAATATAACATCTGCAAACATCTGCATGTTACCGTGTTTTCCAGGTGCTGCGGGTCAGTCTGCAGCTGGACGGCCTGAAAGCAAACAGAGCAGGTCCTCAGTCGTCCACCAGGGGCCGCTGTGGGGCCCCGAGTCAGTCTGAGTCTGAGTCAGTCTGAATTAGTTTGAGTCTGAGTCAGTCTGAGTTAGTCTGAGTCAATCCAATTCCGAGTCAGTCTAAGATAGCCTGGGTCATTGTGAGTTAGTCTGAGTCAGTGTGAGTTGGTCTGAGTCTGTCTGAGTCAGTGAGCAGGATTCAGAATACATTTGTGACTCTCGTGACCTCTGACCTCCAAACTGTGTCTGGACTCAGAGGATTCTGATGAGGATGATGATGAAGAGGAGGAGGAGGAGGAGCAGGAGGAGGAGGAGCAGGAGGAGGTGGTCAGCTGCTGCGGGGAGTCGGGAGATGAAGTAACCTGGAAAAGAATGTCAGAATCTGCTTGAGAATTTTCAGGCCCAGTTCTTTTTCTGTCTCCAGTTTCCTGTTTTCAGGACTCACACCAGGCTGAAACCAGTTCCCATAGCAGCTCAGGGGCTTAAAGAACCAGAACCAGGACCACGACACTGACCAGGACCAGGACCAGAACCAAGACCAGAAACCAAGACCAGAAACCAAGACCAGATCAAGACCAGATCAAGACCAGGACCAGAACCAGAACCAGGACCAGAACCAGGGCCAGGACCAGTACACTGACCAGGACTAGAACCAGGACCAGAACCAGGACAAGGACCAGTACACTGACCAGGACCAGAACCAGGACCAGAACCAGAACCAGAACCGGGACCAGGACCAGGACCAGGACCAGGACCAGGACCAGGACCAGGACCAGGACAAGGACCAGGACCAGGACCAGGACCAGGACCAGGACCAGAACCAGAACCAGGACCAGAACCAGGACCATACCAGACCGAAGCTACCTTCCTCTGGTAGAGAACCTCAGGACTAAATGGTGGTTTTGGTTCAGAATCAGAACTAGGACCAGAACCATGACTAATTCTTTTTCAGAGGGATAGGGTCCAGCTCCTGGCTGGAGAAGAGAGTGATGACTCACCGCTGTCTGGTCCACTTGGTTCTGGTGGAGGAGCTGAAGGCCGCCAGGTTCTGCTGGACGCTGAAAGTACACAACTGGTATTCAGGAACCAGTCAACAGCCAGCGGCCCAGGTTCCTACAAAAGAGGCTCGGTTCTCACCGGAGCGGCCCGGTTCTTACCGGAGCGACTTGGCTCAGGTCCAGCACGCAGAGGATCAACAGCACCAACATTCTGGTCCAAACAGGCCCGGATCACGGCTGGTTCTGCAGGTTGTGATCGAGTTGGACCTTTTTATGGTGTGTTTGGCAGGAAATGGACCCGCCTCCCCTCCCACTGGGCCCGTCCCACCTCCCACTGGGCCCGTCCCCCTCCCACTGTGGGACACCACAGACAACAACAGCCTGATACACAGTGTGATTTACAGCCGACCCGTCTGCCAGAGTTGTGGGATCTGGGTCTGGACCGGTGCTGGTGGACTTCTGACACCGTGCTCTGAGGTCAGATTCTTGCCCTAAGTCACTCTGCTCCAGTCCAGAACCTGTAATCTGTGGCTCCGAGCTAACCAGAACCACACAAAACCAGAAGCCTCAACCTAAACCCGACCCGCTTCGCTCCAGACGGGGCCCTCTCTGATGATCCAGAACTGGTTCTGCCTCAGCAAGAACCCTGTCGGCCCCAGAACCCGTTTGAGGTTTTTAACGGGACATTGATCAGAACCAGGCCCTCAGAAGCCTTCTGGGTCTCTCTTGGATGGTCTCAAACTGACCGTTGCTGCTCTTGAAGGTTTGTTTGTATTTTTACTTTGGACATTTTCTCTCATAAGAACCATTTTTTTTGTTCTGGCCCGGTTCAGGTGGTTCTCCGTCTCTGGGGTTTTTTCTGCTTTAGCAGCCAGGAGGGCCAAAAGGAGCGGCCTCAGCTGGTCCCCTTCTGGACTTCAGTCAGGCACAGCGTCGGACATTTCATATTTTCCCACCCTCCCAGGGCGACAGCCAATCGTCTCTGCCTGTCAGGGGCGTCTGGAGGCCCCTCGCCTGATTTGGTCGGCCATTTTGTCCTTACCGCGGCCTGCTGTCGGCCCATGAAACCCGCACTCTGCTCACGGTGATGGATGCTAATAATTAGCAGCTCGTAGCGCTCACTTTTCTGCACGTTTAAAGGAAGTCACGAGCCAGCACTGTTTGTGCACGAGTTCTGGTGTTCACGCTTAGCGCCGGTCTTTATGTCGGTTTGTTTTTCTTTTGAGGGGCATGTGCGTTAGCTTGGGCAGCTAGCCGTACAAGCCCGTCAGGAACTTTGTAGTGGTGTAGTTAGAGTAAAAATGGAAAATAACATTGCCAACAGATATAAATCCATATGTTTCTAAAAGAGGAAGATATTATTTTCGACCAGGATGAAAACATTTCAATTTCTGAAGTTAAGATATACTGAGATTTTCATCAGTCAAAATATATTTTATTTGATATTGTCTTGACAAGTGTTTTTTTTTTCTGTATAACATTTATATTTTCATATATGAGGTAGTTTTCTAACCATAAATTATTAGATTTTCTGCAGTATCTACTCACTATTGTTTTGGGCCACTTTCTAGCAAACGCATACAGCACACACAGCAGTGAAAAATACAGTATGTCCGGCACCAACTCCTCATTAGCCAGCTTGGAGGTCAGTAACAGCTTTGTTTGAGTCTTCCTTCGGGGCATGGCTGGAGAGTTGGGGAATGAGATGCCATTTTACCCGTTTCTATTGCAGTGGGAGCAGCCAAGAGCAGCCGGAATGTCTGTTGTTTTAGATGTAAATTATAGCCATCTGCTGTGCAGAAAAGAATTTGCTCCACTGTGGAAGTCATTTTGTTTTCCAGGACTACACGGGACTTCTCACAGATAATTAAAGATGGTGCCTGTGTGAGCTCGCATACCTTATTCTTATATCTGTATTTCTTTTGAGGTACAACATCACAGCATCTGGCGAGCAAATGCATGGTCTCCTGTATTCCATTATGTAATTTTTTTTGTACTGTTATGCGACATTCAATGATGGAGCGAAAGGGTATTGTTTATTTTTAGTACAGAAATAATACATGTACAGATATAGATATCTGTACAGATATATATCTGTACATGTATTATTACACACACATATATATATATATATATATATATATATATATATATATGCACACAAAATCTAAAAGTCTCAGCCATGTAGCCCTTCTGTTATTGAGCTAAAATATCAAGATGGGGGAATTTTTTTACATAATGTCACATATTAAATACCGAAACGGCTCTCTGTGTGTTATGTTTACTATTCACATTCGCTCCATCTGTCTTTTTCTTAAAATCACCAATTTAAAGTGTAGCCAAGAGGATATTCAGGCATAAATCCACATGAAGAATTATTAGTCCAATGTTGACATGGCATGATTGTTCAACCATATTAATACGCTTAGTAGCAGTGAATAAATGCATATCAAGACAGGCTTTGATATGCTCTTTGACTGTTTTTCCAGATTTAAATGGTCTTACAAGATACACCAGGTTGATTAAAGCCTGGCTAATTCCCCCAATGTGAGTGCTGCAGGGCTGTGCATCAGAAATTCATGGCAAGATGTGCTCATTCAAAATGCTGTTTTTTGCACAGTTCAAGCTTCCTACCGCTTTCGGAATTTGTATCCATCATTCAAAAGTTTTCCCTTAAATTACATTTAAGTTGCCAAGTGGAGTCTGCTGTCGTGGCTCTCAGCATATAGATCAACATATTGGCAACCTACCAGCTTACCTGTTCGCTCTGTGTTTTCATCTGCACAATACACTGGCTTTGAACAGTGAAACCTCAGAACTGAATGCAATTCAAATGCAGTCAAATTAGCTCATAAACATTGAGAAGACGATTAATCATTTAGCCTTCATGGTTAGCCATTTGATGCACAGATTCGGAACTTTTCATAACAGGATTATCTAACCTCTCTCTTCTTTAAAGAAGACTTTGAGGCTTGTATTTGAGAATTTAATTTACTGTAAATTGGAAACACTCATGAAGGTTGGATTTCCTTCCTGTATTTTGAAGGAGGCAGTCCTTATGAGGACATCCTGGTGGGTCATATGTGTTAAATATAAGTGCAAAACAAGCTATCCCTAATTACCTAAAACTAAGCTCTCCCTAATTTATTCTGTTTAGTTACTGTCCAACTTTGATGTTCATCCAATTTCGACTCAATGAATACACAAACTGTATCATGTACATATGATATCATTTTGATGTTATGGCCACATCGGGCATTATCTTTTTATGTTCATTTTCAGTCAGCAACATAGTACTTGCTGTAATTACAAGTGTCAGATGTTTTGTTCCACTCATATGAGTCACTGAGCCACTATTACCACGCACACAAGTAAAAGGGCAAGATAAGATGATGTGGAATTATAATTCAATTCTGTCTGAAAATGATGCCAAGAAGGATGGCTTTTGTAATCACAGGCAGTAGAAATTGTAAGATAACAGCAATTTACAATACTTTATTCTTAGCTGATGTAACTCCTGTCATTGGGGATGTCAGAACAAAATATGACCACTAATCTAATTTGCTCATGCATTTCAATCTTATAGAGTGAAGTAAGTGCAAAACACAGAATATAGAATATATAGGCTGAGGTGCATTAGCTAATGAACACCTTTTTATATATATTACGCATACCTATGCCCACACATAGGAATAAGCCTGATTGGTTTCAATCACTTGAAAACACAACCTGAGCTGAAGTGCAACCTCATTAAAAGAACATTATGTAATTTGGATCAAATTTTGATATACAGTTTACTGTGAAATCTTAACTTTTAAACCATGAAAATTGCTGGACAATTCAGCCTCTCCTGCAGGATTATTTAATTAATCCTTATTATCCTGGAAATGTTTTTCCTCCTGCAAAATCTTATGGGTTGTAAACTCTAATGGCGTTTTACCATTAGTGCTTATTCAGCCCTGCACAGTTTGGCCTGGTATGGCTCTACACAATTTAGATGGTTCTCCATTCCATTACTGAACAAAAAGACGGTGGCTGACTCGCATGTGACTTAATTTGTAAGACATTGCGACAACTATAAACTCCCAACACTGCGGCGTTGGTTTGTGTTTTAGGCATTTAGAATGTTTATGGTCACAGAAATAATGAAATTACACATTTGCTGTGGCCCCGTTTTTAGAATGGGAGGGGTTCACCTGATGGAGTCCTTATCTAATCATGTGACTTCCTGGCCAATCAGCACCCGGCAGCCTGCTGTTGGCCTTACTCAGCTTGGGCTCCATTGGGACTTCACCCTGCAATGACCCGAATCGGACTTTTTTGTCCTAATGCGACTGGTATCCCATCTTTTCATAAATTTTTTTTCAAATTTGGCCAAGTCTACTTGGATATACGGTCCTAAATCTGATATTCTCAAATGAAACTTGTGTCTGTGCTGCAAGGTTCACATTCATCCGACCTCGTCACATCACTGATACTCAGAAAAACGCCACTATACTGCGTCCTGCTACCCCAAACAAAAACAACAACCATAGTGGAAAATGATGCAGAGAACAATCTGTGGATAGAAAGCGTAGTTTACGATTTATTTAGTGTTTTGGGATATAGCTCCGTAAAACAAAAAAAGAAAAAAAAAACCTCTGGGCCAAATATAAAGAGACAAAAGACTCAAACAAGCACAGCAGCCATGGAGTATCACCTGTCCATTTTATGAAGACATGGACATCAAACAGCAGGCTTGCTACATAGGATTGCATCCTCTTCTGTGCATGACGGACACATATAGGGTCACTTGCAGTTCACACTAAATATCACATGCTAGTCGTATATATTTGGATATGTTAACGACCATGCAAAGAAATTTGGATTTAAAAAACAAGAAAGAAGAATTTTTGGTCACTTTAAGCTGCAGTGTGAACATAACCTAAAAAGTCTCCAAACCCACAGCAGCTAGATGGCAATGAAAGGTCGACTGTGTAAAGGCTTCTACATTTTCTAAAAAAGAGTTAATCTTGCACCACACAATTTTTTTTATTTTTATTTTTTTTATTTTATTTTTTTTTTATTGTGGGCTTACTTGGCAAAAGGCAAAATCACCATAAAAATGCAACCTCTGTAAGAATTTAAAGTAGGAAAATATATGCTAAAAGGTGAAACATCACTTCCTGACATCTGCTATTCAAAACTGTGGCTCTGATTATGTCACATATCTCCAGGCAACCCCCATCTACCTCTCCTCTCCCCCTACCTCTTCCACTTCCTTGACTCTCATTATCGCTCACTTGTGTGTTGGCCTGGACTTGTTCTCACTGTTTCAGTATCGATTGAAGGCTTTCTCCTGGGTGCAAGCCTGCCTGTGTGTGATCTAACGGTACATAGATTTGTTCACATTTCTCCTCGCATGCATGACGGGATTTTTCTCCAATATGTCTGAGTACCTGATGTTGAATTTCCTTTATATAGGCCCACAGCATATGCTTGATTTCAATTAAGACAAAAGACAAAAGCCCCTTTACTTTAAGATTAATCTTGTTTATGTTTGTTTAGGATGGATTGTGTAAAAATGTGCTTGGACTCCTGAATGTTTTGCATCATTGAATGCAGTACCTGTTTTAAGACTTGTACAAATGCAGTTTAATGCAGTCGTATATTTCACACTGCTAAATCTTATTTCAACAGTCAACTATTTTTTATTTTTTTTGGTGGCAAATAACAAAGTTTTGAGATGACTAATACTTAAATTGCACTCACACAAAGTATCAATTGCTATAGGAATAACAATTATATCTGCAATTTTTTAATAGCAACACTCAAGATAGAAATGAAGGACACAAAAAGTTGCATTTAAAAAGACAAATTGGCAATGGGTGAGAACATAAGAGAAGCACAGTTTCTTCAGTTCTCTGATTTAATAGTCTATTGTTTAAAGAAAATGATGTGCTACGCAATGGTGAATGTGAATTTGTCTCAACACATTTGAGATGTATTGATGCAATTATTTGTTGCAATCTTTAATTTGGTGTTTTCTTCTTTATAATGGATGAAATATGGTTCTTAAGATGATCAGATTATTGCATTTTGGTTTTTAATTTACATCTAAAAAATTCAACCAAGTTTTTTTTTAGATGGGGTTGTACTGCATACGGTTTTGTCTGTAAAGAACTAATTGAATTATAAAAACATTACATCCACATTCTTTGTGTGAACCCCACATTCATACATAAATTAATGTGTAACATCTTTCTTCAATCAAAACACGTGTCCTCTTGCCAGAAAGAACGACAGTGACTGAATAGATGATGCAAAACAGTAGAAAGGACATCATTAAATATGTAAAGGCATAGTAAGATCGTTTTATCTATAGTTAGAGAGAGAAAAAAGAGGGGTAAGAAAACTGCAACTTGAAAAAAAAAAGAAAAGGCAATCTGAACTGACAAAATGACTTAAAAAACATAAAGTGTTTTTTTATTTAAGATGTCAGACGGTGTAGGGTTGCCTAATTAAGAGGAAGGAGTAGGCTATGGGATTTTTACAGTTTAAATGCCATGCTGTCCATCTGCTGCAGAAGACATGTTTCAAACCGAAATGTGTTTCTAATGTCTTAAAATAATCCAACCATAAAATTTTTTGTACCCACTTATTTCAACTTGTTTTTTTGGGGGGTTAGGGATTGGGTCAATTCTCAGTTGTAAATTACCTTGACATGTTTTTGGATGGTACTGGGGGGCCAAAATACCCAGAAATTAAATTCAAATTCAAATTCAAATGAGGAACCAGGAACCATTGTGAACCACTTCTCCAGACCAAAGTGCACCTTAACTAAAGTAATCTCTCAAAAATGAACAAAGATGGCAATAATCAAAATTCTCAAAATCAGTAGAAGAATCACTTAATTATTATTCAACATTTAAGACTTTTAGAAGAAAACTGCGTTTTTATAGACTTGCAGGATCAGTGGAGACCCTACGAACAAGAATCTGGTGCTATACTAAGCCAGCAGTTGTTGGTCCTGATGTATATATATACATATATATATATATACAGTATATATATATATATATATATATATATATATATATATATATATATATATTTGTGTGTGTGTTTGTATGTGTTACCACCTCCCAATAAGACATGACTGCCCCAAATTGACAGCATCGGCAGCTGACAAAATTATTATTTATTTTTAATCAGTGGTTAATATACTACCGTGTAAGCAAATGATTGATGGAAAAGGGCTTTAGGGAAGATTAACTGGTAAGAAACCGTTACTGATACCTGCAAACACCTGGAAACACCTGGAGGACTAAAATTGTAGGAGTTTCCAAGTCAAAGTCCTTGTGAGATTAAGTAGATTCAAACACTGATCATACAAAAGTTTGATCCTAAGTGAGTCTGTGGGAAAAGGAAGAAAATCTTAAATATTTCATATCCATCCATCCATCCATTATCTATTCTGCTTATTCCTAGCAGGGACGCAGAGGGGCTGGAGCCTATCCAAGCTAACAACAGGCGAGAGACAGGTTTCCAGGCAACACATAGACAAACAACCACACAGATTTTCAAATAACCTAGCATTTAGATTTTTTGGATAGTAGGAGGAAGCTGAGGTACTCAGAGGGAACCCACACAGACATGGAGAGAACATGCAAACTACATATTTTAATACAAGAAATATATATTTTTCAATATATATATTTTTTTATAACAACAGAAAATTAGCCAGACGAAGCTTCACAAAGTATTACATTTACCAGTGTTGAAGGAAAAATGTATATTTATCTGGTTCAGTTTGTATAAGTTGTTTCACTTTTTTTTACAAAGATCAGAACACAAACTCTCCTTATAATTTAGGAGTCACTAATTATTTATTGTGACTGTAGACTTGATCCAAGTTTGTTCCAAGTTGAAAAGAGAACAGAGTAGCTCTGCGACTGATGAGGATCTTTCTTTTGAAGCGTAGCTAAAAGTGCTGTGTGATCTATTGCCAGTTCAGCTAAGTTAATAATATATTACCAAAGTCACCACTACTGACATTATTACCATTTTGTTTTTTGTAAAGTACTGGTATCAAATGTTGTCTGAATCTGAGGCGTTTGGACCTAAAAGCCTGAAACCCACAAAACCCATAGGTGGAAATCCTTCGGGCAATTTCTGCTTTTGCAGTGAGATACATGAAGCGGGAAGCCAGAATCCTATTTTATCTAAACATCGGTGCCCAAGGTAAAAAAAAAAAAAAGAACACTTTGCGGTCTTGCAAATAGGACGCTCATTATCACCACTTTTTTATACCCAGGTAATTCAAATTGGGCTCAAAGCCTTTTCCAACTACAATTCAGAAGTACAGTGCTAGCAATCACTTCTGGAGTAAATTTAGAATCACTTTTAACCAACATGTGTGATTTTGCGTTCCCAGAGAGACTCCATGCATGCATGTTTAGATCATGCAAGCTCCATGATCTATAATGTCACTCACATAAAGTATTCAGTGTTTCATAACTCCCATAATGCAGCTTATATGAAAATACTCAGGAGCACAAACACAACGGCCAACGTGCTGATGATTGCTTGGTTCGTTTACCTCCTGCTTTTCCACAAAACACAGCCTCAGTAACTTTTACATTTTCTTAATTCATAAAACTTTAATTTAATGCTGTCGGGTATTGCTGGTCCTGCATTATTTGACATGAAACACTGCAATATATAAAGTCATTCAAAATAATGCTTTGGAAATACTCAGGCTGAAAGTACATTCTGCTGCCTGATATTGCCCTCTAGCAACTTAAGTTTATACTTTGATATGGAATGTCTAGCTTTGTTACAACAAACTGCTGCAGTTCAAACGTGTCCTCTGTAGTCACAGCAAAAGCACAATTTCTTTGTCCCCTATTTAGTGCTCTATTTCACACAAATAAAACATTTTCGGACCAAGTGGTGGGCAAAAGTTCTTTGACATTTAATTATAGGACAACGGATGTAAGTAGGACATATTGTCCATCAAAGTGAAAAGGGGCTTGAGGTCTTGAGGAGGGAGAGGAAATAAACTGGGCCAAACTTGGCTGCAAAGACAAGCCATCAGTCAGTGGCCTCATTTGTGGTCTATAGCTCAAACCTGCCACCCCTTGTGACATGTCTTACTTTCCCTCTCTTTTTGTCACACATACACAAATGCGAACACAACAGCGGTATCAACCTGTACATCGGCACAAGACCACGGGCTCAAACCTTCAAGTCCAAAAAACACCCCTCAAACTTTCATGTGCACAAACACAGCTGCTGATGCTTCTTTCTAAACTGCAGCTGGAGGGCCATGCTGCACTTTCTGAAATCCCATGATACAAACAGTCAGCCGCTGGGCATCTCCTCATCTGCACCCCCCCCCCCCCCCAGCTCATACTCTACACCTCTCTTCATCTCTTTCTCTTCTCTGTTTGCTGCTTGTCAGTGGAACAGATGTGCACACAGAAATAGATAGCATTTGAAGTTACTGAAGGCTGGAAAGTTCAGAGAGAACAAGGGATGTGTGTTCACATATATCTAGTTTTTGGTTTACTTTATAAGCACATTAGAAGAGATTAAAAACCTCCTTTTTTAAGCTACACTCGGTTTAAGCCTTCACTAGAACCACATTTGAAACTGCATATAAAATGTTTTAATTAATACTGAAGGTGCTGCCCAACGGTTAAAAAACACGCCAAAATTGACCAAAAGTTCTGCAAACATATTCTCTGCTCTGCATCATAGCAGGAAGTGTCATTGAAATTCATAATTTCAAATTCTGTTTGGCATTGATTTTCTGCATCCATTGACATTCATGCACAATGAGCATGAAAGTGAAATAGGTTCTCCAGTGGGATGAAAAGCAGTCTACCCTTGTTGGGTCTTTTAATGGGGGACAAAGGCACATCTTCAAAGTGAAGAGCGAGAGCTGAGTTAGTATGAGGGTATATGTTCCTGGGGTTTAAAAATAGCTTATATGGCAAACATCTGGATATATGACTTTAAACTGATTTTTATTTAATATTTTTCCTGTTTTTATGTTTTTTTTGTTTGATCTTTCCTGTGATTTTTTTTTTGTGTTATTTTCAAATCGCTTGTATGAAAAGTTCAAAAGGTCTGTGTAGTAGTATAGATATATTCCAAAAGTATTTCTCATTTTCTCCAATAATGTGTTGACGCAACACTAGTTATTCTCTGTGATCATTCCCTCCTCTGTATACTATGACATTTTACTTAAACATTTTTAAAATTAAGACACACAACCACACACACTCATTTCTACAGACAATTTAAAGTCTCCAGTTGACCTAACATGCATGATTCTGGATTTCAGAAGAGAGTGGAACAAAACTATGTGGATAAAAAACATACATCTCCACTCTGAAAGATACCCATGTAGGATTTTAATGTGGAACCGTCTTAGTGTAAAGCAACAGAGCAAAACACCACAGCATCATGCAGAGCATCTCTGAAAATCACTTTAAAAAATGGGTCGAAAAATGTAAAAAGTCAATGTACATAGAAAATGAAGACCTTTAGAAACCTGTCTAGGTGGCAACCTGGGAATAAGCATTACCATACCATACCAGCTTTATTTATAAAGCACTTTAAAACAACCACAGTTGATACAAAGTGCTGTACAATCCAAAAAACACAACAAAATAAAAATAATTTTAAATTAAAAGTAGTTCAAAAACAAAGACATACACTTTAAACTAAATCTCACTTTAAACTAGATCTCGCTGGTGTTGAAAGCCAAGTAAAATAGATGAGTTTTAAGACGAGCTTTAAAAGTGGACAGAGATTCCAGAAATTGGACGGATGGGTGGATGGACCTGCTGAAGATCACTGAAAAAATGGCTTACACACCCAGGTGCAGTTTACTCTCCGACACTGATCTTTGAGAGAGCCTCCCTATACCACAACACATCCATGAATTGTTTGTTTTGTCAGATAAAGCCAGCCATCACATTTAAAGAGAATGCAACTTCTAGCGGTGTGAGAATCAATGAACTGTCATAGGATGAGAGATGGAGTACGCCCTGCACGAGTCACCGATCCATCACAGGGCCACATGTACGAGACAGAAAACCATGCTGTCACTCCCACAGCTAATTAACCTAACATTCATGTTGTTTAGTGGGAGGAAGCCAGGGAACCCTGAGAGAACCTCTGCATCAGAGAATTTGGACCCTGAGGCCTCTTGGTGTGAGGTGATGGTGTTTTCCCAAATGTACCGTTAAAAAATGCTCATGTTGAAATTACACTAGTTAGCAATCAGCTGTAAAGATCTTACATAGTACACACGATCAAAGCTGTTGGAATCACTTAAGGTGTTGATTGGCACAGCGGTTGGCACGAAATATAGTTGACAGTTGGTAATTAGCAAGTAAATGTGCAAAAATCAGTGAAATGAAGTCAGCAGTTAACACATTTGACAGAATTGTGTTTTTTGTCAAAATTCTTAAAATCATGAATGGGGTGGAAAGAAAACGGTCGATTAAAATGGCTCTCAATCTGACAATAACCATACAGGCAGACAATAGGGTGAATTATCCACTCACAGTGGGGACTTTAAGACAGAAGCAAACTTAACAAAGGGGATTTCTGAACTTATAAAGCTTTGGCTGAAGTGAGGGTTTAAAAAAATGAAAAAGACAACCACTACATTTGCTAGCTGTCACACATCCTACCTGAACTACTGACTTTATAAAGTCACAACGACCTCAAACTGCACTGACTGATGTCTGCAGAATATCAGGCTAACGGGTGTAAAGATGAAGGGGGGAAGACAGATCTGTGCAGACATTCACCAAGAGAATAAGTGTACAAATATCAAATTATTACATCTCTAAAGACTTTCTCATTACATGTATTAGTGGCTTTGTGAACATTTCACTAAGGGCTAGAACACACAGGCATACCATAGTTTCTGATACATGTAGCCATGGCACAAAAGAGAACAAAAGAAACAGAAAAACATTGAATGAGAGTGAATGAGAGCAATATGGTCAACTCTTTGTGTTGGTTTTGGTCTGATCAGCGTGTTTATATTCAAAACTTCCGCTGATAGAAAATGTGTATTTTTCGAGTACAATGTAAGCATGCTCACTGAGTCATGTCATCATTAGCAGTTAAAAGGAATTAATTATCAGGACTCAACTGAAGTGTATTCATTTTCAGAAATTTCTATGTACAGAATGTATCTTGATGTCTTAGCAAACAAAAAAAGAAAAGAAAACATTTTAGTTTTCATATTACTAGAAACCTAGGGCACATCTCATTTCACCATTTTTTGGCCATGGATACAAAAACAGATAATATATTTCAGCCAAAAGACCCTGGTGTCACTTTCACCTCACCAGCCGTGATGCTGAAACACTTCCACAAGAAAGGAGAAAAAGCAGTCACTCATTTCATTAGAGCTCGGTGTCCTAGACAACAGTCAATTGAATTGCACCACCATTACCAAAGCTTCATTATTTTTAATCATGTGCTGGTTGAAAAATCCCCCACATATGCACATTGTTGTAAATAGAGACATAGAGTTAACAGATACAGTACACAAAGGGTTAGTTGACTACTATTTCTAATGATTCCTAATTAAGTCAATTTCGGGAGAGCAATTTTGTCTTATAAACTGTAACTGAGGCTGAATGTCAGTGATGACCATCATACAATTAGTTACAGCAAACAAAATATTGTCACTGCTGAGGTCACAGGTCTCAATATTTTCTTATCTGTCACAGTCATAATGAGTGTCAGTAAGAAAGTGACTCACTTATATATCCAGGAACCAAAAGAAAAGAGTTTAGAAATCCATGCAAAGACAGTCAATAGTGTTGACAGTTGACATCTCAATATATAAAGCAAAAAACACATATATGTTTTTTTTTAGATGTTTTATTCTTTGTGTTTGCTTTGATAATTGTGTAATTCTTCTTGAATCACATTATGGTGTAAAAATAATCAGTGTTGCTTGCACATTCAAATTTAGAATGATCACATCAAATCAGGAAAGTGACTGTCACCTTTCATATTCAGCTCTGATATAACCTCCCTCTATCAGCCTATTCCAGTGCTCAAATTTAGAATTAAGCTCACAAATGCAAAATAAGAAAACATTGTTCATTGCTACTTTGCTTGTGTATAAAATAAGTCCGGACTGAATGTGTATTTGTATGAATGTGTATTTACCTTTGATAAACTACCATACAATTTCAGGGTAACCTCTTTTCTCTATCTGAATGCATCTCATTCCCACTAATTAGACACCAGCAGCCAAGCAACAGAAAGGCTCTCAAACTTGCATTTTGAGATCCGCTTTCTGTTCTGCCAGCTTACGCAATGTCTTCCCATCTCTGTGTCTTCCCTAACAAACTGCCTCTTGTATGTATTAAATGGATTTTTCATTTGTAAAGGCAGCTGAAGTATTATAGTAGACTTACACAAAATGAGTTCAGTTTGGTGCATAAATGTCCAGAAGACAGCAATCAGAGTTAAGTTTGCTCTAAAAATATATGTTCACATATAATAATTCCATCCTTTATGCTTGAAAAGATTTTTGCATAATGTTTTCAGTGATAATGTGATAGATCGGAGCCATGACATGTTACTTGATTTAGCAAAAATGTAGGGATACAAAAGCAGAGCTTACTATAATCCTCCCCTCTCAGCAACTTGTGCAGGTTAACGCATAGATCAATAGAGAGAAATAACCAAATCACTCAAGAGTCTGACACCAGAATGAGCAATGCATAGATTGCTCCACTGCACAAAATACATCAACCTTAACATGAAAAAGAATAGAGAATTGTTTTACTTTCTATAAAATGATTGTATGCCTGTGACTGCCTCCAAAATTAATAATTCGTCATTCAAATTAATAATATGTGTCACATTATATGGAGTGTGTAATGAGCCAGCACAATACTGGCTAAATTTTCATATTCAAGTCGGGGCTTTTTTTTTCTTTGGTGTGCGTGTGTGTGTGCATTACATGAAACTTTGCAAATGTGAAGTATGATGGTTGTAACATTTGAAGATGTATCAGAAGGAAAGAAGGGCCAGAAGTGGGACATGCTCTGCACTGTCACACCAGAAAATTAACTTGAAGTAAGACATTGTTAAGCCTTTCACTGTTTCACTTCTCTGCCTCTGACAGGATTATACGTGTGTTGGGGTTAAGCATGACAATACAAGGCAAGGTTTAGGCACTGATTACAACAGGCACCTCAGAGTAAGGGGTAAACAAAATATACTTAGCCTTTCAATATTAGTAATTACATGCTAACATGTTCATATGATGTCTCCTTAAATCCAGGACTCCCACACTTCAAATGACTGCACAGGAGTGATGATTAGTACTAAACCCTCTCTGAATATTTGCACTTGAAATGTTTATGTTTATCATATCCCAATCACAATTGAAACAGAATTTCTGTTTGTGCCTAGAAGCTAGCAGTAAGTATTGAAAGAAGAATTAAATCAATGTTTCTGCATATGGACTTGATCTCTAGAAACAGTCTTTCACTCTGGCTAAATAATTGGCTGACTGGATTAAACTACTGCTTGTTTCTTCACAGAACTAGTTGACATGATGATCATTTCGGAAAATGACCGAGTGGTTGATTGCAGCCTCTGACACCTTCAGTACATAAACAAACATCATACAAATTCCATGGACTAATTAAACATCATTATTTCTATTATACAATTCCTCAATAAACACTGAACCCACTTCCTTCCTTTCATGTTCAGTATTATTACGTTTGAGGGGGACTGATCCTCCATTCCTCCAACACTTTAAGTTTTGTTTAAATGCATGCTTTCTCTGTTGAACACTAATTGGCTAGTGTTAGCATACCAACATGCCAAATTGAGTTAATGATCACAGAAAACATGTTTCCCCTAACAGCAGTATGTTGCTACTCTTAATGAGAGAGAAAATAATGCGTGTATTATGTGAAGATGTAATAATGACACATGGGCAGCTACGCTACAGAAAATGATGCCACACCTTAATCCGATTCAGTAAAAAGAAAAAAAATGTTTTTGTATAGTTAAGCAGAAATGTGAAAACCATTTGCAATCTTGTGCTGTGAAATTGTAATAAAATCTCAAATTCAGGTGAATGTCAGGTGAAGCTTTTGGCTGAATACTACAGCACACATTTACCAGGACAGTATAATGGCTAAGAGATGAAAAGTGGGTTTTAGTCATCGGCACACTCATATCTACAGTAAGTGATGTGGGTAATAACCCAATTTATGAATGACAATTTTGACAAACCTTGGATTTGGCCAGATCTTATCAACTCAAATTCACCTTTCCAATTCATCTGCAACATTGGGCTTTCTTTTACTAAGTGAATGTAAGCAACAGTTCTTTATGATAGCCTTATTACGCCTGTGTTTATGAAGGCAAACCT
Source organism: Menidia menidia (assembly GCA_907169785.1). Classification (NCBI taxonomy): domain Eukaryota; kingdom Metazoa; phylum Chordata; class Actinopteri; order Atheriniformes; family Atherinopsidae; genus Menidia; species Menidia menidia. The sequence goes on from CAJRST010001113.1 coordinate 16,275,275, forward strand.
TCTTATATGGAACCTTTCGGAAGCTCAGCACATAACTCCTGATGAGTTTCTCCCTAACGAGGAATCAATATCAACAGGAAAGTATATAAAACTGTGTGCACTTTCATGGCTAAAAGTGTATGGATGTAAGCAGAAATCAAATAGACTCACTAATATTTTAAAACTGTATTATGGCGGAAAGCAATCATCAAGAAAATTAACATATGTAAACATACCTAATTTGCATTTCTATTGTTAGCCATAAATTATTGTCAGACTGAGATGACCTGCATCCTCAACATGGACTGGATTACGACTTCAGCATAAGAAGTATGCTGCCTGGCATACCTCTGCCTGGCACTGCCTGGAGAAGTGCATAATTACTTGCTGTTCTATCTCGGTGTCACTCTTCTCCCTGGCCAGGAACTTGATCATTAAGTCTGCAGGGGTCAAATGCAAAAGGCCCAAATCAAGATCTGGGACCCAGCTGCCGCCTTTAAGAGCCTTTATGGATTATTTAACAGTGATGACAACATCCGTCCCAGGGTGCAGGTGGCTCCTTCTGCTCATCTCATGGGCAAAGATGAGCGTCAAGTCAGCGAAGTCTAGGTCTTTGGTCCTGAAGAAAGGTAGAGTGGCCGACCACTTCCGCTTATCAATGGGAGGGACCAAGATTCCCTCAGTGACCGAAAAGCCTGTCAAGAGCCAGGGTAAGATCTTTGACAGCTCCCAGAAGGCTGCAAACCAAGAGTGACTTGTCATCGTGGGTCACAGCCATCGACAAATCTGGTCTCCCAGGAAAGCACAAGGCTTGGATGTACCAGCACAGAGTCCTGCCTAGAATACTCCGGCCCCTGTTAGTCTACGAGGTACCAGTGACAACGGTAGAAGCACTAGAGAAGACCATTTGCCAGTTTCTCAGAAGATGGCTTGGGCTCTCTCAGCGGACGCTAAGGTGGCATCGACAGGAATCCTTGTCAAGACGAGGAGGAAATGGGTGGCACAAGAAGCCGTCAGTAAAGCGGAATGCAAGGGCCTTGGTGAGCCTTGGCAGTGGGGAGGGCAGGCCTGGGCTACTTTCCCTAACTACGCTACAACCATGCCGGCTGAAAGAGGAGCGCCAACTGGTCCAAGATGAGATCCGTGCAGAGGTAGAGGAAGAACGTCACATCAAGATGGTTGGCATGTCAAAGCAAGGGGCATGGACTAGGTGGGAGCACGTGAACCCTCGCCAATGCACATGGGTATAGCTTTGGAGAGCTGAACCTATTTGCGCAAAGTTCCTCATACAATCTGTCTACGACGTCCTCTCTTGTCTGGCCATCCTTCACACCTGGGGCCTGGTTGATAGTCCTGAGTGTAAACTGCGCCGGAGAAGAGGCACCTTGGAGCATAATCTGAGCTGCTTCCCAAAGGCCTTAGGAGAGGCGCGGTATCGCTGGCGCCACAACCAAGTTCTAAAATCCTTGGCGGAGTCAATCAGCACAGCGATACAGAACAGCCAGACCCAAGTTGCTCCAAAGCAGTCAATATACCTTTGATGGAGTGTGGCACAAGGCAAACCACCAGCTCAATTCCTTAAGAAGCCTCCTCGCTACCGGTCGTGACTGACAGCTCCAAGTGGATCTAGGATGGAAACTCAAGTTCCCAGTTAACATAGCTACCACTTCACTCCGCCCAGATATCGTGTTGACATCAGAGAGCACAACGCAAGTGGTCTTACTGGAATGACTGTCCCATGGGAGGACCGGATTGAGGAGGCTAACGAGCACAAGAGGGCCAAATACTCTGAGCTCACCACTGAGTCCCGGAGCAATGGCTCGAAAGCCCGCTGCGAAACTGTCGAAATCTGTTGCAGAGGTTTTGCAGGACATTCACTCCAGAGAATGTTTAAACTCCCTGGTGTTAAAGGACTGCAGTTGAAGAAAACCACCAAGAACGTTCTTGAGGCCGAAGAAAAGGCCTCGCGGTGGCTGTGGATCCGTAGGGGGGTTCCGTGGTGCGCTACTTGGACACAAGCTGGGGAGTGATCGCCCCCGGCTGGGTTGCCCAGGTGAGGGTGACTGATTATTAAAGACCCAAAACACCCCGTGACCCCAGGTTAATCACAAACGATGTGTCCAAGTATCAGCGAAAGGTGTATTATAGTTGGAGGTAGGTACTCCCCAAACTTTCAATTTAGATATAAAGACATCACTTTCATTACATTCAAAAGAAAGACATAAAAGAAAAGACTAAAACAAAGTGATAAATGTATCAGTAAAGCAGAGAGAATCGGAAACTGTCAAGTGATCTCTGTCCTGTAGTCACAGGTTTTTTTTTTTTTTTAAGGGTTCTGCAGGGTTTAAACAGAAGACGACGAGATGGTTAGCAAGCGGCCAAAATGAGCATGAGCTTGCGCATCAGGGGCATGATGGAGGACTGAGAACTCCTGCCGTATGTGCAGCAGATGAGCACACAGCCTGCACAGTGTGCAGTCTTGCTTGGAGATGACCAGGAGTGAGACAGATGTACAGATGGATCATGGCATGTTTTTTTTTGTTTTTTTTACCCCTGTGGCTGCCCATCATACAATCTTGTGCCAGAAAATTAAAACATGTTTCAGTCACATTCTTTCACAGCCATTAGGCATGATGCACAGCTACAATTTCTTTCAGAAATTTAACACTTATTATACGGTCATTTTTTTTACAATGTGTGCCAAATTCATTAGATAGTCATTATCATATTGAGTAATCTTTCTCTGTTTTAGAGTAAATGTTCACAGTAAATTCCACATTGTTCAATATGCAGTTTCGAAGTACATTGGCTCTTTTAGAGTCATTATAACATCAACTGGAGTAAGATACACTATGGAAAGAGTTGATTAAATAATAATTCAGAGTGGGACCAAAGGTAGTCGGAAATGGTGTTAAGTTTACGTCTTTAAGTGTTACTTTAACACTACAAATGTATGGTGTTAAATTGGTATAAAATGTGCATTGTGCTCTTAAAAAAGGTGTGACCTGTACATATTCTCACTTTTTGTGTTTGCCACTTACTAAAACAGGTGAGCATGAATATTTTTACACATTGCTAGTGATGGAGGACGTCAAGTGTTATTTGTTTGATTTATTTTTTACTGACACCTGCCATAGATGTCACTAAACTGTAGGAAATAGCTTACTTTTTTTTTGATAAGTTGAAGCAAACTGTTGTTAACAGACTTTGGATTTCTGTATTTTTTTTAAAATACAAAGCAACTGACGTGCTTCACTTTGATTCCTATTATGAAACTTCTTCCGTAAAAAGCCCAATCTCTCATAAGATTTGTTAGATCCAAATGTGACTTATTAAAGCTCTAATGTTCCAGTTAAATTACTAACTTTCTGCCTCATTGACCACACTGTCGAAACAAACATTAAGGAAAGGACATTGACTTTCATTACACATTTGTGTACAATAAACCATGTATTTTGGACAGTGGGAGATACAGTTTCTTTTCAGTGATGCACCTGAGACTTCGAACACAAAGACACCAACCTAACAGATGTTGTGTGCTGAGGGAGCAATCATCTCCCCTTTTTGCAAGTACCTCTCTTTCCACCCTTCTCTGTGATGCAAGGTCCCCCTGGCATTTTTTTTTCTCTCAGCCCAGAAATTCACAAACAATGTCCTTGTAACTTATTTCTCCCTAAACTCCTTTCCACCATCTGTTTTAGAGCAGGTCATGTACTGACTAGAGAGGGGGAAATATTGTGTAAGACTGTAGAGGGAAAAAAAAGGACATGCTTCATGGACTTTTCATTACAATCCTGGGCATTAGGGATGCGTTGAACAAGAGCTGGCGTCCCGTGTTGGTTGACAACAGAAGTACATCACAACAGCCCAAACTGACAGCTTGCCACTGCCAGTTTTTATTTGCTAACAAGCACATCAAGTTCCCATTAGCATCCTTGTTGGAAAGAGAGCATGCGATCCGCTATAAGGGAATTCAAAGAAAGGCTCATAAAAACGACATCAGATAAGGTGATGCAGCCCATTGAACCCTTTCTATATTTGGGGCGAGTCTGGTTTTCTACTAATAGTATAAGACAGGCAAACGTTTGGAGAAAATATCCAGAGTTTCCTATGCTAATCTGTATTCAGGAGAGCAAGAACTATCCATTATCTTCTAAAAATACTAAGAATAGGTGGATGAATATCTGAACTCCCACTCCCACTCTTTCTTCTCTCTCCCTTGACAAACCAACTTTTTCCTCTCAGCTTCTCTGACTCGATTTGCACACTCTCCTCCACAAGATTTTTCCCCCCACTTTCTGACTGACATTCCATTCTTTGTCCCACATCTCCCTCTATCTTTTTTTCCCCAAGGCCTTATCTCTACCCCACCAGCACCGCCATACACCCCTGCACAGACACTCAATAACACGCAGACACACAAACTCCTTAGCCCTGTCCTTCATTTTTAGTTCCAGGCGTCTGTGTCCCCAGCTCCAGCGGTGTACCCAGATAGCTGGCTGTCGTAGCCCGGGAGCTGTCTACCTCTGATTATGCTATCATATTGCCCTGCTGATGCAGTTATCTCTCATTCTGACCAAGTGGAATCCAGTTTCATATTGGCCATTAATGTTTAACGAGACAGGAGTTTAGAGGCGGGTGTGGGGAGCCGGTTACCCTGAGGCCTTGATCTTGTTTAGCTTTGAGTGTAAGCGCGGTGCCAGGTTTGCACAAACCATGCATCGATAATATAGGCCTTAAAGCTTAACTGTGTAAAGTTAAATCTGATATTATATCAGAATTTGTGGGAAGTATACCGAGTACTAAACAGTTGTAATCTCATCTCTAAAAATATAATAATTTAGTCAGTCCCTGCATTAGCCAGCATTTTATAATAATTTTATTAGTTGGAGAGTTTACCAAGAAAGTGGTGCACAACAGCACCGGTTGCATTTACTGCCAGTTTGTTCTCTCTTTCCACATTAAAAAATACATAAATTATATATGTGAATGGACTTAGAGGACACAACTAAACCGTGGACAAGGTCAGTCATTTTATTTTATTTTTCAAAACATTGAATTCCATTGCCGAAAGACTCACTCAGTGTAACATCATGCAGAAAATCTTTCCTTAGGTCACTATTTACTTGAACATAATTGTCATGGTTTTTATTTATTGATTTCAATTCAATCAAGAGACAATTAGCAATACCTATTAGTTTACATCCTGCCGGATGCATGCTGATTTGACCTATGTTTCAAGTAATGTAAGTAAAAATAATTTCCTTACAAGCAAAACATTATTTGATAATGAAACTCAGGAAAGTGAATCTGTGAGGCACTGAAAAAACGATTTAACCTTCGCCAGAGTAGAAAAACATGGCAACTTTACCACTTTAAGTTGGTGTACCAATGACAATAACAACATTTAAGCTTCCACAACAGAAGACATCGGCCTCACACTGTGGCAGCTCACATCCATCAGCCACTGGGGTGCACTTGTGTGTGATATTGCATTGCAAAATTCTTTTTCGGCTCCCCGGGAACACCACTCCGATTATTTCACTTGCAAAGGATCATATTCTATCATGCAGCAGTCAGTAATTAATGGAGTAGGTTTGTATCGGAGGGTTTACACTTGGCTGTGTGGCAACAGCAGAGATGAAGTTATGCCTGTGTCTCCGATGTGGGCACTAAGCTGCAAGCTACACCACTCAATCATTGCTCTTTTTGCTTGTTTCATGCTGCTACAAAATAAAAAAATGTCTGCTGAGGTGGAGTCCTGGTGTCCCTGATGTTATGATGGTAAGTACATATGATATATATATATATATATAGAGGCTATAAAGGGAATTAGTCAAGCAGTTAGACAAAATAATAGAGTTGGAATGACAGTCAATGGTCAACCGGTTAACTCTGTGGTTTTCTCATAGCATGTTTGCCTAATATTTCTTATGTTGGGTAAATGAATGCACACTGATGACACATTGCTGACTATATGAGGTTGTAATTTTTTTGTGTGTACTAAATTTGATGTTGCATAAGTTAAAGTATAACGATGGTATAGCGTAGGATCATGTAGGTTAATCCATATCTTGCTGGCTGGATAGGTTCAGTTTGATTATATCTAATATCACATGATCAAGCAGGTTGGATCAAAATTATTCCAAACAGTTTGTTACAGTTAGATTAAATGTGAGCAAATTTTTTATAGATTAGATGTTGAGTTTGAGTTCACCTTCCAATCATGATGCAATTCGTGCTAAACGCCATCACAGAGAGTAGAACTACAAAAATCTAGCAACATGCATTGCTATGAAAAGAAAAGAAAAATTAAATGGCTACCAGTAATCATGGTTACTCCATATTTTAAGAAAAGAGTTATAGATGACTTGTGTTGAGGGTGAAAGGGAAAGAAGGAAAAAACTGAATTAAACGCCTGCAGAATTAAAGACTGATTATCCTTAGAGCGTCACTGCAAGATATATTATCGATTGCGTGAGACTCATGTTTTTAAATTATTTTTGCAGTGCGTATGGTGCTGATTTGCTGTAATAACAGTTTGCATGGATATGGATTTAAAGAAACCATGGCTCACTGATCAGTAGCATGCAGCTTTAATGCATTGTCTTAAACAAATGGAAATCTAACCACAAACACGACACACAAAGTGCATCATACCGATCGTCAATAAAGCATGAGGAACTATGTGCTTTCTATTACGTCCAACATGATTGAAGCTAAAAGTTCAAAACTGGTCCAGAATTTAATAACGCATATTATAGTGTTAAGATGTAAGATATTTAGTTAAGATGACATTGATTTTAATTTTTAATTTGATCTTTCTAAATGCACTTCTCCTGTATTTACCATGGCAGAAACCTAACCTAATCATATTCAGACACAAAACAATATTATTTGATGTAGTTGTTGGAGGTCAGTGGTATATTTTCAAGAGTTTTAATCCCTTTCTGTTTGAATTGTTAAATTGCGTTAATGTTTTGCTTTCCACAAGATACCCTTGCTATCCTTGTTCAAAGTATTAAATGTCTTCATTGTACACAGCCAAGCTAAGTTTTGTGTGTTTTTTGTCATGACTGCTAGTTAGACATTGCATGCACACCTACAATGCAGTAATCCTTTTTGTCTCACAAGCCTTCTACATGATTCAATTCTAACTACCAGTGCAAAATGAAAGGAAAGACAAACAAAGTCAAATTATATGGTGCTGAGCTACCAAGAGCAATTGGACCAAATGGTTGTTTGCATTTCTCTAAAAGATATATGGAATTGGGTTGGGAAATCCTGATTCTAAAAGATGGTGAAGGGGAGGACTTATTAAAGTCTATTTATCTATTTGTTTGTACTAATGATACTCATTTTCTAAATTAAAATGTTCCCCTGGTCTGAGAATCTTTAAATAATTAAAATAAATACAGAAATATGGTGTTGGCCTGTTTCTGTTGTATCTATTCTATTCATTGCTTTTTATTCCAAAAAGATGCATATATGAAATAAATCTGTTATGATCCAATATGTGACTAATTATTAAAGCTAGTTAGCTAGTGACTAGTTATTAGCCATTTCTTTTCCACCAAGCAACTCTAAATAACATGGGCGGTGCCACTCCTTTAACTATTTTCGACATATGTCATGACCGGGACAAGAGTCAAAGTTAAAAGACTGACTGAGCTACGTTTCACAGCTTTGGTTCAGAAATTCACAAAGATGATTTTTGTAAAGTTCTGAAAACTACACTGCCTGTCAGAACAAAATGACAAAAATCCATAACAGTTGAACTTCGAGGAGCTTCAGATAGACCCATGTGAAACTAAATTAGGGTGAGTTGAACTTTCAGTTATGCTATTTGGGAAATAATTCCCATATCAGCACAGGGAATCAAACCAGGCTTACACTTGTAAGGCTTCAAGAACATTGTCTCCTGAGTAACTCAGTCAATTATATGTAATAGAATACACACACACAAAACTAGTAACTTAAAATTAGGTGTGTGTGTGTGTGTGTGTGTATGTGATCATCTGGGACAACTTTAGAATGTTCTGCCATGATGATTACATCAGTAAAGTCCAATTCATTTGGCTATGGCCTGTAAATGTAAAAGTTGCTGGGTTCTCAGCTTTCTTGTATGCCGCCCAGTGGAATTCTTTAGAAATATGAAGAAATTATCATATATGTATAAATTCGGCACACATGCACCTGAAAACTAAACAGTAATTAATGGATACAGCAGGTACAGAAAATATATGCATGTAATGTATTCATGGCCTGATTATGGGTTTAAGTGGTTATTTAAATATTTACCTTTCTGTTGAACAAGAGATTTTTTAAATGTATCACATTTCCTAAGTTAGTCACCTATACATGTTTTATGAAATTAAATTGTAAATTGTTCTTATTGCAAATGTAATTTGTTCTGTCCATTGGGGTATTTTCTTTTTTGTAGCTTCCTTGACCAACATGTGTTGCCATTCATACATAATGTATGCAAATAATTTTTTTTGAAGAGGTTTTTAAAGCAAGGAATCACCAGATTTACTTAAAATAAAAATATATATATTCAGAGTATACTAAATACTGTTTTGAATATACTTACCTCGAAAAATTATTAATATTTGTATATAATCAGACAGTCCTCAAGGAAAATTACAACAACAACCATTTGAAAAAGATGGTCACTTTGGTAATCTTAAAGTTTTCCAAGTCGAAATGAGAAATAGTTTCAAGTAGTAGAAAGGTTAAACATGCACAACACACAGCACTCACGCTTTACTTATGTTTTACAATAAGTGCTGCACTGCACTATTACCGACCATTTTGTTGTGTTAAATCAGCCTCATGTTGTTCAGAAACTCTTTTCTGGTCAATTGTGATACAAATAATCATGATCTTTTAAAAAAAAATCCTGCCTCTTTAAATAAGCCACTGCATTTGGTTTCACAAAAATATCCTTCTCTGAAATTAAGATTAAGACAAAAAAAGATTGTAGTTAATTATAGTTTATAATTAAACTATACCATACAATTTAATGTCCAGAGGAAAAAAAAGGAGGTTGAAGACGTACATTCTTAACACTGATATAAAAATGATAATGAAAAACAAAAACAGTAAGCACGCACAACAGCTACCCACTGTCATGACTGTAGGAAGCCTCATGACTCACATGCAGATAACCACGCACAGAACCTGAGTCTTTGCTAGAAAAGGATTAATTAATTAGTTTGGGTCGCGGATCTGCTGAGGCAGGTGGCTGGGTTTACGGACACTGACTACAGGAGCGAGGGTGAGTGGAGCCGTTGTGGGGGTTGAGGCAGATGGAGAGCGGGCGGGCCGATGATGGCCGAGTGGACAGCTTCAGGTCAAAATGCTGGACAGCCCACTGAAAGAATGCAGGTGATGTGAAGCCAATAGTGACGAGGAAAACCTGGCATCACAGGAAATGTGAGGAGTTTGCTGGAGGCAGGAAAGCACCAAATCAAACATGGGCAATGTTTGAAGGATACTAGACTGGCTTAAGGTCTACCAAATAAGTTGATGAATGAGTGTCCTGCAGCTTCTTGATTCACCAGCAGCCGAATGACGGGATTGCTCACAGGTGAGAGTCTGGCAGGTGACTGCCATGTCCTCCAGCCACAATCCCAAGAGAAAATGACCACTCACTCCACAAACCACCCACACACCAGGATTGTGACACCCACAATGTTTTTAATTGAACAGCTTTTACAATCCCATGTAAAAGAGAAGCAAAAGAATAGTACTGGGTTTCAGGGTGGCCAGGTGCCCGTTCCTTCTGTCATTGGGTACGAGGTGAGGTATACACTGGACAGATACACAATCTATCAATGGCTTTACTGATATACAGTAGTTCAACTATTTATTACAAACAAATGTGTTAATTAGAGTTGTTTTTGTTGTTTGTACATATACATCCATATTGCTTAGTGGTTTATGATAAAAACAACAGCAAAGAAACAGTCAACCATGCATGCTAACAATTATTTCTAGGTTCAGTTTAGAGTCATAAATGAACTTTATATGTATTCATTTGGATATTGACGTTCATACAAGGAACACGTAAGCTCCATACAAAAAGGCCTCCTCTTGCTGTAAGTCATTGATGCTAACCACCCCACTACTGTGCAGAATACTATCAACATGAAAACTGTAGACAAAATACTCTAATTTTAAGAATGATTCACAAAATTACTTTGGATTTCTGTGTCTTCCCCAATATCCATACAATGTCTACATAACTGCTGGCATGATAGGCCAAGACATTTGTTGTATATTAGAAGGGAGAGGAGCTGAAACTCTGATGTTCTGATGACGATGTGCTCTGATGTTTGGCTTCGCTGCTAATTGAAAGTTTTCACCAGCATCAGTGAAATCAACTTAAGAAAAAATTGAACTATGACTTCAGTTCCATTGTTTTAACCTCAATCTGAATCCTGAACGCTGGTCTTCTCTGTTTTCCAAAGCTATGTAAATAATTCTGAGATTCCTCTTCCCGTCAAATGTGCACATAAACAAACACTGGTTCAACGTTTTAGGGTTGGGAAGAAAAAAAAAACCCTGTAGAGGTTGCCAATCCATCGCATGACTACACAAAGACACACAACCACACAAAGCCACATTCAGAGTGTCTAACATGCATGTTTTTGACTGGTGGGAGGAAGCTGGAGTAGGTGGGAGGGAAACCACAAGGAAAAGGGGAGAACATGCACATGGGAAGGATTCTGAGCCCTTAGGGATTTAAATTGGGAACCATCCTGCTGTGAGTTGACACTGCAAACCATTACACCCACCACCACACAGCTTTTTCTTACATATAACAAGTTCTAATATGCGCTGCATCTTTGGTCTTTTGAAATGATTCTTTATCTATCTCATGCTTTTGTTTGTTCCATTTGTAATAGTTACTCACTCTTCTGTCTCCTGTTGTTTATGAGGGTTCAAACATATGTAGCCTTTAGTAGTTTGGCAAGGTTTTTCCTAATTGGAAGCTCATTTCCCCTTAGTTAAAAACCAAGCAAAAGTAGCAAGGGGCCCTCTAGGCGGCATACTCCCATAGCATGGATAATTCTGTTAGCCATCCTTCTGCAGATTCCAAGCCCTAGAGTCAAGCCAATAATGTGAGAATATCTGACTCTCATTTTACTGTTTATTGTTGTGTATCATCAACTTGGCCCTTAGTTTGATTAGATTTTTTTTTTGGTCATAATTTGTTTCCCGAAGGCACGTAGTGGCATTTTTTTTTAGCATTATCAAAAACAGAAGACTGCAAAGTATTCCATGGCTCAGTTCAATTTGTCTGTTCTGAAAGACAGACATCAGAATTAATTGCCTGAAGTGGATTCATCATCTTTGGTAAATGACCAGATGATAGTCAACAACGTGAATCACCTCAGGGTTGGATTATCTCAAGTGTCTATAATTGAACCATGTTCCAGCATGACCCTACCTCCAATTAATGAAAAAAAATAAAAGTCTGTTTTTCTGTTTGTTTGTTTTTTTATTTTTGCTTTACATTTATTGTCTCCTAAATACATCACAAAGACTCATTTGCCCTTAATCAGACCCTCATACCTTTGGAGCATCTGCTTTTATCAACTACTAATACAGTAAATATAACCTTTTTTATTTTATTTTTTTAACAAAGCTAAAATTAGTGTCTTCATTGGCTTTTAACAATGTTAAATACTCACTGTGTGCCTATAGTGTTTTTAATCTAGCCATGTCAAACCTCCCCACATTGTTAAAACAGACTGCTGAACTGTCCATTTAACTCACATGCTAACTCATATGAAATGGTTAAGGCTGATGCTGCTGAAAAACTGGAGAAAAATAGATAATGGCTGACTCAGTGAATGGACTTGTATGCTTTTCCAGTCGAACTGACTACTCAAAGTGCTTTACACTACATGTCACTCACACACATATTCACACACTGGTGGATCCACCAGTAGGTAACTGCCCAAGGACTCTTAAACATGTGGCCTGGAGGAACATGGAGTCAATCCACTGACCCTCTGATCAGTAGGCAACTGCTCTTCTCCCCCTTGAGCCACTGCCTTCACTTCAAAGAGGTTACAAAGGATTATCGATCCACAATTTCCTAGTGCATTAGGTTTGGGGCTGTGCCGGGAGGAGACCGTGGCTATTTTGTGGCTATAAACCCAGGTGATCTGACAAAAAAGGTTGGGAATAGCTGGCTTACATCTCCATTTTAAAAAATGACTTTTTTTAATCATTAGCATTTCAAAAGTTTGAAGATGTATTCCAAAAGATACACTCTCAGTGAGGGCGAAAGGCCAAAATGCAAAGAGGGACTATAATAAATTCATGGACCTGAAATCGACCGAAATGATGGTAGTAGTTTACTTTATTTTTTCTTCTCCCAACCAGTCACACCTGTTTGCAAGAGTTAGATCACCATTTTCTGCAGTTCTTGGATTGTGTTAGGGTGAGCAAACTGGCATTTTGGTTGTTTTTGATCATTTTCTCCGGTTTATCTTAGAGCAGAGAGGTAATTGTTTCTTTCCTTTTCTTTTGTTTGGGTTAGGTCATCTTCCCTCCTGATTTAGGTAAACTGGTTTTGTGTGTTATTTTGGCCTTGATCCACCCTGAAAGATAACTCAATTTATATTATAAAAGGAACCCTGATGTTGTTATATTCTAACATAGTCGTAGTGGCTGCTTGAGTTGGGTTGCAGTTGGGTAGTTTCAAGCAGTACTCCTTTACTGATGATATTATCTTTATTCATACCTACATTTGGTTCTAGATTATTCATTTTACATATCAGGTCCACAGACCACTGTTACTTGCTTGGTGACATACAACCCATTTTACATCAATAGCTGTCTAAAGCGAGACCTCCATTACTGGTTTTGTGTTGCATGCATCCAAGGCCCATTGCTCGGAAATATCAGTTCCCACTCTAATCTGTGTCTCTGCATGTATGCCACTGTGGCACGATTGGACAGCTCCTTCAGCTAATGGCGTTGACGCTCGGCAACTGAAAACCAATCCATCACACAGGAAAACATGTTGAGGGGGGGGGGGAGGAGAGAAGGGAAGGGGCAAGTCGGAGGGTGGCGAGGGAAACAATGGCAGTGGTGTATTTCATGGTTTTAAAAGGCTATTCATCACAATGGCTTCACTGTCAGGCTCCCTGGCTCCATGTCCGAGGAGAGAATCAGACCCATGCCAAACTCATTTATAGGCGTGGACGTGGAGAAATGGACAATCATGAAGTAGCCATAGCCACACTGCAGGCATCCACATGTGCTGCATCCAGTAGTGCTGAATACCTATTAGTCCTGTCGTGCATACTTTCACAAAGGTGATCCAAGTGTGGGGAAAGTAAGGGAGATATTTCCATGCAGAGGGATAAAAAGAGAACTGATACTTTGATTTGAATATGTGCGAAACGATGCATTGAGAGATTGAAATGAATATTGCTATGTGAAGATCTGCTATATCTCAGTTACTATGCTGTGCTGCAGCTTGCACTTTCTTTGCTTATCATCCTGTACTCTCCTGTATGGTCATACAGTAATTGTATTATAGTAATTATTCTAACATATTATTATAATCACAGGGCAGCACGGTGGTGTGGTGGTTAGCACCATCGCCTCACAGCAAGAAGGTACTGGGTTCGAGTCCCCAGGGGACCCAGGACCTTTCTGGGAGGAGTTTACATGTTCTCCCTGTGTCTGTGTGGGTTCTCTCCAGGTTCTCTGGCTCCCTCCCCTTGTATGTCTTGTGTGTGGCCCTGTGATGGACTGGGGACTGTCCAGGGCGTACCCCGCCTCTCGCCCATTGACCACTGGGATAGGCTCCAGTTCCCCCCTCGACCCCATTAGGGAATAAGCGGTAATGATAATGGATGGAAGGATTATAATCGCAACTCTACTTTTCATTGCCACATTGGAAATGTTGTCCTTATTCCAAAGATTCAATTCTGGTTTGACATCAGAATTAGTTCATGTGTAATCTGTGCTCCATGTACAGAGATCCCCATAAATTGTGAACAAATTGTATCTTTACACACATTCTACACCTTCCACATGTAAAGGTATGGCTTAATCACTTTAGTACAGCCTATAATACATCACATAATGCCAGTTGGAAGATTCAAAGGTTGGTCTTTTTTTTCAGTTTTTCATTCATATTTGAAAACATGATCAAAATCATTAAATGAACAAAATATTTTTGATATTCAATTGTGAATGGTTGGTCAATGCTTACTAAAACCTATTGGACAGTATCACAGTTTTTTATTCAACAAAGAATACCAAGAGTTTTAGTTCTGGAACATTCCCTGGCTTGTGTCACGCAGGTGTTCCAGGACTCAAACGCAACACACCAGGAAGTCCAATTCAACGGTCTTTATTTTTAGGAGGTCTTCATAAATCCAAACACAAAAACTCTGCCCAGCAGGGGTGACGAAAACAAAAGCAATGTCCACAAAAACAGGAAAATGCGGTGCACAAGGCACAAACAGAATTACCACGAGCTGGCACTGTGGAAAAGTCCAGTAAGGGGCAAAAGGGCTGAGGAGCTCTGCCGATATCCACCAAGAGTCTCACAGATGAAACGAACTAGCAAGAAGGGGAAAAACTGAGGGAACTAAAATACTGGGCAAATGAGGTGGGGAATGCGTTACAGCTGTGAACTCAGGTGTGACGATACCAGGGCGGGAAAACAGGGCCGTAGGTAAAAGGTGGACTGGAACGGGTGACTCAAGTAAAACAAAAGGTGGCTGAGGGAAAAAAAAGGGAATGGACTGGGGAAAAAATGGGCACAACTGTGACAGCTTGCTTTGCATTCACCACTATTTTTGCAAATTTTCCACATCTTATCTTTTTCTTGCCTCTCTTGAGGTTGTCCGTTGTGAATTTCATTTACTTTTTAGGGCAATTATCTTGCTCTGGAAGTCATGACATTTTATTCTGCTTTTGTTATGGGCAATGTTTTTTTTTATGTATCTCATGCCATTTAATACATTCTACTCTTTGTCAGTGACTTGTGCCTCATTTCCAAGGTTAAAGCACAACCCCAAAGTTTTTGTTCCCATTTATTCATATGCTCATTTCATGTAGGTCATATTTGTTCATGTGTGACGGCACAACAGAGTCGCTGCCCCCTTGTCACAGTCTTCCTAATTTTCCTGAGGGTGTTTTAAAAATGTGGTTTCAAACTGCATCTGCAGGAATCCTTTGAGACCCTTTCTCTGAAAATGTTCGTGGCCTCCCAGATTCCACCTTCATTCTATTGCCCCACTTTCTCAATTACACTGCGTAATCAAAGAATATTTGAGTTGAAAACACTTTGCTGGAATCCGTTGTCATAATCAGTTATTAAACATTTAAGGCAATGGGGCTCAAGCCTAGAACCCGAGCCTAGAACCCGAGCATCCTTTTTTGTGTCTTCAAAGTATTTGGATTTTTAAAAAATCTAGATCACGTCTACTTTTCCTAATTATTGTGAACAAGTTATTGCCCCTACAAGCTAATTAAGTGTAGACATTTTGTCAGAAGTTATCAAAATGCTCAGATCTATTAACCTACATTTTTGCATGGAGTTCCTTTGCCTTTTTTCCTTCTAAAACGAAACAAAAGTATTACGACCATCTGTATTACGACCAGATATAATGTACTACCCTCTGGAGATTATCAATTTGTCTACCCGATAAACTCTTTGTCTACTTTTACACAAAGGTCTCATAAGGTTAATTTGTTATTGAGATTGAATGAAAAAAAATATTTTATAATATGTAACAAAAAAGTTTATGTTTGATCTAGTCAATGTGCACCATCTTTTTTGGAATGATTCCGTCTAGTCTCACAGGACATTTATGTTGTGACGTCTTAAAAGTGTCAATTTTAAAACAAGTTATATGCCTAAACTAATTCAATGCTTTAAAATTCAAATTAGGCCTCTCAAAAATCTCCAGTGTTCAGGTACATGGATTTGTGAGAATCTGATTTCAAGGAGGAAATTGTATTCCATGCTTTTTGATTAGTTTTCAATTTATTAATTTATTCGAGAAAATACATCACAAATCTGTTGCTTGTTAAGTCATTTTTGCTTTGTTGCTTCTTTGTTTGAAAGCAGGTGTCGAAACAAAACAAAAGTAGTGGAAGAAAATGGATTTTCTTAAGTCCTCACCATTAAATGTTGAGTTTAGGGCACTGCATGTCCAGGGAAATCAATTTAAAAGGCTCTTCAAATGAAAGGATTTGGAAATTAATTGAACTCCCGGCGGCTGAACATGCTGAGTGTGTTTGCTCCATGCCTGGTCAGATCCAGTACAAGCAGCTGAAGGGAACGAACAAATCTTGCCATTATTTTTAATTTGTGTCAGAACCTTTTCATGAATTGTGGAAGATTAAGAACCTCTCTTACACCATTGTGCATGTTTGGGAATGTTGTTTTTCTCACACCCACACGCTTACAGCCACTTAAACAAAGGAATGTGTAATATCCAGAAGCTTGAGAGTGGGGTGCATGTTTTTGAAAGCGGTTCTTAAGACAGCAAATGGACCCTAAATCTTAATCTTTTTCTTTCTTTCTAAAATACAATCTGTTTATTTGTCAACAGCTGCATGAGACCATATGGCAGACAAAGCATTAAAATAATTCCATGAATAAAAATCACTAAAAGGTCTGAGTTAATAGTCTTTTTTCAAGATGTGTTTTTAATACATTTCTAAAATCCATGCTTGAACAACTACTAAAATACGAATGACTGAGAATGAAATATAAAGGGAATTGTTATGGGAAAACATTGATTTTACGGACCAGTTCCCTTTTATGTCCGCATAATTTGGAAACAATTAAACTGTACTTAATCTGAACTGTACCTCATTGCTTTTTTTAATCGCCCCTCAAAAAAGTACAGCATATATGTTTTTATGTAATTTTCTTTTAATGTATTTTATAACATGATATCATATCACGTACAGTAGGAAGCACGGTGGTGTAGTGTTAGCACCATTATAGATGTTATGTATCATTTTATGATATGTCAATCACAACATGTCCCTTTTTAATTTTAAATGTAACTATATTTTACACTGTGAACATTAAGCTGTTGAAATGAATATGTAGAATTAGCAACAGACATATTAGACCCATTAGAATCATCACGAGTCATTTGATCATAGACATTTAATGGACACAAAATATATTGTAAAAAATAAGTAATATACATAATATACATAATATATATGAATATAACAGTTGTGATATATTGCATAGCTGTGGATGACTAATATGACTATTGTAAGAAATCCTGTAGATCTTGTAATGACTTAAAAACCAAGAAAACTCAATGGTAAAAATGTTTTAATCCAGACTGAGCTCCAGACTGAAACGTCTTGGACAAGCATCATCATCAACTTAACACATTAATGGTCTAAGAAAGACTTAGTTGTTGTTGTTTTTTAACGATCCAACAAGTAAGTCTTGCTATTTTCATGTCAAAGCAAACCTTAACTAATAAATAGAAAAAATGAGGTATTTTTAACAAAAAGTTCCATACAGAAAATGCTTGCTGTGATTGATGTTGAATAAATATCAAGGTTAATATTTTAGGTGTTGGCATTCATCTGAGAGAGTACACCACTCTTTTTAAGTGCCTGGACAGGCCACGAGTCTGCTGGAAGGCCACACAGGGACAAACAACCACACGCTTCACGTCCACCCCGAGGGGCCGTTTAAATGAACCCTCAATTCATCTAACATGCTTATTTTCGGACGGTGGGTGGAAGTACCTGGAGGGAATCCATACAGACGACTAAAAACTCCACACAGAACGGCCCACAGTTCCCAGAGGATTGGGCCCGTTAACTGTCCTGCTCTGCGGAAAGATGCAAACCACCACCCCACCGTGAAACACTTACTGTTTTTCCACGTCAAATTTGTTAAGATATTTAAAAAAACAACAAATCTAATATGGTGACATAAACATCTCTGCCAATTAGGAAGGGGCTAGGTTAAGAATACTTGTCCCCTGTCGTTATAATTCAAACCTCTGGATTAAGTTGTATGACATCCAAAAGCCGGCTTTTTTTTTTTACATTCAAATGATATAAGACTTTTACCAAACAAAATAATATTCATTCACAGTGCACAGTGTGGTGACAATAGTCTGTGATTTGTTTATCACATGCAATTGTCATTTGTTTGGTCACCAGTGTGCAGACTGGTTTTGCTCCGACCCTCATGTGGTCACCCTGTAGGATTGAGAATGAGGTTAGTAGCTTTGAAACGGCCCACTGCTGCTAGAAGCTCTATATGAACATCAGAAACTGCAATTTGGATTGAACTCAACGTAAAAACTAATTTATTCAAAATCCTGAAAAGTAAAACTCTGCTTTTTTCTAAACAGTTGATCTAATGAGATAAATCTTTTTTTTAGTTAAAAAAATGAATAAAAAAAGATGAGGCAGCAATAGAATGAAAGCATTTGACTCATTTTCTCATATTAAATTATAAGAATCAGTCAATGAGTTGTAAAAAAAATAGCTTTTCATAAATGAAAACATGAAAATGTATTTTCCTGTCCCTATGTGAGTAAGAAGTTCATGCAAGTCAGAGGGTTAAATTGAACCATTAATAACTCACCTCTTTTAATAACAAATGAAACAATCCCTTTTACTTCCTCAAATAGAAGTTATAAATTTCATGAAGCAAGATTAAACACAAGTTCTAATATGTGTAGGCTATGTTTGTCCATGGAAAAAATATATTGTGTTACAGCTGCATTGATCCTGATCCTATTTAAATGTGACAAAACTGACACTAGCTTTGGAATAATGTCAATAATTGCTGACATGATAGACCTGTATAATTATATTATTTTGTGGTGAGAATGTATAGATTACAGACTCTTCGCTAAAACCACAGACAGGGTTCGCTGAGTTTTTTTAAAATTTATTCATTCATTTTTCAATTTTTAACATGCCAGCATAGCAAAAGCTCACAACTTCTGATGATTACTGCCTTATTATTACCAAACAGTTACACACGATTGTTTTTTTCAGATCTGTCAACAAATTAACTATCCAATCTTTTTCTGAGGTCAAAGAAACAAACTAAAGCAATCTCACCGAAAGATTGATGCTCAAATGTGACGGGTAATGTGTGAATGCAGCTGTGGAAAGTGTCTCACAGAGTTTTTCACCTTTCCCACTATTACATCAGCTTGTGGAGATCGTCTCTGGTGTGCAGCTCTTAACATCGGCCCAGCAGGATGAATGTTAATGAAGACTTTCTCATCTTCCTGCCTGCTGTTGTTAAACAGGAGCTGGCAGAGATGCAGACGACGCTCACCCTCTCCCTCCTCCTTTGGAAGGGGACATACTGTGTTGTTGCCATGGTTACTTCTCATGTGCCTCAGCCGAGTTTTGCCATTATAGCAAACTACTAAAGTTAAATGCCAATCTGCATCCTTGTTTTTCAATTACTGAAAAA
Organism: Menidia menidia; assembly: GCA_907169785.1. NCBI lineage: Eukaryota > Metazoa > Chordata > Actinopteri > Atheriniformes > Atherinopsidae > Menidia > Menidia menidia. Next base: position 16,294,734 of record CAJRST010001113.1, read on the forward strand.
AATGTTTGGTGATCAATTCTTGTTGTTCCAAGAATCACAGGCAATATAATATACAATAATAATAATATAAATTATGTGCATTACAACTTAGAGGCAAAAAACATAGTTTGAACAGTTCTAGCCTAAAAATAAAATTTCATATTTAGTATAACCACTATTATAATAAAATGCAGCCTGGTTCCGGACATTTTAAATGTATTTTTGGATGCTGACTGCCCTTTTTGTCTATTCATAGTCTAAATGGGTCTATTTCAATAATTGTGATGTTAATTCACCCTGTTTAACTTCTTCAAGAATGGCTTTAAAGAAACACCTCAATCCTGATGAGGTTTCATTGAATAGGTCAACTAAAGGTTGAGATGCATATTATTGAACTGGTTCCTACCTCTTCTTCAGAGACAGATGACCTACAGATAATGTTTATCTTTAGATACTTTTTCTAAAAGTATCATGACATTTCTTTTGTCCTTAACTTGTACAGTATATCCTTAAACATAGGAGAAACTGGGCATCATGCTAAATGCTTGGCTAGCAATTTTACAGAAATACTGTTTTACATCTACCAAACAAACAACCAAAAATAACTACAAGATTGGATCATATTGCTTTAATGCTTTATGTGTTGCTTTAAGCTCCATAGTCTCCACCTCAGATCTTTTGCTCTATTGCGTTATTGGTTTCAAGCATTCTGGATACATTGATCTGCCGTATAAAAAAGGATGCCACTCTGTAGCATACCAACATAATTACAGTCTTTGAGCAACCAACAATTCCTTTGGTTTTAAGCCTTTCAAGCATGAAAGAAGTGAATCTCTGCAGTGTACGTGGGATGGTCAAATAATGCAGCTGTTCTCTGACTTGAGGGCGAAGGATTGGATATGCCCTCCCTTGTTGTTGCATAGTGACAAAAGACTGATTTCAACCTCTTTATTAGGACTAGTCCCGCACAGCTTGTTTTTCTGAGTAGCTCTCAATCATAGTTGTCACATCCAGATGAAGACAAATATGTTTCTTATGAATGCATGTTTTATTCCTGTGTAGAAACATGTTATATGTATTAAACATCGAAATATGTAGTAAAAAAAAGGCTTTAGTTTTCATTTGCTTCTCCTCACACATAAATGAGATTGCCCTAAGACAGAATACTTTTATTTGTGAGTTTCTGTTTAATGTATTTATATTTTGGTATTTTACATAACCTTTTACTGTTGTGTAACAGTACATTTTTAAAATTAAACTTGGAAACAAATAATTAAGGGCCTTCAGCCTTTCTTTTCTCTGTGTCTGAACAAGTAAAAATGCATCTTGCAACTTTATAAACACGAAGGAGTAAACAAATTAAATGGCTGGCATAAACAGAATTCCTTTGGGTTTTTCACTCGTGAAAACAACAGATTGTATAAAATTATTTTGCAGACATTTTGTGTCATGAGTACTGAAAATCACTGGTGCAACTTAAGAAACTGGGCCCTCTCTGCGGGCTTCCTTATCTTATTAATTGGTATTCCTCATGTCTGCAGTAAAGACTCAAAGACATTGTTATCTGTAATGACTGATAACAGGCTGGAAAGTTCAGCGTTATATCTGTTTCTTTCACCAATTGGATATTTATTTTCCCTGAGCCTAACAGTGGCGAAGGCCAAAGAAACCAAGGTGTCATCATGAAAACACAAACAAAATGGAAACCCTTACATTTGCAAAAAAAAGTTTGTATTTTTCACATCTGCTTATACATTTTCTGTGGACTTAATGAAGTGCATTTGGTTTGCCTCGTTCAAAATAAGGCAGCAAGCAAAAAATAATTACCTTTTTCTTCCCTGTCTTCACACTTCTTTTTGAAGCAGCTGGTTTGAAGGAGTGAATTTTGTCTCAACTCCACACCTTACTTATGTGGAGTGTTTTATTTCAAGTCAGTGAACTTGCTTTATATGTTTGTTCACCCTCTGCGGGATATTATTACAACATGAGAAAGCATATCCTGAAAACGTATCCAAGCACATATAGTAAACTCATTACTGACTACCATTCACATAACTCATATTTTACACTTGATGAACTCTTTTCTCATAAAATATTTCTATTTCACTGTCAAGAGCGATACTGAACCAAATTAAGAAACTTGACCAGCATATCATCTTGATAATCTGCCATTTCTGGTGGTTGGGTTTCTTTTTACTGTATTAGCTTTCAGGCACCAACAAGAAAATAAATCAATTCTGCTTACACAAACAAATCCAAGGTTAAGAATCTTGGAGTTTTATTTGACTCTGATTTCAAATTTAACAGCTAAATCAAGGCTGTTTTACCACCTCAAACACATCTCCAGACCCAGAGATCTCATGTACAGAGCTGACTTAGAAAAGCCCCTTTCAAGCCTTCATCTGTAGCAGACATGACTACTATAATATTCTTTTATCTGGTCTTCCCCAAAAGATCATTAGACAACTTCAGCTTATCCAAAACTCTGCTTCCTAACAAGAATCAGAAAAACCTGAGAGCATAACTTTAAAATATCAGGTCCAGTTTCCTACAGAAAAGACTTTAAAATGTTGGTAGTTTACAAATCGCTCAATAATATGGAGAATATATTACTGATCTTCTTGTATAACATAAACCAAGGAGAGCTCTGAGTCAACTTGTAGACTCCCAAGTTAGGACCAAACAGGGTGAAAATGCAATAAGCTGCTTTGCTGTGTGGGGGAAAAAAAACAACCAAAAACATTTAAATACCCAATGGGCTCCATCTCTGGACATGTTTACAGTTTAACAGAAAAAAGCTATCCATTTTTTACTTCTGTCACGGTTTTGTCCTGGCTGTGGCGTTGGGTTGAGTTTTGAGTTTCAGGCAGGGTGGATTTTGTAAGCTCCTGCTCACACATCTGATTTCACACCTGTTTACCTTTGCACTTCAGTTTCTGCTTCACAAGGACCTGCAGGAGATACAGACTCCGTTAGACTGTCTCACTACTCTAAGCTGTAATTCAGGCGAAACCTATGCTTAAGCAAAAACCTTATCTTTTTTGCGATTAATCAAATCCTGTTTCCTGTTCTCAATATTTTCCATCTGTGTGTTCCTCACCACTGGATTATCTGCAGGGATCTCTGGGCAAACTCACCTTCTGTTGTTGTCGCCCACCTCGCTGTTGTCTTAGACCTGCCCTACTACAGCAAGCAAACTGAGACTTAGCCCACCTCAGCTAAACTCAGATCAGAATCAGAAATCAGAATCAGAAATACTTTAATAATCCCAGAGGGAAATTATTTTATATCCCATATTCCCCAGTTTCATACAGCATCTTATCAGCTATCTTAAACAGAATTAATCAAATATACAATATATAAAAACATTTCAGATCTTTTTTTTTTTGCAATCTGTAAAAACATGTATCGCTAGGTAGCTTTTAATTTCTTCTTTTATATTTCATATTTCAGATTTTTTGTAAAGATCAGACCTTTTTAAACTCACTTAGACACCATAAGTGGTTGGGATTTTTGTGAGGAATGGGACTTTGGTGTAACACACACATTTTCAAACAAGTGGAAAAGTGTAGGGTTTGGTGTGTACTTAATGATGCGCACGGGTTCTGATGGAGATGTGCTTGCCTTTGAAGTGACAACCTTCTGGTCAAAAAAGGAAATTCAGGTGAGCTTCCTCCACTCTGAACGATGGCATGACTCTTGCAGTCGCATGAACAAAAATAACTAGCTGCAAAGCCTGATGCACTGGGGAAAAACTGATTACCGAAACAGAAATAGAGAAAAAGTACTGTGAGGAAAGCAGCTGAGATGAAGCTCTTGAGAGAATAACTTAGCCAGGTTTAAGAATAGTTTGGTGTTTATGTAAAACATTGCAAGGCAGGTTTGATTTTATGTTTTGCTTTTCTGAAAGGTTACGTTTCAACAAACAACACTGCAACTAATATAAAAAAAACAAAAAATATTCAGCTATCATACAGTATATAACATCAGAATAATCTTTGGATGTTCATTTCCTTTCCTTTCTTTTATTAAATTATTTTGTATTTCTCCATGTAATTTATTTAATAGAAATAATGCTTTAATTTAAAAGATAACTGCGTTCCGATCTTTAAAGATTTCTAAATATTTCTAATTACAAACTGAAATTCATAAAAAATGGGGTCTGATAGATAAGTTTACTTGAAGTAACAGATAACTCAATATTAGTATATGAATTCTGTTCAGTTGAAAACCTGTGATATATTACGTCAATAACGCTAATGTATTTCAAAGTTTAAAGTTTCCTTTAGTCATCTTCCTGAGTAAAACACCACTGAGGGGACAGCCAGGTTAATTGTACAACAGTAAGAAGCATTGAAATCAGAAAGGTTACATGAAACCATCCCCATGACTATGCAACCTGATCCCAAATTATCTCAAACTTTTCGAACAAAGCACAACCTCTATGATAACACATCGTGTGCTGGTAAAAGAAAATCTTTAATTAAAGTTTGCAATAACTTCACATCCTAACCCAAATTAAATATACTTAAAGCATATCTGTTCTACACTTGGAAAGCAGAAGCCATGAGAATTAATATGATCTTTTCAAACAAGATGAGTTGCGTGATTCAATACATGAAGAGGAGATTTCAGACTAACAGCAGAGCCAAACGAAAAAAAAAGTTGGTTGGTGAACGTAAGAGATGGAACAACCAGGATCCTTGTATAAGAAATCGAGGGAGGACAGAAAAGAAAACAAAAGAAAAGAAAAGGATGGATCGACCATGGATTGACAGAAGTAACTTCTTGCCTTCATACCACCTATAAAAGATGACTGGAAGAAGGAAAATGTGGAAGTACCGACCATAGAAGTGTAGGATCAGATGCGGGGCACAAAACCAATAAGGTTCGATTTAAAACAACAATGTCCACAAAACCCCACAGCACACCTGGGCTTGTATCCCATACTGTGTACCACTGGTGTACTGCATACCATCAGTATTGACACAAGGTATGTTACTTCTCTTAATAATGAAACAATGTCTATGTATACATGATGTATTACAGAAATTAAAAAAATACTTTTTAAGGAGAGTAAAGCAATTTTGCCTCCGTGATATATATAGCTGGGAGGTTATTACTTGCAGATATATATAACATTTTCCTAAACTATAATTAAACATTCTGAAAATGTAAAATTTCAGTCACAGAAGCATTTCAGTGCTTTTTCTACGTTAAGTTTATTTTTGTGCAATTTTTTTTGTCCTCATCTCCAGAAACAATGTCAAAGACCCATTAAAAGTCATGGCCATACATATTTCCGTCTCTCTGATTTTCATTACTGAACAGTTTATAATGTTCCAAATTAAAATTTAACTAGATAACCATATTACCTAACAACCTTGGAAGGGCTGAGGGTGATGTGATTGTTGGCACTCTCAACGTGTGATGCTGTGACACCAGAAAGGATGAAACACGCACGTTAAGCTTCTTTTAGCATTTAATGAAAAGGTTTATTCTGCTTCTGTAAAACCGACTGCACAAGTTGAAGGTGTATGATGTCCTCTTTCGGTTTGATGAAGGTGCTGACTCTGACACCTGATGACATCTATTTGTTGTACGTGTACTGACCCTTGAGCCTTGATGGACAGCACTATGTAGATTTGTCTTTTAAACAGCCAGTTTAACTTCGTTCATGTATAAATATATTTGATAAATAATGAGAAATTGTACTGAAATTCAACTGCAAATACATGGACTTGCAAATACATACCACCTATGCTTAGGTCTTCAACTGAAACATAAACATACAAAACAAAAGGTTTTCAATTAACCATTCCCTTTATTTTAGTGGGAAAAAAATCTGCAATGATTCTCCAAAATGGATTATCAGTCCTGGGTGACTGCTTTCTAGTCTCCACTGTTCCATCTGCATTTGTAGAAAAAGACCAATGATTTTAAATATGCAAAGGAAATCTGCATAATGCAACAACGTGCGTTGTTGGGGCATCTACAGGCAATACTAGATCAATACAAATCCATCTCAGCATTGCATTATAGAGGATACATTATGATGTTATCTGCACTTTGAAAAGTAAGCTAGTTTACAGTTGTTTTTGTTTATTTATTTTTTCTTTTCACCATTAATATATTGAAAACAAGTTTGTGTGAACAAAGAGAACAATGGAGAACAAGAGAAGGTGGTAACATAAAAAAATGTCTCTTTCTTACTCCTGTCATCTCTGCCAATGGATCAATACTTACTATCCCGAGACACCAAAATTACCCAGCCTCCATTCATGGCAGCTGCATCTGCATACCAGAAAGACTGTTCCAGAAATTACAAATGACACAACTTTCAAGAGATTTAGGACATTTGATGAAAAAATAATAAATCTATAACACTTTTGTGTTATAGATTGTCAAGTTGGAACTCAAGTTGGGTCTCAAGTAGAGCAACAATGAAGTACTTAGAGCTGTCTTTGGCATTTTCACCGTTATTTATTTATCAAAGCCTGCAAACATGAATGTGAGTCTAAGTTAGTTTATTTAATATTTGCTGGAATGGGCCACGTACAAAGGGGGCAAAATGAGGTTGGGATACCTACCTTATAATGTGATTTAGCCCCTAGGACACAACACATCACCTGAAAGAAACCACTGAGCTGTTAAAAGTAGACCTGTTACAGTTAAGGAGCCTGACAAGCCTCCTAGTAGAAACTTCCTGAATGTGTAAAGTTTGAATCTCAGCTGCCAAACTACCAGTTGAACCGATAGCATTTCTTAGCCTGCTTAATTGCATACATGCATAAAGGTAAAGCTTTTTTCTGAGTTTGGAAAGACAGTATGGCTGCATTATTCCTAGATCCATGGGGAGCTATTCTGCAAGTGACAGCTTTTTCCCTACAATGTTGCTTGTTTATGTGAACTAAAATTGCAGAAACAGATAACGTTGGTGCTGTTTTGAACAAATGAGATGAAAAACATGAAATTATGCTATGATAGTAAAGAAAAATACATAGGGTATACAATAAATAAATAATTGGATGGCAGTCAAAATTATTTCCCATTAATTCATGTTAGTAGAAAACATTTAGGTTTATTATATTTAAAAAATTACTTTCAAATGTCGGACTGCCTATAGATGTCCTGGTTCCACGAAAAAAATTGTTTGCACGTCGCTTAGCAAACTGTTCTTTGACTGATAGACAAAAAACAGAATCATATGCACATCCATCAGACGTCTGATGTTTATTGGGAATGAAAACTTCCTGTGACACAGAAGAGATGAAACGTATAGGTGGAGTTTCCGCTAACATTTCACGGGAAGGGTTATACAGCCCGTGTCACAACAGGCACTCCCCTAGTGGATATATGTAGAGTTGCACTATATTACAATAATAAAATAACTCGAAAGCCCCTCTTTCAACCAGAATTTAAGGTTAGAAAAAGGAAAAATGTTGGGTTGCCTACTTAGTGTTTCTATTTACTTATATGAACTTGTTTTCCATCCCTCTACAATCATATACATTTTTACACCTGGTTCCATTGCAGCACTTGGAACTACAAACTCATCATGCTAGGTGACTTACAACATAATTAGACCTCCTCTTATCCTTATATTCATGCTCAGATCTAGTTACTCCCCTGAGGCCTCCATGCAGTAACGCGCAATGTTGGCTGGCCAGTATGAAGGTGAAAACGCTGCTTATTCCTGCCATCCTCTTCGTACGGGTACAGAATGGCAGCGAGATCGCAGACGCACCTCCAAAGTGCGTGTTTACCTGCCGCCGCAGTGACAGTCCCTCATAAATCACCGTTATCTCCCACCGGTGGCACACAGTGCTTTTGTCCTTCACACAATGAGGGCCTTCCTCCATGATGGCTGCAGACAGTTTGTAAGCTGTGGGGCAGCTGGCGGCTGACACACTATACACGTGTACACACACAAAAAACACACACTCCAAATCTCCTGATGAACACTAATCTCAATGCATCCTGCTTCTCCCTGATTATCAGTCAATCACATTCTAAAATTCACGAGAGACATTTTTCCTTATGTTACAGCCAAAATAGTTGATTCCAGTCTAAAGTGGTGGGCTAGTTTACCTTGAAAACGTGCTCTTACTGTCAATTGGATGCTGTTGTTTTTTATTATTTCTTTGCGATGCAACAGACAGGAAGCTACAAAAGCTTTTTTGAGGGAGTGCGAAACCTGTAGTGTGTGAAAGGTGCTTTAAATGCTGTGTACATGCTCACAGAGACACATGCCGCACCAAATGATTTGAGGCCTGACTGAAAAACAAAGGTGAAAGATTACAAATGACACATTAAGCAGATGTAATTACCATATTTCCAAGAGACTGTGTTCCCTTAAAAGAAAAATGCTCCATCAGAAGTAGATCAGAGGCAATAAAATAGCAGGGTAATGTATGTTTGAGAGAACATTTCATCGCTGCCATACAGCCATATGCTTCTATTAACAGGGAATTCTTCCAAAATGATACATTTCTCTTTTTTATATTATTTAACTCCCTTCTGGCAATACCTGCGGATCATTCTGTTTTATGTTCGACTGCCGTGTTGATTTAATCATTCCTTTTTGTGTGTTGTTATCAGTGCACTCCACATTTGGGACCAATTGACTTCTAGATTCCACAGATATATCAATTTAAATTGGTTGTACTCATCTGTAATGAAGCTCTCCACCACCTCACAAAGGAACAAGACTGACACGTTAATATGAGTTCCTTTGTAGGCAAACAAGCGTGTAATTTCTCCTTATTCTTCTGAATATTTACCTTTTTTTACATACCTTTAACAATTTCAAATGAGTAGCTCAGATACTGTTGGTGGGTTGGGGCAAGTAGCTGAATATGGAACAATTCATTTGAATCCAACAAGAAATAAAGTTAAATTATTGATTTTCAATATAAACGCATTTATTTCAATTTTGTGTGGTAGATCGTTTGAAGTTTCATTGATTTTCTTGATGACAACTCAGTAAATTTCTCCTCAATGCATTAAAAATGGCCCAGAAAAGGAATTCTGTTCAGCCCACTTTATACGGAAAGCATTTTTCAAGAGGCTCTGTGCATTTGTGTGTAAATATATGGCATCATGAAATGACTAAATGTAAAATAAATTTCGAAAGACATGTTTAATTCTTAATATGTAAATAGATAACTAAAAATGGAGCTCACATGTGCGACTAAAAAGTCCATAAATCCTATGCTGTCTTCCTACATAATATATGCCCATGTTCATGCAGGCGGATACACCAGTTATAAATATTAATTGTACTTATTAAAGTAACTACCAACAACTTAAAAAATATATATATAACTTTACATTCATTTGTAGATATTTAAAATGAAAACATGTAATTTCTTTTTTCATTTTCTCAATATTGTTTTTCAAGAGGCTGAGAAATAAATAAAAATATATAAGAGCAGTTTTGAATGGGATGTTTTGGTTTCTTTTGTGCTTGATGGCTTTTTTGTTCTCTTTAATTACCACCAACAAGAAAACACAAAAAAATACACCCTTTGCATTTTGTTTTTAAAATATTTAGCTGAACATCCCCTTTATGAATCTGATTGTCTCAAATTTGCAGTGTAAAGTTGTGTGCAGTGACACCTTTTCAGTGTCTGTCTTAACAACATAGGCAAGGTTACAGCTGGATATGTGAAAAATGTGAGGCAGGGGAATCAATTTCATTGCTGAGTGTCAGAGCTTCAGATGTGAGGAATTGTGCCTGAGAAAGTGTCTGAGAAGCAATTAGTCATGCTTCATCTTTTTATTTTTTTCACATGCCACTCATTAATTCTTACAGGTTATTCAATCTAAGAAAGTTTTGACTGTGAGAAATGATGTAATCGGGACTACTTTATGATACAGTGGACAATGGAAGGGACTGCTGCTTTGCTAAATCACCCCAGGTACCAACTATGGGCTTATGCTGACAGTATATTGTGTCAATTTCCCCCTATCCGATACCTGTTCAAACTATGTATAGAAAAGGTAGCAGAGTTTGATTCAACTCCAGTGTCTGCATTGTTCATCCATCTATTTTCTTTAACTCCTTGTATGGTCACGGGGAGAATGGAGCCTACCCCAGTTGTCATGGGGTGAGAGGATGGGTATACTGAGAAAAATTCACCACAGGCCGATCCGCATTGACACATCTGCAACTCATGAATTTGAGGAGGTATGAAAATGAACTTATTTCATGTTGAGTGATATTGTTTCATCTGTCCTGAAAGTGCAGGTTAATAAGACCACATCTGTGTGACAGCAGCAATGGAAATAAACCTGGAGCCAACCCACATTATTCGAAGTTCACTGGCTTAAAGTTATGGTTTCATGATGTCATTCGTCTGAATTGCACACTGGACCTTCACATACATTTTAATATTTGAACAAACCCTAAAGGAAGACAAAAATAAAACTTTTCTATGCAGTGAAAAGGTATGAGCACTCTTTCTCAGATATGTCTGTCTGAGTGTCTGCATTATCTTCTCTTCATATTAGCATAGTGACTAAAGGCCAATGCAAGGTTTGAACATGTATTTATATATGTATTTACCAGTTATAACAAAAGCACAATTCAGAAGTAAAAATACTTGATGAAACAGAGAGAGAAAAGGAGCTTCCAGTCGCTTTTCAGACTCAGTTTTCAGACGGTGAAGGATAGTGTTGTTATTCGGTTAGACAGCTATGAAGGTTGTAACATGATCAAGAAGAGTATGTGGTGTCCAAACTGAAAGTGTTACCCTAAACAAGATCTGTGACAATGTTACAACATCAAATAAATGACATTTAAAGTGTGGAGCAATACAAATTGCTCTATTTAAAGAATCACCTATGATTGTTATAATGCACATTTAGTTGGGTCAACTTGTAATTTTTGTTTCATTAAATACAAATATGTTTAATGTACAAATAAAGATGACATAAAAGTTAAATGTGGTGATGAATAAAAAAGATATATCTACATGTCATCACGTTTTAAGATATGAGTGTTCTATATCTCTACAAGTCTGTGGTGGAGAGTGCAATCTGGTACTTTTTAGCCATCCGTTGAGACAGCAGAATCAGAGCCAAGGACTCAAAGAAATTGAAAAAACTGATAAAGAAAGCCGACTCCGTGCTGGGGACAACTCTGGTGTCTGAAACGAGCAACAATATTAGCAATGCCCTTTATAATAAAAATGGTGCAACAAAAGAGTAGAATCAGGGTGAGATTTCCTTAGTTGCAATACAAAAACAGAAAGGTACAGGATGTCCTTTGTACCAGTAGCAATTATGAGTTTACTCTATATTAAAAAGCTTACAATGGTAGCCTTAAAAACACTGAAAATTCTACATTTTTGTAAAAGATAATATCATATTTTGTCATTAATATTTAGCTCTATGCAGATGGCAGATGTGACATAAGCAAATTTAATTTAGGTATGGAAGCTAAAGAAGAGATCAGACCCATTTTTATTTCCTATTATTGATATCCTTGTAACGCTCTGGATTAAAATATCATGCCATGTTGAGTCCTTTTGTGTTTTTTATAGGAAAAAGTTGCAGGATCACCACTAATGTGACCACTTAACAGTGACATCATGATCTTGGTTTGATGGAAGGATTTGATCATTAAGCACGGTAATGTCAAGGACCATAGCCCCTATAAGGTCTCCCATGTCAAAGTGGTCACAGTGAGGGGGTCATACGAAACAATTCCAAACCTGTACTGAGTCACACCAGAGTAAATGAGTCACCTCAAAAGTGGAAACCAGGGCTTTCCCTGGAGTCAGGCCCCTGGTGAGGATGTTGGGATGCACCTGGTGGCTGATCCACGCCTCCTGGGACTTGTCTGGACTCAGTTCAAAGAATAATTACTTCCATGCGAGCCTACCACTCACAGAGAGTGCTTGTACAACAGTTACTTATTAGCCTTGAGGTGAAATATAATCACTGTTATTTCCAGGGAAGAGTTATTACAATCTATCATGTTAAAAAGTGCTTACAATCACTCCTTGCTGTAAATGCTAAATTGTTAACATTTCTTAATGATATAAAAACGCCCTGCATTATTGTCTGGAGCCTACTGTTGGATAAATGCCTTCACTTGTTCATTAGCAACAGCTGCACTGACAGTTGTTTATGTCAAAATTCTGAAACATCTGACCAACCTATGCAAAAACATCCAACTGTGCTGCATACAGTGCTCCCATATATAAGCAACAAAATGTTAGCAGCAACATTTGAATTTTCTTCCAGCAATACTAAGCCAGCCCTGCCTTAAATGAGATGTATTTCCCTAAAGAGAATTATAAATGTCATCTGCATCTACATTCGGACATGTCACTGTGTTAAGGAATACATTATGAACAACTGCTCTGCCTCTGACAGTTCTTTCAAACAGCACTTTCATCTTCTGTCTTGGATTTTTTTTGCCTTTCTTTTTTTTTCTGCTGATAACATGACATTTGCTGCAGAATATTTCTTTCTTAATGAGGCCTTTGCAAGTACTTCAACATGACTTCTTTTGGAGCAAATTCAGAAACAGTTTCTCACAAACTACCCATCCATCCAGACATTTTATATTCAGCTTTTTACTAGTAGGATAGCATCCAGTGACAGCCTACAGCCAATCCCAGCCAGTATGGGAGGCATGTGCACCATGGACATAGCATACATGTTTTCGTACTGTGGGAGGAAGCCAGAGTATCTGGAGAAAACCCACCCATACAAGGTGAGGCCATCCAAACCCTGGAATTAAGACCAGAAATGCTAAACACCACAGTGCCAGGCAGCCCCTCCCAAATGTTTTTTCTTTTTACTTTATCCCCCCACTCCTCCTCACAGAGCTTCGTCCTTCAGTCAGGCAAGCTGGATGATGTCTGTATGCTTATAAACTAACTGGGATTGCAGCATCACTTCATGCACAGTGCTCTTCTCAACATTTGATGTAGTTTACTAAGCAAAATAATTCTGTTGCAAGTATCTCTTCTATCCTTTGAGGGTTTTATCTATTTTTTTCATACTATGTTTGACTGTATCAGACTTTTTTTTAGTTTTTTTTGCTTATTTATATACATCCTCACACATTTGTCCTAATGTAAAAGTGGTTTGACTCTTATAAATAACAGATTTATTTCTTACTGATGGATGGGACAGGTTGTTTTAATCGCTTCCCTTTTTCATGATAAATTATGAGTATTGACTCTTGAAAACAATCACTTAGCTTTTCAATGTGTGCTTTCTATTCTTGTTGATACATTGCTGAGTATTGGGCTCAAACCATTGAAACAAAACACAAAGGAATGAGGTGTCTATGTGGCCCTGGGTTCATGGATACAATATGTCATAAGGGAATAACAGCATGATGCTTGAATGGATTGTTAACCTCTCTGTCAGGGTGAGCATTACTTCAGCCTTCCCATCAGCGGCGCTTTGATTGAGCAACCTGTCCTTATTCAAACTGAAGTCGAAGGAAATTCTGACTGTTTTAGAATAAAACGGCGGGTCAGGTATGTTTCTGTTTGGTGTGTAGATTTTTGGGCTAGATATATTTTTCGTGGACTGTTAATGTGCTTCAGGAGAAAAAGAGAAAAAGTGAATGTTTAACCCTGTAATTCCAAATGTATCATATTTGATACGTACGGTTTCTGAAATGTTTTGCATCTGACACCTTTTGCTTAATTTAATGGTAAAAACTTTGCTGAAAAAATCCTATTGTACACAATCAGATATACCTGATAACAGGAGGCAGAAGACTACACAAAAAATTATCTTTAATTATCGCATAGTAATAAATTATTAATATTAAAAAAGTATTTCTGTTTTTTCTTTTTACATATTTTGTTAAAAGGCCAAATAAGGAATTCAAATAAAAAAAATTAATTTTCTTTTTTGTTTTATTCCTGGATCAGGCTTTAAAAAGAGGTTAACTTTGCGTCTTAGCTTAAACCTTAAGGACAAATCTTGGAGACCAAACCCAAGAGAGAGGAACGAGGGGAATTATTATGGTCACATCACATCCTTTAAGCATTTGGCATACAAATTGCTTTAAATGTGTGGTATTTTGAATCAAGAGGGGGGCGGAGCTTTCCACTGACCACTACCTGGTGGTGAGTTGGCTTCGATGGTGGGGGAGGATGCCGGTGAGACCCGGGAGGCCCAAACGTGTTGTAAGGGTCTGCTGGGAGCGCCTGGCGGAGTCCCCTGTTAGGCGGAGCTTTAACTCCCACCTCCTGGAGAGCTTCAAGCACGTTCCGAGGGAGGCGGGGGACATTGAGTCCGAATGGGCCATGTTCCGTGCCTCCATCGATGACGCGGCCTCTCGAAGCTGCGGTCGCAGGGCTGTCGGTGCCTGTCGTGGCGGCAACCCTCGAAACCGCTGGTGGACACCGGCGGTGAGGGATGCCGTCAGGCTGAAGAAGGAGTCCTATCGGGCCTTTTTGGCCTGTGGGACTCCGGAGGCAGCCGATGGGTATCGGCAGTCCAAGCGACATGCGGCTCGGGTGGTCGCCGAGGCAAAAACACGGGCGTGGGAGGAGTTTGGGGAGGCCATGGAAAAAGACTTCCGTATGGCCTCGAGGCGATTCTGGTCCACCATCCGGCGTCTCAGGGGGGGGGAAGCAGTGCCCCACCAACACTGTTTACAGTGGGGATGGGGTGCTGTTGACCTCAACTCGTGACGTTGTGGGTCGGTGGGCGGAGTACTTCGAGGACCTCCTCAATCCCACTGGCGTGTCCTCCATTGGAGGGGCAGAGCCTGGGGATCCGGAGTTTGGATCTCTAATATCCGGGGCTGAAGTCACCGAGGTAGTCAAAAAGCTCTGCGGTGGCAAGGCTCCGGGGGTGGATGAGATCCGCCCGGAGTTCCTTAAGGCTTTGGATGTTGTGGGGCTGTGTTGGCTAACGCGACTCTGCAACATCACGTGGACATCAGGGGCAGTCCCGCTGGATTGGAAGACTGGGGTGGTGGTCCCCCTATTTAAAAAGGGGGACCGAAGGGTGTGTTCCAACTACAGGGGGATCATACTCTTAAGCCTCCCTGGGAAGGTCTATTCAGCGGTTCTGGAGAGGAGGGTCCGTCGGATAGTCGAGTCTCGGATCGAGGAGGAACAGTGTGGTTTTCGTCCTGGCCGTGGAACGCTGGACCAGCTCTATACCCTCAGCGGGGTCCTGGAGGGTGCATGGGAGTTCGCCCAACCAGTCCACATGTGTTTTGTGGACTTGGAGAAGGCGTTCGACCGTGTCCCTCGGGGTATCCTGTGGGGGGTGCTCCGGGAGTATGGGGTACCTGGCCCTTTGTTACGGGCTGTTCGGTCCCTGTACGACCGGAGTCAGAGTCTGGTTCGCATTGCCGGTAGTAAGTCGGATCCGTTTCCGGTGGGAGTTGGACTCCGCCAAGGTTGCCCTATGTCTCCGGTCCTGTTCATAACTTTTATGGACAGGATTTCTAGGTGCAGCCGAGGTGTTGAGGGTGTCAGTCTTGGTGGCCTTAGGATCGCATCTCTGCTTTTTGCAGATGATGTGGTCCTGTTGGCTCCATCAAGTCGGGACCTACAGCTCTCACTGGAGCGGTTCGCAGCCGAGTGCGAAGCGGCTGGGATGAGGATCAGTGCCTCCAAGTCCGAGACCATGGTCTCTCACCGGAAAAGGGTAGAGTGCCTTCTCCGGGTCGGAGCGGACGTCCTTCCCCAAGTGGAGGAGTTCAAGTATCTCGGGGTCTTGTTCGCGAACGGGGGTAGGGAGCGTGAGATTGATAGGCGGATCGGTGCGGCGTCTGCAGTAATGCGGGCGCTGTACCGGTCTGTCGTGATGAAGAGAGAGCTGAGCCTAAAAGCGAAGCTCTCAATTTATCGGTCGATCTACGTTCCCACCCTCGTCTATGGTCACGAACTTTGGGTAGTGACTCAAAGAACGAGATCGCGGATACAAGCGGCCGAAATGAGTTTCCTCCGCAGGGTGGCTGGGCTCTCCCTTAGAGATAGGGTGAGAAGCTCGGCCATCCGGGAGGGGCTCGGAGTAGAGCCGCTGCTCCTCCACGTGGAGAGGAGCCAGTTGAGGTGGCTCGGGCATCTGTTTAGGATGCCTCCTGGTCGCCTCCCTGGGGAGGTGTTCCGGGCTCGTCCCACCGGAAGAAGGCCCAGAGGAAGACCCAGGACCCGCTGGAGGGACTATGTGTCCCGGCTGGCCTGGGAACGCCTCGGGATCCCCCCGGAGGAGCTGGCTGAAGTGGCCGGGGAGAGGGAAGTCTGGGTTTCCCTGCTCCGGCTGCTGCCCCCGCGACCCGACCCCGGATAAGCGGAGGACAATGGATGGATGGATGGATGGATGGATGGATGGATGGATGGATGGTATTTTGAATTACTCAATAAAAAGTTTCAGAAATTGCTTCAATTACTAAAAAAAGAGGAAAATACGCTATCTTAAATTAATTATTATGATTAAATTATTCATTATAAATTGACAGGGGGCTTTACATTTATGGATGCAGAGCTAAATTTTATAGCACCATCAGCATAAAAAATATAATCGAAGACATCTTTTGGAGATTTGAGTAGACCTCAGACCAAACTCTGGAAACACCATTTGTCCCTTTGTATGTGGTTGTGATGCCTTAAAAGTTTATGTTTTGCCAGATAATTCTAAAACCACCTTACCAAATGTTCAGAAAATACCGCACTGATCAAGCTCTGCTTTACTATCGTATGGTGCATTGTGTAAATAGGCTGAGAAGGATCAATACCAAATCTGCAAAGTGCCGTTTGTTGTGCAAAATCAACATATGTAAACATACTTTGATTTGTGCATACTACATTGCTATCTGTTAGAAGATAACAGAAAACTATCTGAAAGGCTGGAAACTTCTAAGTCCTGGGCCAGATTTGCAAAATCGACTCAACATTTTAACATGAGAGGAAGCCCTTTTCATTCCAGGTTTAAACAGGCTTAAACCTTTCTCTCTCATCTGTGAGGGAGAGGGGATAATGGAACGTTTATAGATTATGTCTCAGTCACTGATAGATTTTTCTTTTGCGAATGATTAACACAATGCTGTCTATAAAGTCATGACAGAACTTTAAAGTAACTGTCTTAAGTATATTTTAATAGCTCTGCAATAGGATTTATTCACTGCTCCAAATTCCTTTAATTCAAAGCTTACAAAGGGCTGAGGGAGAAGTTATGGTTATCTTTTTATTCTTAAAAAACTTTTCTATGCTGGCAGCTTTGCTGACAAGGAAACACAACACAGCAGTATGATAATTAGGTATTTCTTACCAGTAACACAGACTAAGCAAGGTCTGT
The DNA here is from genome assembly GCA_907169785.1 of Menidia menidia. Lineage (NCBI taxonomy): Eukaryota > Metazoa > Chordata > Actinopteri > Atheriniformes > Atherinopsidae > Menidia > Menidia menidia. The sequence continues at coordinate 16,312,011 of CAJRST010001113.1, forward strand.
ATTAATTTTCTTCTTCTGTCCTCCTTTCGTCTCTTGGATATCCGTGCTGCATCTTTGAATTTCATTTCTTACTAAAACAAATGTTGTTGTCATCTTTTGTTCGTGATGTGAACCCAAAAAAATAAAAACTGGTGTCAGCTCAGTACTGTTTTAGACCTGTGCATAATAAGTGTCAGTTTACTTCAAAACAGGTCAGATTTGTAAGGTCCACACATGCTTCTGGTGTTGCTTTCAGAGGTTTCAAACTTTTGTTTAGCCCCCTCTCCCACCAAATGAATTCATCTTAAGTGACAGAATCTTGTATCCAGTGTAGCTATAATTAAATGCATTTATGAAATTCTACTAATATAAGTTAGAAAACCTCTGAAATCTTACTATTGTGACCAAAAGATTTAATTAAAGATTCAACCCTCATTGAAATAATTTTAAATATACAGTTATTTTTTAAAATAGCATCACATCAAAGACCTAGTTGTTCCTAATGACAAACATCAGTAGAATAAGAGGTAGAACACTTTACGATTAACATAGAACAAAATAAAGTCTAATAAAAAAATACATTTACAAAGAGTCCAGTTGTGGGGTTAATAGTTAACTATTCCGTGGGGTGACATCCCTTTATGTTCTTAAAACTTCTAAAATAAGTTTTCAGATGTGCTGACCCACAAAAAATGTGCCTAAGACCGATATGATATGTACTAAAGTGAATGAAATATTCAAATGTTTTCTTTTTTCAATTTCCAAAGAAACTCTCTGTGGACAAGATGAATCACTGTGCAACAAAATTTAGATACAACAAAAATAATCATCATTTATTTACATGCCGTCTTATTCAAAGCTACAAAGAGAAGCTGGAGAGCCACATAAAGCTCAAGAGCCGTGGATTACCAAAAACTGTCATAGCAGAAAGAAAAAGCACTTCCAGCACCAGTTTTAATGGTGTTTGAGTAGTTTCATTGTTTTTTTCAGAACTATTACACCATTACAGCATTCACTTATTAGCAAGGGCTTCACTTGAGAAACCGCTGAGATGTGATCATGATGAAACATCTCGTACAACAAAGACATTTTAATATGCATCTCTAATCTCTGCCCTCTGATATTTTTTCCAAGTCAAATACAAGAGCTGAGCAATTTCTTTTGTGTCTGACTCATTAACAAGTTTTTTTGTTGCTCAGTGAAGAAAGTAAACTATTTAGCACATATGACTGAGTGGCTTAAGAAAGATTTAGCTTCAAAGCTGGGGGGAATACAGGGGGAGGGGGTTAGCAATTGGGAGAGAGAGTATGGATGGATGGAGAAACTGATGAAGAAAACCAAAACTAATTTCATCTGGAAATTACTGGACGCGAGTGTGTGAATTTTGTTTTCGTGAAGCGGATGGAGTTGTTAAGTCTAGTCAGTTACATTCCAACAAAAAGGCCAATTTTATTCAAATCTTGGCACAGATATTACATTTTTAAGTATTTATGGATTCCCAGAGCAATTAAAGCAAATGTATTATTCTCACTTCAGGTGATATATTTGGTGGTGAGACAATAGCAGATCTATTCATTTAGCACAATTCATCAATTACGTGATTCCAAGTTGTTAAGAAGAACATGAAAGCATAAGAAATGACCATGAAAGAGAATTTAAACAGTTTGGGTGGTAATACTATTATTACTGTTCTACATTATTATATATTAACGTATTCTGATTTCACTGAATGAGTTGATTTTATACAAAAAAACCTGATAAACAGGAGTTTTGGTTTTTGAAAGGCCTTTACATTTTAGCTCAAAGCATTTGGACCAAACATCAGCTGGTAGAAAAAGGTCATGTAATCTGATAATTTCACATTCATGATGTTCCAGAGAGATGGCTGCATACGGGTCAGATGAATGGTGAGGAAGTGTTACAACTTCATGCTCATTATGTATTGAACCAGTATGTGGGAGTAGCATCAAATACTCAGGTCCAGGTTCAGTAATAACGTGAAACAAAAACTTACATGTCAAAGGTAATGTATTGAAAGGCAAAGTATTTTCATAAATGCAGTAGATATTAGGATTCAATACTTGTTTGTTTGTGAGAGTTGTGAGAGTACCCTCTGGGAATCTTTGGGTTGCTCAGGAGAAGAAATTATAACAGCCAATAAAATGATTACATCCAAATCTTTTTGGAAATTAGTCAGTGCTTAAATGGATCCAACAAATTATTTGGAGTCTGTGCCCATTTTTAAATGTGATCCTGGCATTTATGACTATTTTTGGCTCCATGAGTTCATGGGACTTTCTTTATATGTTTTAAGTAGTCATGAGAAATTATCATTTTTTAAAAAAAAAAAAAAAAAAAAACATTTTAGTTAAGCTGCAGAAATTTTCTTTCTGAATGTAAACCTTTCCATCCTATTTTTCAGTACTTTAGAAAAAGATTGCTGCTCCCAGAGATATTTGCTTATGATATAGATTTGTGTTTCTACATTGTCTTCTAACAGCAGTTGATGAGTTTGTTTCAGTCTAATGAGTTTATGATGTATTTTTAACCTGTTTAAAAGAAACATAAAGACACGCTGTTATTTATGAATGTATTGGGTTTTTAACTCAACCTTTAATTGCTCCCTTTTGTGGCTCTACAGATAATTGTCGTTCGATTTTAGTTTAAGTATTGCAATTTCTGATTTATTTTCTAAAACAGCTGCATTGATCTTTAATTTTGATAGCCAGGACGTTTTTAAACACTAATTTAGCAAAATAGTAAGTGATCAGAAAGACAAACTGACTGTTAGATGTAGACTGAAAACTCATAGACATTGATTGTGTGGACTCTGTCTAAAACAAGTCTTATTAAGTTCTGCAAATATGGATGGATGTAAGGAAGAAAAATAGAACTATGCTTGACTGGAAATATGGGATATTTTTTCCGGTTTTGTCTCATTAATTGTTTAGTTTATTGGTAAATGTTGCTGACATTTTTTCACTATTCTATATTACCATGACAGGTTGTTTTGCTTCCATCTCACCATTATAAGACTGCATTAGATAGTTCAATAGTTGAAACACTGCTTGCAATTAATTTGTGTGAATTAATGAATTTATTGGGCTGAATTACTCATTTTCAACTTGCACCAACATCATCTTCTTTCATGTTTCCTATTCGGTCTGTGTTAACTGTGGTCCTCCTTTTGTTCTCTTGCTTCTTTTTTTTATATCAAACTGTCTTAGTACCTGCCTCCTGTGGCGCTACCCTTGCCCTTTCTCCCAGTAGTCCCAGCTCTGACAGTTGACCCCATGCAGCATTGGTTTCACACGACTGGCTGCGCCCACACAGATGTGTCCCTACTCGTCCTTTCCTGTCCTGCTTCCCGTGACATGGCCCCTGCGTGTCGACCCCATGTCGCCCCGTGGGTTGCTGCTTCTTTTCATTTCCGAGTCCTCTGCTGTCAACCTTCTTTTTCGAACTCGCTCCCATCCTGTAATTCATTGTTCCTTTAGTATTCTTGCTTTGCACTAACTTTTGATCTGCGTTGATTCACAGGAAATATGGCTTCCATGTTAGAGTCACTGGGCTGGTTCTCTTTCACCTCCGTCTCCATCCCTTAAATCTTTTTAAAAATTCCACTTAGTCTTTTTTATTATCTGACTACGAGTGTTATTTCTCTAATCTGTATTCAAAATCTCATTCTTTTTCTGATTTTAGCTTCCATTTGGGTTTAAGCCAGCCATCTAATTCTAAATAACAGTAAGTCAGGAATTTGATATTCATCTTCAAACTTAATGGGGTGGAATTACTTTCACTTTTTATTAATGTTTTCATTATTGTTACAATTTCTTTTGGGTAATAGTAAATTGTATTTTTCTTGCCCTTTGACTAGAGCATTGATGTGGTCCAGGGATGTTGAAGCAAAAACTAAAACAAAAACTGTTCTTCCCCATATAATGTGCATTTGGACAGATAGTACTATAAGTAGTAATATAGGAGGTCGGTGAGTAGTGTTCTTCTGTTGGACACCTTCTTCTAAGATTGTCTGAAATAATATGGAATCATTCTCCATCATACTCTGGTTTTCATATTATGCTTATAACAGAGTCTATATATAAACGTGTGTTTTAAATAAGGATATTTTTACCAATTATATATTTCCCACAGCTACCTGTAAACCTTTTGATTAGTACTAGACAGTCATCTGACTGTAGCAATTAATATTCATGCACATAATATGTCATTTAATGACAGCTACACTGTCAAAGAGTAAAATCAAACCGTGTCAAAGTATAATGAAATGAAAACTCAGAACAAGATGACTGAAGTTACTAAATTTTTGATGAGATCAAACCGATAGGTGGTCAACTATGTTTAATTTAAATGATCGGAACTTTACAATCACACTTGGCCAGAAGCTGTATCCATTATTCTCATCTCTGGTGTACAGTAGTCAGTGTTTGAAGCATTGGCATCTCAGCTCCTCATCCTTTTTAAAGTGTGGGTAGAAATGGATTGATTGTCAAGATCTGCGGCACACACTCCAGCGCGTACAATATTAGATAAATACCAACATGCCATATCAAAGCAATAAATACAAACACACATATGCGTACATCCCCTCCAACCTTGTTACAAATAGGACTTTGCTATAATTATCATTTGGAATCCAGTTTGCCAGTTGCCTGTGGTGGTGGTATGAAGTGTAATCTGATGCACAAAAAAAAAAAAAGATGGGCTTAAGAATTTAACCTCCACAGCTCCTGTAAACATCCACTGGCATAAACACAAATCCTTTGCCAAAAACATATTGAATCTGATAGCACCATGGCTAATTATAAAATACCAGAGGAATCCAAGGCATTTCAATGCCCAGGCCCTACATTTGCATGTTCAAAAACAAAGACCCTCAGGTAAATAATGTTCTTTTTTTTCATGGTTATTGTTTGAAAAAAAAAAAATCAGAGGGGAGCCAAAATTGGTAAGGTGACCTTTTGAAAATTAAATCACTTGGCCAGATTTGGAAAATATAGAGTGGCTTAGGTTGAGGGGAAAGGGAGGGCCTTGGGTAACTGGGATGTGGGTCAGCTCTGCCTCTTGTATTTTCTCTCTGTGCCTCTTCTTGAACCAGGGAAACAACCAGCCAGCAGCAGTTGCAATGTAACCTTTCTCTAATTGATGTCTTTGTATGTGCAGCTCACCAGGCGGCCATATTGTGGAGGAATCAGGAGTAGTCCGGGCATCGGTATGTGGCAGGCCTCGACAGGAGGGGGGTTGATGCAACAGTGCTGCTTGAGTGATGCGGCACAATCAGACAGCAATGTGCTGGGAACGTTCTGAAGAGGGAAGTCTAATTTAGCAACAGAGTGAAACCCACGAAAATTGTCCTTCTGCACAGATACACGGTAGCACATTAAAGCTATCAAGACTGTACCAAAATGATGCAAGTGCATCGTGTCTGATTTGGAGGCTCAGTAGTTTGATATAGAATATACAGAAGAATCTGTACGATTGCCTAAACATACAAATTTTCCAACATCCAAATTGAAATTCGATCACATATTTGACTAGACACCCAAAGAAAATGTACATTTCTGACATTGAAGTCATAGAAAAAATATGATAAAATATTAAAATTAAATAAAAATAATTGAGCTAAGTTAGTTTAAAGTTCACGTAGTGAAAGTTTAATAAATAAAAAAATAAAAAAAAATAAAAAAATAAAATAAACTAATTGATTATTTCTTTATAATTTATTTATTTTTACATCTCTCTTATATCATGCATTTGTTTTATTGCAATGTGTAATTATTTGCACTATTTATTAAGGAGTCATCATAGGTTTTTGGGCTGTGGAGCTAATTATACAAATTACAGTGTATTTTTATAGGAATATTTGAAGCGACATGCAAATATTTTAACATACACAACACCTAACCCTAACCCAAACCCTAACCCTAACCCTAACCCGGAACAAATTCACTTTGTATGTAGAGGTTTTACTGTACAAGTGTTTTTAATTTCCAGCATGACCTGCTAATTTTAATCACATCACCCACTCTTAGAATAGCTTAAATTGTCCTCTACATTTTTTTTCGCATGTAGAAAAATGTATAATTTCTTTCCAAAATCAGCTGAAACTTGGACTTAGCGGAGTATAGAACAATGCATCCTCCTTGGTGATTTGTTAGTGTTTTGGCTGTGGTATTAGACTGTGTTGAGTGACTGTTTTTTTCAAGCTACTCCTGAGCCAGCTTGTCTGCACTGATTATGGTGGCGTTATGAACTCTCACACAGCCTTGTTTGAAGGCAAAATTACTCCCCACTCCATCAGTGTCTTAAAACATTTGAATTTACACTGTGAGATTTCCACACACTCCCTTTTACATTTTTATTTGTTATAGTTTCTAATCATAAATCTTGCATTGGGAGGATTTCTGGGACTCATTGATGAATCTCTGAATGTTTGCCTCAAAATTATTCATTTTTTAGCCAAACTTGTTGAATCATTCAGAGTGTAGTATACATGTATACTCAAATTAGCCACTGGCGATGGTATTGGCATTTACTTGTGGCCTTTTTTCTGTTTCCTAAATAGATAGAGTGTGTCTGTGTGGACAATGAAACCCATGCACTTGCAATTTAAACTATTAAATGTGGAAAGTTTAAAACAGTTTACAGATTTCACAGTTATTTTTTGTAGTTTTTAAGAATTATTTTAAAATGGTCTGTCATTTTATTATTATTATTATTATTATTATTATTATTATTGTTGTTGTTGTTGTTGTTGTTGTTGTCATTATTATTATTATTATTATTATTATTATTATTATTATTACATTTTTATTTATTTGATTATTTTATTTTTTTATTTACCACATCTTTAACCATAATGCTGTCATTCTGAGGCAATTAGTCATCTCCTTCTCAGAATGCGTCCAGCCCAGCACAGGTCCCTGGTGCTGTCCCTGGTGCTGGTTGCCTTGCAACGGATGTGCTCTCCATGGTCCTGAACAGATAACGCTTTAGTTAGTGATAGGAGACGGCTATATTACAAGCTAGGATGACTGCAAAGACAAAGGTGTGTCCACTACATCCATTTTTATTCAACCACAGACATATTTCAGAGTTTATTGATTTCACATTTACACTCGTTCCATTCAATTTATTCACAATAATCTTATTAGGCCTCTGGAAGAGTAGGTATTTAATTGTGAATCATATTTCTTTCGCAACTTGAACATTTCTGCTTTCCAAAAAGTCCTGTTGGGACAATTTTTAAAGCCAAATTGATCCGAATTGAGGAAAAACCACTCTTAGCTTTATAGTCATGGATAATATTCATTCTTTCCTATTAACTTTTCTTAAAGCTAAATGGAGCATGGATCCACAAACACAGATCATTGAAAATCCAGTAGACAATCTATTAGATCCACAGATAATAATTTTATGAGGAAAAAACATTTTTTTACTTGTAGTATTAGTTTTATTCATATTTTTCTTCAATGCACACTTCATTAGATGGTAGCTGCATATCTATTCAAAATTAAAAAATGCAAGGAAAGGATATCATTAAGTTTTTCCTAATTTTTAGATTCATATAATTCATAAAGGACCAATCCCATAATGTTTGGGCAACATGTATAGTCAGTAACTTTATTTGGGTTTGGCAGGATATTTAGGAAACTGATATGTTTACCAATACAGATATTTAGGGTACCTAGGGTACCTAGTTGGTAATGACCACATGTCTCTGTTGCCCGTCAATATGCAAAATATGCAAAGTTTTTGCAATGTTCAATATTGTAAGTTAAGATATTAATTGTAAGGTTTTCCATTTGTTCCATTATTTGTGGCTAACATAAACAATAACCTAACCTCAACCTAATAGTTTTAATGCGATAGAGAGTAGCATTGTAGTAAAGCAAATAAATAGTAAAAAAATAAACACTACTAACGTTTTTTTTTTATTCAAAAGGCTGACAAGCTTCCCAGTTTATTATAGCAATGTTTGCATTATCCTGGCTATGAGCCTGACATTATTTGAGTTAGTTTAGCCCAATTTGAGGTTGATGCCATTTAATTTCATGTAAACTAAAATTTATTATCACATGAGCAGAGTCTGTGAAAAATACAAGAGGCTCTTTTTTTAAAACTTGAATATGTTTGTGTTTCAAAGTATTGCCATGTGAAAGGTTTAACAGGCATTATAGGTTCAGAATGAATTTAGATTAAACAATATTTCTTTCAACCACAAATTAAAGAACTGAAAAGGAAATAGAATTATAACATCTCAACTCATTCCATAATCAAGCATTGATGTAGAGTTTGTTCTTGCACATTTATTTGAACCACACTCATGAGCAGTTTTTAATGTGGGGTAAGAGAACAGATGCAGTCAGGAGGTGAAAGAACAATTACTGTCACAATTACTGTTTTTTTTTCAATTTAGTTTCTGATTTAATAAATCAACCTGTGCAAATGAATTTAGTTACAATTTGTCTAATTAGCTGAAAGTCACACAAGAGTATATATTTACTATCTGACAGATGTGCGGCAAGGTGTGGACACGGTGTGTAGTTTTAAGGGCTGTTCCAAGTGTTCCTGTCTTTTCATCAGTGGCATTGCAGACATGAGAGCTAATGGATCTTTTATGGATCTTTTATAACAAGAAAAAAGTAACTGGTTCAAGATACAAACAAGTCATTTTGTACACACAGTAACATCTGAAACAGCCACATACTGAAGTTGTAAAAGTTATAAAATGTGAGAAACGGCTCAACCCAAAACGAGGGGATGGCACACTTCCCGGGGTTGCTGTTAAATTGGGTGGAATGGTCCACTGTTAGCAACAACACGCATACCCTACTCTCAGCTTCTTTTCCCAGTGTAATTTTCCTTTCATGCCTCTTGGTCTTTACAGAACCCCCGCGGCCGCTAACTGCTTCACATTTCCCAGCAGAAATCCAACAAATTGAGCGCCAAGGTCACAGGTTTGCACTAACCTGAAGAGGGTCACCACCACTGCAACAAAACAGGGCTCCGGAATGCATGTATTCCCATCTCGTGTGGTATGAAATATTGGGTTGGACACAACATGTTTTTATCCTTTGTTTCACTTCGATTTGTTTGTTAGAAACTTTAGTCTGAAAACTTATCAGTTGAGGTGAAAATGATGAAAGAAACCTTACAAATGGCATAATAAGAATCTTTGTTGTCAATTATGATGGGAATAAGGGGAAAAAAGTAAGTTATCACAAGTATCTGTAAATATAAACAGGTTTAAACAGTTAGGTTTAATGATGTCCACTTTAAGGATTGAGCTTGCACTTTCAGAATCTAGTCAAATATTTCAAAATATGCATTTACATTCATCACGATTTCAACCGTGGACCGTTGATTTCCCATGGTGTTCCTGGATAGCATATTCTACTAGTTCATAGTGGCCCATTCATTTCCAACCCCACAACATTTTTTGACAAACTAAAGAAATATGTCTGCAGTCACAGACAAGAAGCTGTTACCACAGAGTGGAGTCCCTGTGATGGGAAACAACAAAGCATTGACAGTGCTTTAGTGCTCGATGCTTGATTATATGACAGTGAAAGGAGTCTTTTCTCAAATTTTGTACCATTGTTCAACATTTTCCATTCTCTGATGCAATTATGACTGTTGGGTGGCAGTGTGGTCTTAATTGTCGTCCACAAGTGACACATTTGTGTTTCTTCTGATACATATTGATTAAACTTGTCATTCAATAAACCTTTAAATTAACTGTAATCATATGTTTTATCATAAGTAAGAATTACGTTGACTACCACCTATGACAATAAATGAATTATACATATATTATTTATACATAAATCATTATGTACACAATGTACATAAATTATATATATATATATATATACATATCTTCCTTTTAAGATTATATTCGACTAAATGTATATGTACATATATATATATGTATATATATATATATATATGTATATATATATATGTACATTGTGTGTGTGTGTGTTTTCTGTAAATGTGCATACTTTGTAACTCTCTTTTTTCAGAGCCTTTTATCAGAATGATCTCTATCCACATCCTGTTTCACAGTCAGTGCCCATGTGTCAGTTTCACTCCCTGTGAGCTTCAGATACCTGCGAAAGAACAGCAAACTGCATCCCCAAACACTTGCTGCTCGGCCAGCTATCTCATAAATGCCACGCACCGCGGCCCTTGTTCTTTCTTTATGTGGCACGAGTAGGTGCACCGACTGGCCACATTTAATGCCCTCAGGCCCCATTAAACACAAACCAACACCAGCAGTATGAGAATAGTTTGCCCCCACAGTCCTAAGCTGGAATGACTTTAAAGGAGAAATCAGAGGGTGGCTTTCAGCAGGGGGTGATACTTCAGGGCAATTTGGCTAAAAGCTAAAGAAAGCAGCTAAATGGGGGAAAAGAAGGTGCCGTTCTGCATTAGAAAGAGAATTAACAGAAACTGCTTCATATTCTTATGAAGCTTGCCTCACTATGCTGTTCTGATTTGAAAATGATCTTCACTAATTCTAGCTTGATTTCAACACTGACCTATATTTATTTGCATTTAAACCAAACACGAAAACAGTTATCTATAATTAAACAAAAATTGGCAGTAAAGTAGTCAAGCATAAAACATTTTTTTTAAATAAATCTCTTTGTGGATACTTCCATTTAAATCGAAAGAGAACAAGTAGAATGAAATGAGACAAATTGAGTAACCTCAGGTTTGAAAAAAGCTGTTGTACATACAATATGAGGATGAATAACGGTGAATAACATCGGAATACCTCACTGAAAGATCATAATCTGAGGAACAATAATACCAATAGTATGCTTGTAATATAAATATGATATCCAACCCATCAGACAAAGATCCGATTATAGTGAAAGCAAATAAGATTTAGTGTTCTTTTTTATTTTATTTATCACTTACTTGCTGTTTTACTGTAATCCAACTGGGGGAAAAGTATCAAACATAATGAGCTTGTCTGATATTTAATTTTCAAGTTTTCTATTGATGTCACAGCAATAAAGTTTTCAGGAATATTTTTCTGCAAAATAAATCAACGGAAACTGATGCAGCTCAGTCACCAAAAAGAATAAGTTTAGTATTTTGTCTGTGTCCAAAACACAGCAATGAAACAATTAGACAAACTCGTGTCTTTGGATCACAAAAGATTGAATGTGGTGCAAGATTGTATTTTTTAAAAAAGCCTTATGAAGTGTTTTGTGTACATACCTGCAGATACCTAAGAGAACAAATTAAAAATATATTATTAAGTATTTGGCTGGATGGGGCTCTGAGATGTTTTAATATGCTTGTCCAATCCCATTCTACCTACTTTTAGTCAAGAGTTTTTAAACATGTGTTATGAAGCTCATTATAATTTGTTCTGATGTACTTAAAAATTGACAAAATTACACAGAGAACCAGGTGAAAGTATTTTGTTGTAGTTTGTGGGTGTTCTCAGGCAGCTTTGCCTCCGCTGGTGCTGACGATGAGCTTTCCTGTCAACAAACCAAACTGATAGAATACAAGTATGACTAAGACTAGTCTTTGAAATAGTGTGAGACTTTTCCCGAGTTCAGTGATAGTGTTTTACAAATGATCAAATGATCTTCCTCTGTAGGGTGTTTAGGCTAAAAGATGCCCCAGGGGCCTGAGCACTGTTTAAAGGTTATGGAAGAGACCATTATGAATTGAAGGGGATAAGTAAACTATGCACTTTACAGTTTAATGTGATAGATTGAAATTTAGGTATAGAAAAGGTGTTTTACAGATTGTTAGTGATAGCTAATATTTTTTAAATCAAATATGTTTATGTGTTAGCTGTTATATAGATGTTTGTTCAAGTCCATGTATGTTTGTTTCCCTGATTGTGATAGGTTTGTTAACTGGAGCAGGTACTGTTGCTGCTGGCTATAAAAGGCTTCCTGTTCAGGCGGCTGCTGTTGAGGCCCCATGTGACCTGTGAAACAGGGTTCTCCAGCTGTAACTCTCTCATGATGCTGAATAAAACACCCAATGCGTCTGCACCTTTTCTGCTCAGTCCAGCTGCTAAGAGCCATTTTGACAAGTTCTATCGATTTAGTCACATTTATGGCAGTTTTACATGAAATGTAGATGTGCAATATTTTGTAACCCTAAAAAGAAGAAATGATCACATATCTTTTGAATTTTTTTATACAAAGTAATGTTTTATGTACAGCAAAACATGGGCATCTTTCAATTTTGTCAGCAAAGTGGCATAATTAAGTTGTGTTTAAGCTCTTTAATATTGAAACGTTGATACAGGCATTGATTCTGATGTGATAATGTGTTATAGTAGACAGTTCTCGTACATCTGTCTATCCATTAAAACTCTTCAGGATGAATCCAACAATGACAGAATGCGTTGCTAATGATGATCAATACCTTCCTTTTCCAAGAAAAACCCATTACAAATTCATAAAAGCAGAAAATTCAGACCATATCTCATTTAAAAGCAAACCATGTGACTTTAGAAAAGCATTTAGAAAAGACAGCTAAAGAGGGTTACATTTCTATAGTCAATGTTTCCTTCAACACTGACTAATTTGTAGCAGAAGTACAATTTTTGTCTGTGGGTAAATGGACATGGCAGGTTGGCTGGTGAAGGCTTAGGGACTGAGAATGGCTGAAGGCTGAGCGAACCGAGCACAACGCAAGCAGTGGTGGAGAACATGGTGGGCAGGTGGGGAGCAGCAGAGCAGAATGGCTCACAGGGAGAGTCATCATGGCAGATTGAAACAATCTGGTTGAAGCGCAGTGGCAGGCTGACAGGCAGTGAGTGGACCTGAAGCACAGGGGACGCTTGGCAAAAGGGAAAGAAACAAGCACACAAATAAGTGAGCAAAACTCTTGAAAGCCGAAGCTTAGTACTACTTATGTGGTCAGAACACCGTTTTTTTTTCAACTGTAACCACAATTTTGTGACAGTACGCAGAGCAAATATAGACAACAAAAAGGACCAACTCAAAAAATATTGGGAGGATGCTTACTTTTAAATCCTTTCAGGTCAGGAAGTGCAACCTATGAAGTTGTAATTAGTCCGTTTTAAATCCCTTCATGGTAAATCCATACCTGTTCAATAGATTTCTGTCAACCAAAGGGTTTATCTCACAATCCATAGTTCCATTGTCCACATCTGATTGATCAAGTTCAGAGCTGTGACAGCCTCAACTAGTCCTCAGTATGCACACACCCTGCTTTTATAGATAGATGGATTCAAATGTACGTATATATACATACATATGTAGCAGAATGTAGCAGAACATGATAAACAAGAATTAAAAATGGCAGTTATCGTGTTACGTTCACAAAAATGTTCGACCTACTGTACAACTGTCTGTTAAAGGTCTCCTTCAAAACACTCCAAATGAAGACAGGTGTTTTTTTTCTGTAATGATCAGGCTAAGAAAATCAAAACTACCAATAATACCTGGTCAAAATATCAATATCTCGGTGGGTCCCTCCAGGCTACACAAAGGGTGAATGAGATAACAGCACAGCGTTTTTTTGCCTTGCTCAGCTTCTCATAGCACATTTACAGTTGAGCAGTTTATATTGAAAGAAATGCCTCCTTTCCTGACAACTTCCTCACGCCCAATGTTACATGTGAGATAATGTAAGGCAGATGATGTAATGCGCCCCTGCCGAGGCATCTCCCTGGGCACAGATTAAAAACAGTGTATCTTACAAACATTTGCCAAAGGGGTTATTGCTTTTATCTATGCTCCACTTTGATCAGTTGTTACCGTTTTTGTTGTCACAGGCCGGCTCAGTGCCCATGACAAAAAGGAGGGGAGACAAAACGGTTTAGGCCAATCAATAGTTTATTGTAACCTATAAGTAACTTTAAATAAACAAAACAAGGATGAGATTTTACTGTAGCATAAACCCTGCTGTCAGCTACGCTCAATACTGAGAAGCCCTCACATGCTTTACCTGTGAGTACACATTGCAACAATGTATTCTGTCCAAGTCTCTCCAACCTCTAGAATTTGCTATCCTCTCAAACAGAGTGAAGTAAGTGTCAACATCTGACTCATCAAATTTAGGCAACAGACGAATGTTTTGTGCAACATCAAACTGTCCTGTGGTATCTGAAACTGGTCTATTGGTATACCTCAACCCCTCCAGCTCTAGCTGCATTCATAACAGTTCCCTTCCCAGGTGGACTAGGTTGACTAATTGCACCCTGACTGCAAATAATCCCTGCCTCCATAAGACCCTGTTTTAAATCAGCCTCAACAGTCTTTTAATTTTATCCACTTCTTCAATTTCATAATGTTCAGCTATTTCAATTAACTGCTCCTTAGTACACAACTCCAAAGCTAATTCTGAAGGTGACCGAACAAAACTTAAAATAGAAGACATTTTTCCTTTAAACAAAGTCAATACAACCTTTAACAAAGACAAACTCACCTCCTGCCAACTGGGTTTAGGACAGGAGCCACTCACTACTAGTCTCAAAAAACAGCTAACTAACTGAACCCTGGTCTTCGTGCAGTCACATGTGGTGGGGTTTTATGCACACAAAACCAGTGGAGTGAAAAGTAACCAGAAACTGGCAACCCCCACAACCACCGAGGTGCTCCCGAGCCGATGTTAGGGAAAAAGGGAATGGGGAAGCTCTACCCACGTTCACTGCCACCTAAAAACAAAAACACCACGAGCTTCCTCTTGACACTCGCTGATTTATCTCACAAGGGGAGGACTCCCACCTGGACACAAACCCAGAAAGGCCCTGAGTGAGTTACCAAACAAAGAAGCTAAAAGCTAACCAAACAAAGGGAATACATGCTCACTGCTCTCTCCTTACACAATGGTCAAACCAAAGCATCCCCTCAAAAGTTTGGAAAACTGAAGCAAAAACTACTCAAAACTACTGAACGCAATTAACAACAAAACAAGTACAATAGCCAAACTACAACTAAACTTATCTATGATAAGATCAAAGGAGAAACCATACCAATATTAACCAATCCAACAGAATGTTAAGTTGGCCAAACTAACAGCATGTTAAAGTACACAAAAACCAAGGTACAACTAACATTAACTTAACTTTGACGATCCCCCACTTGTCACAGGCCGGCTCAGTGCCCATGACAAAAAGGAGGGGAGACAAAACGGTTTAGGCCAATCAATAGTTTATTGTAACCTATAAGTAACTTTAAATAAACAAAACAAGGATGAGATGTGAGTATGTAAATATGTTTAGTGTGTGTGCAGTGTATGAGTGGGTGAACATGTGTGAGAATGTGACTAACCAAAACCAAACCGAACCAACCGACAAAGTGAGTACCTGGAGGAGCAGAGAGAGAGAGAGTGTTAGTGGAGCCCAACTTATATCGTGAGCCCAAGTGGCTCCAATCAGTAAGACCAGCCTCCGCCTGCAGGAGGAACCGCCCCTACAGGTGAGAGGAAAGGGACGTGACACCCCCCTCCTTAAAATGAGGATTCCACCCTCAACCCCAAATTTGGCCCACATTAACCAATTCAAAATGTTCCCCAAAGTACAAATAGCTATCAGTCCTGGCTCTAGTAGTTGCTCTGCATCCTCTAACCAACTGTCCGTCCCTCCATCTCAGCAACCCTGGTACCTGGAGAGCAGTTTAAGAGGAGGAGGAAGAGACAGCCAGCAGAGGAGAGCAGAGAAACAAATAGTTCAATGGAGCACGGGACAATGCGTCGCTATAATTTTACTTTTACCACTGATGTGTCTAATGTCAAGATTATAAGGCTGTAGGAACAAGGCCCAACACATCAACCGCTGGTTGGAATTCTGCAAAGACTTCAAAAATGTAAGTGGATTATGGTCAGTGAAAACTGTCAAAGGAGTCAAACCAGAGCCAACATAGACCTCGAAGTGCTGTAAAGCCCAAATGAGGCCTAGTGCCTCCTTTTCTTTAACCTAATAGTTTTGCTGGTACTTATTACATTTCCGGGAGAAGAAACTGACGGGACACTCAACTCCCTCGTCACTTTCCTGCGGTAACACAGACCCAGCCCCTATCTGACTAGCATCTACCTGTAATTTGAAGGGTTGACCAAAACATGGTGCTGCCAACACAGAAGCTGAACACAAAAGAGCCTTTACTGCCTCAAATGCTGCATTGCACTGGAAGGACCAGATGAACTCAGCCTTGGCCTTCAACAGGTTGGTCAGGGGAGACACTATTACAGAAATGTTTTTACAAAAGGCACGGTAGTAGCCCGCCATTCCCAGGAAGCGCATTAGTTCCTTCTCGGTGTTTGGCTGTGGGGAATGCTTCACAGCAGCGATCTTTGCTTCCAAAGGATGAACAAAACCCTGACCAACAAGGTAAGTCACAGTGGCTTTGGCAAACTCACTTTGCCAAATTAACAGTCAGCCTGGCCCACACCAGTTTTCCAAATAGGGCTTGTAATAGCCTGATATGCACCTCCCAACAATCTGAGTAAACACTACATCGTCCAAATAGACGGCACACCCTTCCAGACCTGACACCACCAGATTCATCAGCCTCTGGAAGGTGGCTGGAGCATTCCGCAACCCGAAAGGCATCACGTTGTAACAGTACAAACTAGATGGAATGACGAAAGCAGCTATCTCACGGGCTCTCTTTGTCAAAGGCACCTGCCAATACCCTTTAAGAAGATCAAATTTGCTAACAAACTTTGCTGACCCAACTTGATCTATGCATCCATCCCTGGGTGAAACCTGTTCTCTCGGTTGGCCATCGCAAAGAAATCAGTGGTTCCTCTGTCCCTGCTGGTTCCTCTTGGCCTGCTGGTTCCTCTGTCCCTCTTGGTTCCTCGTGCCAGATACCCATCCCTGGGTGAAACCTGTTTTCTTGGTTGGCCATCGCAAATAAATCAGTGGTTCCTCTGGCCCGGTTGGTTCCTCTGGCCAAATGCCCATCCCTGGGTGTCACCTGTTCCCCGGTTGGCCATCGCAAAGAAATCAGTGGATCCTCCGGCCCTGTTGGTTTCTCTGGCCCGGTTGGTTCCTCTGGCCAAATACCCATCCCTGGGTGTAACCTGTTGTCTCGGTTGTCTATCGCAGAAAGATTCAGAAATCAGGGGCTTTAATCGGGCAGCACTCCCGTCTCTGATGGCACTGGTCGTGCCAGATACCCATCCCTGGGTGAAACCTGTTTTCTCAGTTGGCCATCGCAAAGAAATCAGTGGTTCCTCTGGCCCGGCTGGTTCCTCTGGCCCGGCTGGTTCCTCTGGCCAAATACCCATCCCTGGGTGTCACCTGTTTTCTCGGTTGGCCATCGCAAAGAAATCAGTGGATCCTCCGGCCCTGTTGGTTCCTCCGGCCCTGTTGGTTCCTCCGGCCCTGTTGGTTCCTCCGGCCCTGTTGGTTCCTCCGGCCCTGTTGGTTCCTCTGGCCAAATACCCATCCCTGGGTGTAACCTGTTGTCTCGGTTGTCTATCGCAGAGAAATCAGTGGTTCCTCTGGCCCGGTTGGTCCCTCTGGCCCGGTTGGTCCCTCTGGCCCGGTTGGTCCCTCTGGCCCGGTTGGTCCCTCTGGCAAAATACCCATCCCTTGGTGTCACCTGTTGTCTCGGTTGTCCATTGCCAAAAGAATCAGAAATAAGGGGCTGTAAACGGGCAGCACTCCCCTTTCTGATGGCACTGGTCGTGCCGGATACCCATCCTGGGTGAAACTTTTATCGGTTGGCCATCGCAAAAAAAAAAAAAAAAAGAGGTCAGTGGTTTTCCGCTCTCTTCTTTGCGTCGTCTGCTCGTTCTCCTCTATAGTTGTCTACCGTGGACAAGGAGGGAGGACCGGAGGCCCTGCTGGTTCCTCTGGCCCCGTTGGTCCCTGCCAGTCCTGGTTCCACCTGGCCAGCTGGTTGGGAGTCAACTCTTATCTCTTTCTGCAGGTGTTCCTGGAGCTGTGGAAGCTGGATCTTTGATTGGGAGGTTCCTGCTGTCCCCGTGTTCCTGCTCTGCTACTACTGTGATGAGCCGGTCCGAAACAGGAGTCCCCACCTGCACCCAGTCCACGACTGCTCGACCCCTTCCATCCCCCTGTACCCGTCTGCTGGTGCTGGTTCCTCTTGGCCTGTTGGTCCCTCTGGCCCTGTTGGTCCCTCTGGCCCTGTTGGTCC
>CAJRST010001113.1:16343616-16390962 GCA_907169785.1 Menidia menidia
TTAAAAAAGACAAAGTAAAAATATTGGTTTAAAACATTATTTAAAAACATGTAAAAATAATTTGGCTATAAAAAATCTATTAAAGAAAAAATAAGTTACTTTAAATTGATGTGTTTAAAAGATATATATATATATATATTGTTAGAACATGGTGGGAAATATTTTATTTAAAAGGGCTAAAATGCTTAAATTAATGATGTGTGATTTTGTATAATCTGAAATGATTAATTGGTTTTGTGTTACCTTCTCTTTTTGAGGTTTTTCACCTGCCGACCGCCAACTTTCAATGAATAAAAAATTAAAGACAATCAAATGGCTGTTCACTGAGTGAAATCCAGTTGGGATAAGGAGGACTATCCCTTTCAAGTGGGGAATTGCACAAAAATCACAAATACTTGACAAAGATATATAGACAAACTATATGTTTTCAGCTGCATAGGTTTTGTATGTTTACTGGACCTGGTCACATGTAGACGAACAGCAATGAGTGACATATTACAACTCTCATCAATTCTCATACATTGAATGCAATCTAAGCCAAAATATAGCCTTGCAGTATAGATGGTCCACTCATACTGTTTACACAAGCATTAAGAGAGTGTGACTTTGTACTAATAATCAAATTATTTGTTAAAAGAGGACATTTTGGCAGTTTACATGCATGAGTCAAAACTATACAATACAAACAAGGAAAGACATAATCCCAGATATGTGTCCTGCGCATCAATATGAGAAAGGTTGTGAAGATAAACATTTTTAAAATTACATCAATTTACATTAGTGATACTTTACAAACTGAAGAACTTTCTCACTAGAGGACACTTGTTTTCATTCTGAAAGTCCATGACTTTCTTGTAAATCTGCCTGAAAGATCTCCCACCCGCAAAAACCCAGGCAGACTGCATTAATACTCCATGACATCTTACCTGCTCTTCTTAAAGAGGTAACAACAAAAGCCATCAAACCTCTGTTCAGTTTACTTCCACAGACAGTGGTATAAGTGTTGCATAAAAAGATTGGTCCTGATCGCTCTGTGTCTCAATTTCAGGAGCAACACAAAAACATATACACAAACATGCAAAGTGTAATGATCGGTTTCCAGTGGTTTGTTTATTTCACACAAGCATACCTATTGATAGAAGTATCACCGATTTAGTCAATGTGCTGATTTAAATTGCTTCTGTCAAACAGTTTTAAAGGAGAAGTTATTTGAAGTAATTTTGTATATCTTTAAATAGAACAGTTGGTTAAGTAGGCAGTTCTTGAATTCATTTTTTTCATTTTGGCCCTGATCATGTTATATCTGTCCTAGATTAACAGATATTTAGCAATATATTTTAAACTGATAATGGGTTTTAGCTACTTTCTTCTAACTTCTGTCATTGGCGCGTCAGAGGAAAGCTTCCATTCAGAATTTTGCTAAATATCCATTCCTGTCCTTTGACATGATATCAGTTTTATGCCGATAAACTGTCCACATTTGGCTTCACAACACTGAAAAAGTGGACAATTTCAAAGGAACTGTCAAAAAATCAAAAGCAAAATTTCAGACAATTTACACCTAAGTTAGCATGTTAATTGCATTGACAAAACAATTCTAAAAAGACTGAAACAGTTAACTGTGTTTGGAAGGGCTGCAGGAGACTGCATCCAACATTTCAGTATGGCTCTGCTTTGTGTTCAACATCTTGAGCAGGTCATTTTTAAAAAGTCCCCATCAAGCTATTTAACAGAAATATGTAACAGAAAATGTTTTGTGGTTGGAGTTAAACACAGCATATCAGCACAAGCACCTCCTGACAATTTTCAAATATGGTGGTGGAGGGCTGATGATTGGGTTAATCGTCAGAAAGACTTGTAGCAGAAAGACTTGGACGTTGCTCTCATTAAACTGGACAGAAACTCTTCTATTCACAAAAGCGTTCTTGAGTAAGCAGCTGCTAGACAGACCTGGAAATATTGGTATACCCAAACATATGAGGGTGATATTTTGTAGAGACCCCAATCCACAAGATGGTTAGTTCAGAATGAGGAGGTTGGGGTCATGCAATCTGAATGGGCTGTTTTTTAGGAACCCATCTCACAGCTATCAGAGTCTGTCAAGGCGGTTACGAAAAGCCCACTAGTTATTGCCAGTTGTAAGGGAAGCTGTCATCCTGAAGAAGCCGAATTAGTTTTCCCAAGATCGACTGAATCAGTTAACAGGTACCAAGGGGATAAAAGTGCCCCCATACTGGTTGCTGAATCTAAACGTCAGGTGGAGGAGGAAATGGAAGACGATGGAGAATGGTTTTCGTTTGGTTTCAAGGATGTTGGCCAACCACTTGTTGACTCGAAAGGGGTAGAGCTAATCTAAAACATTGCAATGAAGGGGCAGCCAAAGCTTTCAATTTACTGGAGTGTTTTTGCTCCAACTCTTATCTACGGTCATAAGATATGGGTAAGTGAACAAAGGAACAGAACAAGATCACAAATCCAATTAGCTAACATGAGTTCCCCTGTGAGAATTGCTGCTCCTCTACACTGAAAGGAATCTAAAGTGTTTCAGGCATCTGGTCAAAGGGCCTACCGGTCATCTCCCTTTTTCCAGGTATATCCTACTGAGAGAAGGCAGGGCAGATCCCCGACTCACTGAACGGGTTATAGAACACTTCATCCTGGAATCGCCCAGGGATTCACTAGGAGGATGGTCATTTTGATGAGACAGAACCTCAAATAAATAGATGAAAATGGATGAATGGATGGATGGGTGGACATTGTTTGACTTTTCTTCATGTAAATTGTACAGTAAGGTCAAGTTGATACTACTAATCAGTGGTTTAACCGTCATCTCAAAAGTGAGGGGTGGGGAATTTTTATTTTTTCGATTGATTGATTTATCTTATATTGTGTTAACTATCTTAACATAGTATATTGGCATGTTATCATTAGCTCTCATTGTCTGCATACAACAGCATTACTCAACTCATATGGTTTGTTTGGAAAACAAAAAACAAAAACATGATTCTTTCACAAGCTGAGGTGTGCATGGTAATCCACTGGATACCAGTGTCAGCATTTGCACGTTCAAGGTGGCTCTGAAAAACATGTTATTGCATATTAAAACGAATGAAAAGGTTTTAACAAATGAAAAAATGTGGGGTGGGGGGGGGTTGGGGTTAAGGACAAGGATTCAGAAAGTGTGTGGCACATGTGCCCATTACACCCAGCTACTGATAAAACCTTGAGAGTTTTGATATTTGTCCAAACTGTAAAAATGCTTTTTAAAACTTCAGGGAATAAGCTGTGAATAATGGTTTAAAAATGTCATTAAGCAATTACATTTCCTGTTAATTTTATAAACTTAAAAGTACAATAACTAAGCATATCTGTCAATATAAGATAAGTGTATGGGAAGTTAAGCAACAGGGTGAGGTTAATTTACTGTCATCATAGAAACATGGATGCTCAAATACTTCCTCAAATACTGTTTTAATGGATATGATACCCTCTGGCAGTTATCTTCACTTTCCCATCCAATTTTTTCATGTACTTTTAACAAACTGACTTACCTCAACAGTTCCACCTCATTGCTTTGGCAGACCTGATATCAGCTCAGTGATGGTAAGACATCCCCCTCTCCCACCCTCTACACATATAAAAGCTCTCATACTATTAAGGCCAAAACATAGTCTAACAGCGAAAGAAAATTAAACAAAAAAGAGCTCTTCCATCTTTTCACTGATGCCTTTTTCCGTATTTAAGCATGTCAAGTGAAGTTGTATTCAAGTTGAATTAATCCATTAGAATTTATATTTCTTAGTGATTCCTATATTTTATATATTTACAACAATGAACAGACAAAAGGTATGTTAATTGTAAATATTCATGTTTCAAAACACAAAATCACACGGCAATGAGTTTTCTTTTCAACCCTGAACCTCATCACATTTGGTTCTTAAGTAAACACATTTATTTATTTAATTTTTAACAATAATGACTTAATAGCAAAATAACCCATTGGTGTGAACGTGTGTGTTGTGTGTTGTTGTTTGTTTCTATGTGGCCCGGCGATGGACTGGTGACCTACCCAGTGTATACCTCATCTCTCGCCCATTATCGGCTGGCATAGGCTCCGGCAACCCCCTATGACCCCCTTGAGAATCTTTGGTATATAAAATGGATGGATGGGGAAAAGAAAGAGAAAAATAACACCTAAAATAGGATGAATCATATGGAGGATTATGACAATAAAACCAAAGTGTAATGCCAACCAAGAAGCAAATTGAGGCCAGAGTTGGTGCATTTAATAGCTTAGAGCCCATACATGTGGAAACAGAAAAAAGATGTAGAAGTAAAAAAAAAGAAAAGACATAGAGGCCCGAACAGAAACAGAGGGAAAGTTTTAATAATTCTTTCATAACAATCCCTACAGTGCCAATCCTGAAAACCCTTCTTGTTAAACAAATAGCATTTTTTCCCTCTTTGTGTGTTTATAAAATATAGTAAGAAACAAGGTAAGCAAGGTGAAGCAACAAGATGATCTATGCTTTTTCTTGTCTTTTACAAAGTAAGCTTAAGTTTGTTTACTAGCTCGCCATGGCACATATCCACACTCCCTTCCTTGCCCCCGGGCTGTGACAATTTGACCAAACTGTTGGTCAAATATGTAATAAAGAAAGCATTCCAGCCTTTTATCATTCAGTTGAATGGCACACCTTGAATATTTGATGCAAATGTTTTCACTCTTTTAGATTCTCAATTTAAGCCAGATTCTTTTTTTTAATCTTTTTTCTTTTTTTTTTCTTAGGTACCTTATTCATACTTGTAGTTCTATGGAATGAATCTGTCAGACAGGAGAGAGTTATAGTTGTGACAAGCTCTGAAACACAGCGTGAGAGATAATAATTTTGGAATGCTTTAAAGAGTAAATTTGATACTCAGCTACAGCAGTCCCAGGTATAACAAATGCTCATGAATTGTACGACCGTTCAGAAAGGAATATTTTCAAACCATAGTAATATACAATTTTCAGCTCACGCATAGTAAAAGATGCTATTCTGACCTAAAGGGATCTGGCCAAAGTACTGATTATTTCAGCATTGTTTGGAGACATTTTTTAACTCTCTACTCCTGCCTTATGGGTATCTTCTCAGGGACTATACCTTTCATTGGAAGTATTCATCACAACCTCTACGACCACATCTTAGGGTGAAAGGAGCTTTTCCACTATCCAGAGAGTTACAATCTCTCACCACAATACAAAGTCCCTAGATAGCTGCAATGCATTGGATACACGTTCTATGAAAAAACAGAGTGATCTGAGATAGAATCTGTGGCTTTAATCATAGAGTCTTTGAAAAACTCACCTCTTGCAAAGAGACATGAAAAGTATTTCAGTTTGTGACACAGACCATGGTTAGGGCTTGGTTTATATAGTTGGAGGTTTTCCAAATGATCAGTTTTATTTGAGATCTGAAGGAAGAAAGAACATTTTAACAGGAGATCTGTTAGACTTATCAGCCCTGTATTTGATGCGTAGACAAGATAATTAATTAATTCAAGACATAAAGTCTCTGACTTCTAAAAATGATCTAGTAAAAAAATGTGGTTTCTGTACAAAAAAAGCCTTTTGCCCTCTCAGGCTGGAGCAAAACCCTAGAAAATTGTTTGTTTATATGACTCAAATATTCTGAGGTCCATGGCAGATATGAGATGTATGCTTCCTACAAGGGATAGAATATTTCTAAAAAAATCTGGCCTCATCATTTTAGCCGGTTGAATACAAGCGGGTAGGGTTCCAATGTTGAATATAAGCAGATAATTGGATGACTTTAGCAAATGAATAAGTAAGTTAGGTGACTTATTTTCAAGGCTAAAGCATTGTGCCAGGGTTGTATTACATTAAGTATTTTGAGTCAGTGATTACTGCAGATGACCAATTAAACTCTCAATATAATAAAAAGAGGTATGTAGATTTTACTTTATACCAAGAGAGTGTTTTTGGATTAAGATGTTCCTGATTTTTAAAGAGAAGTTTAAAGCTCAATTCACAAGCCAAGGTAATTCATTCAAAGCTGCAGATGTAGTTTTCCTCTCAGGATTGACATTACTGAATCCTGAGAAGAAAAGGAGAAAAACTAATTGCCTGACCTTTATCGACTCCTTTAGAGGAGGAGCATGCCGATGTGCACCAAGCCTCGTTATATCCGCATAATTAACATCAATCGATTTCGCTCCCCTTTTCCTTTTCCCTAATGCAAACCAATGTTACAAAAGGGAGAGTGACAGGTGTCCTGCAAAGTGACACAAGGCAGATTCATTACCCAATGAATCAATCGCACAACTATCCATCCATCCATGTTCTATTCATCTTATTCCCAACAGGAATCTATCTCAGCTGACAATGGGCAAGAGGCAGGTTAAACTCTTCACAGGTTCAAAGTCCATTGACGAGCCACACAGAGACAAACAACCACATATACTCACATTCAGATTCACTCCTACGGGCAACTTGGAATGTCCAATTAACCTAAGATACAAGTTTTTGGACATTGGAAGGAAACCGGAATACCCAGAGAACCCACACAGACACAGGGAAAACATGCAAAACCCACACAGAAAGGTCACGGTTCCCCCAGGGACTCAATCTGGAAACCATCTTGCTGTGCCACAGCTAATGAGGAAAAAGTGAACAAAACAGGACGTGTCAAAACGGAAGAAAATTTAAAAAATAAAAAAAGGGCCAGAGCACAAAACACTATTTACTATATTAATTTACTGATCAATCACTTTGTCCAATTTATTTTGGTTTGGCCCCAAAACTTTTTAATTTTTTTTTTTTTAGTGTGTAACATATAATACAACCAATATTTAGTTTGTTCAAATTCAGTCATAAAAAAAAAAAAAAAAAAAAAAATGTAAACAGGAAATATCAGGACATGGAATGATACCTTCCCAAACACAGCGAAAAAACACTAAAAATCCAATTGATGTCATTATTACAGATGAATACCAAATTTCTGAAGTGGTTTCTATTTGAAATAAGGTATCCAGTTATTCAAATGTTTACATGGAGATGAAAACGCATTACCATTACTGACAAATATCTGACCAGATGAGAGAGAGGCATGCAGCTTACTCATCATGAAGCACTTGAAATCAAGCATAAAACATTAAATCATTATAAGGATAAAATAAAGTGCAACACATGCCTTGAGCATTTATACAGCTCCAGTGTCGAATTGCTTATCATTTTTTAAAAGCTTAAGAGAAGTTAATCCTGCCTTTTACCACCTGAAGGGTAGAACAGCTTTATTTCCTCCAAGGAGCTCGACTCCTTCTTCACTGTCAACCGTTTCCAAATTTGCATAGGCGGTCAAGAGGTCGCTGATTCAGCTGCACAGTCTGACATTTTAATTCAGCACAGACAGCTGAGTGTGGCCTAGTCCATTTTTAACCCATCTTGACTGTCTTGTTGGGAGGTAGAGCACTGCCAAACAGATTGGGTATTCATCTGCATGATGGCACAAAGAGGCAGCAATGCTGAAAAAAATACAGAAAATACCGTGATAAAAATCAGTCTTAACATCTTTTGAGTAAATGTATGTTTTTGTCATGAGATGTTTCCTATAAAATATTTAAATTGTAGATTATCATTGCTTTCAAAGAATAATTACTTTCACTGGGCTGTGAACCAATACAATTTAATGGATGATCTACAGCAAGCTTTGAGTCTATAAAAAAGGCATACATTACTTTCTGAAGTAACTTTCTAATCAATTGATGCTTCTTTCTGTTGTTTTAGAGATGGTAGAAGAGAACTTACACAATGAGTAACACACAGCTCTATCAGTCTGGATTAGTAGGGTAATTATGTTGGTCATAGACAGTTTATTTCCACTTCCATTATGCAAGAAGAAAAGTAAAACATGAATACATGAAGGCCACAATAATCTGTTAAAATAGTTGTATGGATTGTCACTTTAGATGGTTCCAGTTCTTCCTTTTAAGATTATGTTCGACTAAATGTTTATATGTATATATGCTGTTTGTAAAGGAATGGATGGCACGTCTTTTTTACCTTATTTCCTAAAAGCTTGCTTATTTTTGGGAAAGAATAGTAGAAATTTTTGAGAAATTCTTCACTAGTCATATAAAGAGCTCCAAGTATTTTAGTCATCCCACCACACCCATTGTGGAGTGCAGTTTAACAGTTTGAATAATTTGCCTTTGCCATGTTTTATAACTTCAAGAAAAAGTACTTAGAGCTGAGATTTATGGAAAGGTATCTAAACATGTCAAAAGAGTGACTGGTAAAGTAGAGGTCCCTCTGTCCCGGTTTATTAGTTGGAACATAGTAATAACAAGGTTTATTTAGGGGGGCAAAACACCTAGAATAGGATTAGAAACTCTCCATTTTCAAAAAGGAGGATGAAGAATGGAGATTCCTACTTTTATGCAGCTCAGCTGAAGGATGATGTAATACAGATTATCATGCAAAGTGAAAGGAAATATAAAAAGAGCATTGCAAGGGCCAAATATAGAATACTATGGGAGATAATAAAATGCATAAATCAAAAGTAAAACAATTGTATTGCAGGACAACTCATCCATTTTCTGTACTTTTGTTTCTGTTTTGTACTTTACTGCTTCAGTTTTTTCTGTATTGATAGAAAGGAAAATGCCAATACTTTGTATTTAAAAAGTATAAAAAAGAGGTTGCTATTGGCACCGAGCTAATGAGTTATACAGGACATCAAATCTCCATTTGCCCCCCTGAGGATTTACCACATCCAACATATATGTGAAATATTTTGTCTGTTTAGATTGTTAAGCAAAATGTTCTACTTCACCTGAGATGTATCTTGTGCCCCTAATTACAGAGTGAATGCCATGCCAATTTTTTAGGGAGGACAAAATGATCAATTTATTTTATTTTTTTAATCATCCACTAAAAGCTTTCACATTTTTTCCAGATACTCAGATGATGTGCAGTGCTTGTCAGAGATGAGTAGCTAAGTCTTTTTAGTTGAGTTTTTTTCTAATAATACACTTGACACACACACAATGTGCCCTATTCTAGGTTTGCCTTCTTTTTTTGGCTTGAAGCAGTACAGCAGTTAATCAGTAGAAATAACTATTTCAAGCTTTTAAAAGAGAATCTAAAAAAAACAACAAATTTAAACCATTACTGTTGATCTAAATCAATTATAGTAGATTGATTCAGTACTCAAAATCTCCCACCCATGCACTGTCAATGGCACTTATTTCTGGTAGGGCCGTGGGGAGGCTGGAGCCTATCCCAGCTGACACTGAGTGGGGCACACACAGAGATGAACAGCCACACACAGTCGTATTCACTCCAGGGGGTTATTTAGAGTCCTGGAGTAACCTAACATGCATGTTTTTGGATGGTTGGAGAAAGAATTTATACACTTGGAGAACGTACAAACTCCACACAGAGAGGCCTACCAAAGAATTTGAACTGGGAACCCTCTTGCTACACGGCAAAATTTTGAATAGCCACACCATCCCACAGCACAACTCAGAATCTCGATTAGCATATATTAGCAAATTAACAGGCTACTAAATAAATCATAACCCTTGTATTGTTTAAATATTTACCTATTAAAAAAGAGGAAAACAGTTCTAAAAGAAACAAGCAATGATGCAACATTGTAGCTTCCAAAGGTTCTTAGAGCTCAGACAGTGAAGCTAAATTTAAGACCTACATGGCTACAATGACCTAAAATAAAGATTAAAAACTTTTAAACAATGAAAACCTTGCTTGTTTCTTGCATCACAGGCTAATGGAATAAATGATATTTTTTTAGAAAATTAATTCTAGGAAATTGGCACCTCTTTTATTTGGAGACGATAAAAGATAAAATATTCCATGTGATTTGGTATCTTGTAAATAAAAATTGAACTGAATTAAACTGACTGCCTTATATTTTAAATGCATTTTTCAACTCACCTTGAATAGAAAACAAGACTTAAATATGTTTCTTTGATATTTTACCATATCATTGTCCCTTTGACTTGCGTACCTTGAGATGAAGAAAGATATTTTGTTTTGATTTGAGGAGTTAGTTATTGATTCATTTTTCCCTCTGCCAAAATTCCCAATTACTTTCTGCCTTGTCCCCAGTTTTCAGTCTTTATTATGTTGTGATCCCTGCATAGAGTTTTAATAGAACTAAAAGTAAAATGCTGGCCTTCAAGGAAAATGTGTTGTGCAATGCAATGCTTGTCATTACTCTTGTCATTACCATTCAAATAGAGAAATATCATGGCAGCTGCTTCACGATGGGAATTATTTAATCTAAAATAAAGTTTTTGGCAAGGTCTATTACTTGAAAGATCTTAGAAACGAAAAATTCTTGAGGAAATCCTGTTACAGTCTCCAAGAAAGAAGCAATGGTTGCCCGTTCGGATATGGAAACAATTAAAATATACTGCTAACAAAGTTCTTTGTTGTTTGATGGGAAATGTTCTTGTAATACCCTTGTAAAAGCCTAAAAGTAATTAATCTCCATGCACATTTTCAGGATATTTGTCTGTTTTTATCATTTATTTTTTGTGTTTTACAATATTCACCGAAATTCACAGAATTCACAATGCAAATAACCAGATGTTTACATTTACATTTATGTATTTACGCTTTTATCCAAAGCAACTTACAAAAGAGCTGTTAACATTTAACTGCAACACCAGTTACAGATTTAATTACAAATCAAGCCAACAGATGGAAGACTTTGGAAACGCTTTACACTTTTCTTCGATGTGAATTAGAAAGAAATAAAAAACAAAAACAACACCTATTCTGTTAGAAAATTAAAAGAAAAAAAGAAAAAGAAAATAAACTACTGGAGACCTGAATTAACAGTTAAATCAGTAATAAGTTATATAAGTTTATTTAATCTATTTCTTGAAATATTTCTGGATGCAATGCATGTACTCAAATATGTATTTAACCAAATTCTTCACTAATGGATGCAGTTTTGTCATTCCACCTGGTCTGACTTTGTCAGGCAATGAACATTTAATGTACGATCACCATGGTCTACTACATAATTAGGCTGAAAGTGAATAAAAATGATCCCATCACGACGTTGCCAGCAGATTTAGTGCAGAAAGATTTCTGTGTGGACGAACGGCGTAGATAAAATTCCCTGGACCGATTTCTGTTTTTTCTTAACAGAAAATGCAGATGATTGCCAGGGGCATAGGTGACTGTGTTCCATCACAAAGCAATGTAACCGAGCCTGGGTCTCAAGTGTCCACATCATTTAAATTTAGGATGTGTCTGATGAGGCGTGACAGCCGTGGTCATTCCAATGGGGTGAGCTGCTATTGTTGCCAGCGCAGATGTTGAGTTAAGCATGACCATATGCAACACACGCAATGACACACGCACTGACACATCCTGACTCACACACTCACACAAACCGTGGCTTCAGAGGGACCGGTAAAAGGCCACACTGCTATGCTGAGCTCCCACCCATGTGCTCCCTTGGGGAGAAGAAGTATGGAGCCCTGAAATGGTCTGTTTTTTCTCCCTCTGTTGATGTGTTCCACACATATTCATATATCATGTGCTTTAAAAAGCCTGCCACAGGCATGAAAAAAGAAAAATCACAAAGAGAAAAAAGGTGGGTGATTGAGAAAGAGGGGGAGGAACTTGGAATGGAGCTGATGAGGGAAGGTGCAAAAACTGGCGCAGAGAAACGGGACAGAGCACAAGAAATATGTAATATATAGCCTGGTGTGGGCAGTGGGGTGTTAACTGGACTGAAAGTAGACTTCCTGAGAATATTCTTGATGACTGTGCGTGAGCTTACGAAACAATTTAATATTTGCTAGTCCACTGTATTGTTTTAAATACTGAATATTGAAGATTGAAGTGACAAGAAAGGTTATGTGCAAACAAATTGGATGGGAAACAGATAAGTTGATATATAATGTCCCACTGCAAAAAATGAGACAAACACAAAGATTATAAAAGAAAAAAATACATATCTTGAAATGACTGCGGAAAAGGCTGATTAAACACACTTTTTGGACAGAAAAATGAACCTTTTCAGTGTGAGGATAACTGTTCATTGGCCCTCAGAATCCAGGAATCCGTTATTCACCTCACCAGGAAACGTTTGATCAAAGTTTGTCCGACTAGTATTCAGTGTTTCTTCCTTCAAATTACCTTCAATCATGCTTGTTCAGATTGTCCCTGACAGCAAAGTGGCAAGAGCCAAAAGCAACTGAAGATGTACCTTCTTTTAGCCAGAGTGAGTCTCCTATGGCTATTCACCTGCAAATGATTTCCTGAACTGATAAACCACTTAACCATCCGTAAATACATGTGTTGTGCTCACATCACAAAAAAACACTTATTGTCCTTTTGATCTGAGCTCGCAACAGGCAATGTGAGATTGTATAAAGCACACTGACAGAGTGCTCTGCACCCACTCTTACACTTTACTTCAATGCTGATGTCTGGCAACGTCTGGTTTGCAGCAAAAACCTTTTTCAACCATAGTTCAATCATAGAATTTTCTATCAACAGGTTTATCACCAAGGGATTCAACTGGGGGTTCCCCTACATATTGTGGTTAGCTCATCAATTTGTATTTTCATTTCAATGCCCACTTAATCTAATCCAGGACCATAGCCATAGATAGAGAGGCAGGGATAACCCTATTTTCATTTTCCTGATGTCTCTGTGTCTATTTTGTTTGTTTTGAATATGGTGCTTTCCTTCTTTCGGTTTCTTTCTGTCTTTATTTTCATTATTGATTCATAACCAACCACCTTAATTGTCTTTGTGAATAAAATGCCTGTACAAATGCGCTGCTTTGATGAGGTATTGTGCTGCTGAGCAAGATAAATGTTTACTAGACATACTGTACAAGGTGTTGAGGGGTTTTTACAGTAGCCTAACAAATGTGAATAATAGATCACGCCAGCGTGCCAAAAAAAGTCAGCTGATGGGGATGGTTTTGTTCAAGTAATGTATTTTCCTTTGACACAGGGAGGGCTCGTTATGGACATAAATACACACAACTGCTTTTAAATGGGTTAATTAAGACTGTATCATTGGCAGCAGATGATGGCATGAAAGCTGCCATCAGTCTAATTAAAATGCTTAAAGCTTCGCAGCCTAATCACATGCTGTTAAATGTTTTTTTTTATTTTTATTTTTTTTTTATTAGTGTGTCTGTATAGCCCTCGAGAGCTGGTGCTGCTGATGTTTAAATCTTCATTCCCCCGCTCCCATTACTGGTTTGGGAATTTGTTGTTCTTGGCAGATATACATTTCTGGCAGTTTTATGACCCAATTCAGCATGAGAAGCTGGAAATAATTGCAGGACATAATGCAGTCATAAACCATACCCGAGCTGATGGATTGTGCTGATTTGGGAGTTGTTTTTCCAAAATCCCCCCATTAGCACAGAAATACAGCCGCTTGTTTTAGTGCGTGTAAAGAAGTAAGATTGAAATCTAAAGACATTGTGAAAGGACATAGTTTTATTAGAGACATAGTCACATAAATATTGCAGAGGCTGTTGTGCAAAACTCTAATTGTGAAGTCTACTTCACAAATTCACGGGATTCCAACAGAAAACTGCTGAGAATATTTTATTGAAATGTTTTCATGTTACAAATGGCTCATGTTCAGTTTAGGCAAATTTTTAAGAGCTCGTGCCTAATTTAACCACACTATGTATCTTGATACCTATATACACCGTAACGTTAACACTTAATTTTGCTTTATAACTATTGCTTTTAGATGCACTTATATTCTTTGCCATATTGTTCAGTGAAAGAGCAATTGAAGGATCCGTGTCTATTTAGAATGCAAAGCAGTTTTAAAAACGTTTGTGAAAAATTATACACGTCAAATTTAAAATGATTCAACGTCAAAAACTTGCAAACATTTTACCACAGGTTAACATTTGCCTGGACTGGTAGTTTAAAAAAATATATATATATATATACTGTATATATATACATATATAAACAAATTAATTAATTAATTCATTCATTCATTCATTCATCTTTAAACCTCACCTCTGTAAAAAGTAAGTGAAATCCAAGCAAATGGATTTTATGTGTCAGATTTCTAAGTTTCTAAGTAACTTTGCTGCTGCTAAGAATCAACAAAAAAATAAACAAAGTTCCACACAAAAGACGTTGAAAAGATCTTATTTTCTCCAGACCCTTCCGGAGAGCTAGAGGCAGCAGGTGGTCCGGGCTTTTCTTGGTATGCAGCGGTTTGTAGTTTCAAAAGTGCTCCAACAAAAACGACAGCTTGACAACCAGTGACATGGTCATGGGCGCCCGAAGCTCACTGAAGCATGTGTGGAGCAAAGGCTAGGTCACCCACAGAAGGACCACTGATGTGTAAATTGAAAGTCAGGCTGGCTGTGACAGAGAAATGTCAGAACGGACAGCTTGCTGTCAATGACTGGTCAGACAGTTCATCTCCATAAATAAAAGTGCATTCAGTGGGCACATGATGGTAAAAACTGGACCTTAGAGCAATGGAAGAAGGTTTCCTTGGCCTATGAGTCACATTTTACTTTACATTCAATTATAAAATCTATGATTCAACTAGTGTACCGTAGTAGTCGCCCAGGACTAACCTGGAAAATATTCATAATGTGGTTTAAACATTGTGGCCGGGTAGAACATAACACACGTATTGTCAAATAAATGGTTAATAGATCTGATTGGGTTGAATCTGGTCTTTGTTTAATAAATATGGCAATAACAGTTTATGAAAAATCTTATTTTCAAATGGACTTTTTATCCAGCTGGAACTTGTTCTGTTATTTTTTGGCATTTTGATGTCATGCACTTATTTTGACATAGAGTAATTAATTGACAGAGAGAAAGCAAGTTTGATAGTGGTAATATAAACAGACTGACATTAAGATAAGCTAAGATAAGATATGCTTTATTGATCTCACAGTGGAGAAATTCACTGGTCACACATCGGTTTAGTGATTAAAGAAGGAGCAAACAAGGAGGAAAAGGTGCATAAAATATAAACAATAAAAATAATTAGGTTTTTGTGGACATTTAGGCATTGGCACCTCTTCGCGTCACTCCATTTATATTGGAGATGTCTTATTTGTTACCGGTCATGACCTGAAGGTTGTTTATGTGGTCTGTGTGTTGTGTAGCTGTCTCTCTTTCAAGGTTTCATCCAGGTGAGCTGTCCCAGCTGTGGTGGAGTAAGCCTAATCAGCTGGGTCACCTTTTAAAAGGAGAAGGAAGCTGACATCCAAACACCAGTGGGTCAGTTGGTCAGCTGACCCACAGGTGGGTCAGGCCATGACTGTTGGCGAACGAAGAGGGTGATTGTTACTATTTTTAATGTTCCATTACTCTTATTGGGCTCCTGATTTTGCTTGCAGGTTCCCTCTGGAGTGTGTTTACTTTATGGGTTTTGTTTGCAGCATTTACTATTTTTTTTAACATTAAACCAACCTCCACATTCCTAATGATCCTCTCACTAGGAGCTGCTGCATTTCAGGGTGAGATAATTAGCCCAGCATCTTATTTTTTTGCATTGTGTGCCTTTGGTGAGTCACTTATCACTATAATGTATCTAGATTTCTATTAAAGCATCCTGTGATCTGTCTTTTTCCGTAGCAGATCCAATAGCAGGTCAGCTGGATAAAATAAGGAAGCAGGATTTATTTGACAAAGCTGAGAATTATGGCCTTTCTGTTGCTTGCTCTCTACATAAGGAAGATTTAAATGGGATTGTTTTGAAGGCATTGGTCCTTTACCTTGCAAGTGGGTGAACGGCCCATTGACTAACAGGTTGGTGTTAAATCCATAGTGCCCTCAGGAGACCATGTTGCTGAGCCTCCAGAGTTGCCATGTGTTTCCTCTGGTGTTGAAGGCAGCCATGTGGATTAAGGATCAGTAACCTTGCTCCAAACTTGATGCCCACGTGAAAAATCAATTTAGCTCACCTCCAAATTGAAACAAAGGAGTGAGAGGGAGAGAACGGGAGCTCCAACTCCAGCACAGATTCAGACTCTAAAGGTTGGAAGTAGAGACCATGATAGGACTCCAGACAAATCTATCCTCTTGCAAAAGAGTCTAACTCTCAGCAAGCATTTGAGGAAAGCAAATACGTTGCATTAGTCCCTGTCTTCCGTGAAAACAAAGTCAAGTCATACTTCAACAATTTTGAGCACATATTTAGTTTTCTGCGCTGGCCAAAAGATGTGTGGGCTATTATGTTATGGTGGAAGTTGACTGGTAAAGGTCAGGAAGCGCTACTACACTACACTTTCAGTTGAGGACAGCCTACAGACAAAGCTTCTTATCATACATATTTTAATTTTTACAGATAGGAAACCTGACAATGTACATAAAACTATCAATTCGACTTACTGGTGGTGGTTGGTTCCAAAAGCTATTACCTTTATTATGGACTCACTTCTTTAAGAAATTATATGATATGTTTTTTCTCAATATGAGTTTCTTTCTTTTTTCACTCTGTTCTAGTAAGGAAAACTTTAGAATTGGAAAAGGGTGTTCTGCTGTTGCTTCTCATCTCATCTCCAACACCTAAACCATTGCTGAAATTGTGTTGGAATGCACCAGCTTCCTGTTTCTGCTCAAAACTGACCCCAAAATGTCCGGAACACTTTTTACTGTGAGTATGAACTGTAGATATGTACAAGAGGAGCAGAAGGATTGAATTAGGTTGTATTTTACAGAGCAGTCCATTAACTTGTGTCTTATGGGAAACTTTAAATGATACAAACAGAATATTAACTTGACATTGAGATTGCTGAGTTTTTTGAGGGAGATAGTCCTCGAGGTAATAAATATATCTTCCACAGTTTTTGACAAGAGATGACTTTTATATGAAACTCAAATGCTCCAATTCCTCCCTGAATTATTCGTGAACTCTCACACAGCTCTCCTGATAGGCAAAAAAACGCTTCTGGCATCTTGCATTATATGTAAGATATTTTGAATTATACAGAAACAAAAAAATAATAGTAAAAAAAATAGCGCCTTCCACCATGTTGCAGCCATCTGTTCAAAGGGGAAAGGAAACAGGTTTCACTCTGTCCAGGGGGTAAATGCCATTCACTGTCAGTTATGATCAAAGAGTGGCAGGCTCTGGCCTCTTGGGTGACCATGTGCTGGTAATTACATGGAATCTCTTGCAGAAGCACTCTGAGCTCAAACAACAGTCATAAGGTAGAGGGGTTACACGGAACGTGAATAAGCTCATTGAAACTTTTCAGATCTCACATTAGTTAAGTAAGTTAACCAGGCTAGATGTATATCAGAACTTTGGAAAAAGGGGTTTAAGAAAGGACTTTTCCAATTCCCTTTAGAGATGCTTCCTATAACTAAATCTATCAATGCGTGTCATGTTTAAAACACGTGTTTAGTGTTACTTTTGCAATGGAGAGGTGAAATCTGAACCACCGCTGCCTGTGCTATCACTGCTAATAGCCACCATCCCCCACTGAGATCAAAATGCCGAAAGCCAACTCTGACACTAGCTGCATGTTTGACCAGCCCATGAGGAGCTTCACCATGAACATAGAAAAACATGCGGTCAGTGTCCCCGAACATGCTCTACACAGACATCACAACATAGCAGTGTTAGTCACTGACAAATCCCGGGTTCCCATAGGCGAACATTTGATGTGGTAGAAGTAGGAGGCAACCTTGAGATATTTTCACTCTTTTTTTTTTACACTGATGGGTAGGGCCAGAATATGTTACAGCTGTAAGAAAAATATATATTCCCAAGTTAAATGATCACAGTGAAGTGTCAATAATTTTAAATGAACGATTTATCGGCCGTGCATATCAAATCTTGGTAAGATTTTGAAAGAATAATCAGTAAAGTAGGTTGCAAATTGGTTAGACCACTTTGAGTTAGGCTTTGTTTTGTTCTAACTGCAAACATCAACAATGAACCTAAGACTGAACGCACTGCTAATGTAAGGTCAGCAATGAAACTGTAAATTGTTTTGTTAATGATCAGAATCTAACTGTCAAAACTCAAGAAGGGATTGAACGTCAATAATAATTTCAGATGTTACTGTAAAGGTCCGCTTCCTATAGTTATTGTAGATGATTTTGGAATTCACAATGCCTTTTTTGGAGTATTTAAAGAAGTCCATTAGTCTGATGGAACAAATCAAAATCTGTAATATGGCTTATGTGATTGTTTCTAAAATAATATGGCTATTTATTTCTTGAAAAGTAAGAGACGTTAAGCTAAACATGGGTGTGGTTGAGGGAGCCTATATTAGTTGCCACCATGCTCACCTTTGTCGCAGTTGCTGAGCAGTATTCTCTTTAATAAATTCCCATAGAAATTAACCCCTGTTTTACATGCATAAGCACTCCCCAATCTCCCAAATTAATCATTGTAATCAGATTCCTCTCTTCTGTGATGCAGCGTTTTGCTTTTCCTCATTGTGCCCTTAACCTATGTAATTAATTTAGCCAATGATCTTTTTTTAAATGAGACCCCCTCAATATTTCATTTGCAAATTACCGTCTCAGTGTCAGATCTCTCTGGTGAAAAGTATACCCTATTCCAAATAGCTGTCCTCTTGAATAAGTGTGATTTTGTGTTCCATAATATTCACAATGGAAGATGCCTGTAAATGTGTGCTTTGTGGTGCATGCCAAACTAAGATCCCATATCTAGGCTCTGTGTTTCAGCATGGAACTTGAACAATTAGGCCCAGCTGGAGTGGTGACAATGGCCTGACCTGTTTTAGGCTTGATTTGTTTTTTCATTTGGCCCATGGATTCAGACTAATGAGACCTAAGGTCATGCTGGCCACTGCCATGGTAATGCTAATGAGAGTTTTGAGCAATGCTACATGCAAAGGCCACACAGGCAGAAAAGCAAAAGAGGCAGAAGTTTGAAAAAAAATATTGTGGATCTGAACAGGTTTTTTTTAAAATATATTTATTGCATTACTCCAGGGTAGGAAAGATCTGCATAAATCAAAGTATCAATCCAAAATAGGGCAACAAAAAATCCCTCAAAGGTAGCTTATGTTCTGTAATTTTAACAAAGGATGGATGACTAATATTCCTATTAGAAGTGGTATATTCTAATAATTTGGACAAAGAAAAATGCAGCTTTTAAAATTATTAAGATGTAACTTACAAGGTTCATTGTTTTATTTTTTTTTAATAATCTTTGATAACATATTCATAACTTGACAATAAACTGAATTGCATTTCGATATATGTTGCAGGTATCCAAGCTGGGATTTATCATATTTAAGTGAATGTTATAAATACTTGATTTGAGATATGAGTTTGTTTTATTGTTGAAAACTTTTCTTTTAAAATTAGTACCTCAGAGTTGCGATTAATTGAAAGAAAAGACAAGACTATGAGATACCAATATATAACTGATTTTGATGATCTCACTTTTGTACTTTGCCTTCAATATCAAGAGCATATATAACAGCTTAATATCTAGTCATCTGTGGGCAATGACAACAGAGAACATAATCACATTGCAGTAGGTACTGTGCCCACCAAAAAGTGTCCATTGAATTAATTTACTGGTATCTCCAGACTGAAGGACCATTTAACAAATCCTCTTTTGATTCTAAGTAGCCCCTTAATGTTCCTTCTTGGTGCAGCCATTTCCAATTAATCCTCCTGCATTATGCATGATTACATTAAACAATCCAATAAATTGATATGGAGTCTCTAGCGATGGGCGGATTCTGTTAATGGATATGGAATGGAGTCGAGGATGAATCAATTATTTCACTTATTGTTCCAAAAGGTAACGTGCACAGGCTGGGTGACACTTTTATCTTGGTTGGTCATTTCACAATACATCTCCACTTTTATGTTTGCATTCATTAAGACTCAATAACCGAACCCTATTACAGCGCACGTCTGGGCACAATGAGTTCCATTAACACCCCTCCATATTGATCGACTTAAGAAGCAGTTTTGCTGGTGTACGGAATTACTTAGACTTGTGTGTTAGTTGATCATTTCCTTTCTATTAAGATAAATTGTCTTCTGTCCTTTAACAGATAAAAAAATTGATTAATCCTTTCTGTTTCATCTCCCTAAAGTCCCGTCATAGTTACAGAACATTGCCAGAAAGCTGTGTGCGAGATTGCAAAACCCAAGACAGTGCGGGATCAGATCTAAGGACAGCATGGGTTTCTGATCTTAATGATGGGCTCTTAAACATGAACGAAGATGCCACGATTTTAATTAACTCCGTGGGAGTGTGCATTTGCTCAATCTCATTTGACAGCCTTTGCCTTAGACTTTCACTACCTACAGTAAACCGTTCTGTTGTCATTGTGTTTATAGTTCAAATGGCATTCTTGTCTTTGCAAAGTAGCAGAGCACGACTGAGATAAGGTCAAATTGGACTTACAGATCCACATTGGTAAACAGCTGCTCACAGATAAGTGGAGGGAAGAGAGGGAAGGTAAGGAGTATGTTTTTTTTTTCATTTTTACCTCTGTGATAAAGTGGTGACCTGTAAAGGATGTACACTCTCCAGTAAAGTTCATCATCAGGTCATGGCTGTCATAAAGTTATTAAAGGTCATGAAACCAAACATTGCGTACATGGAAGTTTAATGCTAATCATAAACTTTCAGTGAACCAAGTTTTTTTATCTTTTTTTTTCATGAGCCTGAATAAACTTAAAAATAAAAACATTACAGGTTAATAAGTCTTTTCAGCTGTGGCTTTGGTGATTTATCGGCATTGTATATTCTGCCACTGATACTATTTGAATACAACACCGGTACACTACGCTGGTCTGCTTTGGGTCATATATGCAGTATATAAACTTCTATTTCCATTAATAAAGATTTTTTTATAATCACCATCAAGTTTTTATTATGATAATAATCATTTTCATGATACCAGTAGAGAGATGCAGAGAAGATTAATAAAGTAGAGGCAGTACGTTGCCACAAGTCAGCAGAGACTTGACTACCGCAAAGTGTCTCCTCTAGGCCACCATCATGAGCTCTCCTACTGTTTCCCCTCTCATTAGACTGCTCCTGTCTCTGTCTTCACCCTCTTCTCCCTGTCTCAGGCCCTTCCTCTGGAATTGTCAATGTCGTCCTTTGCTGCACATCGACTATTAGGGGCCTCATAACTGTCACAAAAAAAAACTGTGCCTTGCCTGGAGCAATATACATTACTGTACCCCTTATGGTGAATCTTACCCAGTTCCAGCTGTTCTGAAGATTGTGGAAAAAAAATTGAGACAGTTGCTCAGGTGTACAGATAAAAAGAAATTGTATGGGTGAGACTACAGAAAAAAAACAAAAAATGTGTTGACTGTAAAAATATATATATTTTTACCTTTTGTATCCTTTAAAACAGTGATGCATATGATTTGACATATTTGATAAAGACTCTGCTTTGTGTTGAAATATCAATTAAGATATCAGTAAATTAGATTTTTTTCGTTGTCTTTTTATGTGATTGTCATTTTGATGAAAGATTCTGTTCTGTGATTTCACTTAGAATCAGATCATTTGAATGTTCAGATCCAATATTTGTAATACATTTTTTATTTAATTCATATTTTAAGTGTCCACTTGTTCATAGTCATATTCATAATATTTTTTGATAATGATCTTCTTTTCAACAGACAAACAGAAAAAAAGAGAATGGAGCAAAGGTAACGCCTAACTGTTTTGAATTGTTTGCTTTGCATTAACAAGACAGCATTGTCATATCATTTATTTTGTTGTGGTAACAGAGATATTCTGCTTAAGACACCGATGAGATACTCAATTTGATCCTAATTTAGAGATTTATTCATGCAAATCTTTAGAACTATAAACCAAACTCCTACCTTATAAACAAAAGCAGTTTGTAAGTTATCTTGTCAGAGCAATAATTGAATGTTAATTACCAGAAATAAAATACTCAGTCATCTAGTTATAAGGCAGTTAAATGATAATGATAACATTAATTATAAAAATGCATTTTATTTCTATACCGCTTGTCTACAAACTCAGACACTACAAATATTGAACGAAATTACAAAAGAAAAAAATGATGTACATCAAACACAATAAGATAACAAAATACAAAGACTGGACAATAAAAGCACATGAGACGCATAGAACAGGACATCAATCGCACATTAAAAGCTTTTCTAAAGGTGAGTGATGAGATGTGAGTTGAATGAGGATATTTCTGGGTGTGAGCAGCTATAGAAAAGGCTCTGTCACGCCAGGTCCATTGCTCGGTTCTGAGTGTTGGAGACAGGAGGTTGGCTTCAGAGGAGCGGAGGCTGCAGGAAAGCGTGTGACAGTGGAACAGGTTGTTGAGGTAGTATGCAGCATGGCTATGGAGAAGCTTTGTGGGTAAGAAGGATGACTTTGAAATGGATTTGCCGAGGGACGGGGAGCCATGGGAGCTGCTAGGGAACTGGGGTGATGTGGTCACCGGAGCAGGTGTGGACGAGTGGTCGGGCAGCAGAGTTTTGTCTGTGCTGGAGTTTATTAAGGACTTTGGATGATGAACCATAAAGAATAAACTTGCAGTACTCAGGTCTGGAGGAAATGAAGGCATGGATGAGAATTTCAGTGGCAGGGAGTGATGAGTGGAAACAAGCAATATTTTTAAGATGGAAAAAGGCAGTTCTTGTGTTGTGGTTGACATGGTGTTCGAAGGAGAGGTTGTTGTGGAAGATGATTCCAAGGTTGCTGAGGGAGACAAAGTGGTGTTGTCATTGGTGAGACTGAAGATGTTGGTGGTTCTGGTAAGGGATCTTGGACCAATTATGAAATGGTCTGACTTGAGTTTGTGTGCATCCATGAGTTTATCTTGGCAAGGCAATTGGTCAGGGTGAAGCGAGTCACAATCATAACTTCATGGAGTTGTAAAGTTGGACATTGTAGGAACAGCAGTCGAAGTGAAGTCCATGGCTGTGGATGATGGAGACAGTTCAAAGAGGACCTCAGGGTCCAAAAACCAGGTCAGATAAAAAAGAGGGCCCAAGACCATATAGATATTTAAATGAAATCCAGCTCAGAGTAAAAAATTACACCCATATTTCTCACAGTCAGAGCTATTAACCCTTTAAAGCCTGATCCAAGAATAAAACCAAACAGATTTTTTTTTGTTTTTGTTTGAAGTCTTTATTTGGCATTTTAACAAAATATGTAAAAAGAAAAAACAGAAATACATCTTTAATATTCATAATTTATTACTATGCGATAAGTCAAGATGATTTTTTGTGTAGTCTTCTGCCCCCTGTTATCAGGTGTATCTGATTGTGTTCAATAGGATTTTGAGCAAAGGTTTTACCATTAAATTTTGCAAAAGGTGTCAGACACAAAACATTTCAGAAACCGTATGAATCAAATGTGATACATTTGGCATTACAGGGTTAAAGGTTTGTATATTTGGTGAAATGATCTCTCTCATCTTCAGGACAGATAAGTCTGTCCCAGTTAAGCTGTAAAACATTTTTTTGCCATTCATGATCTAAAATCCAGTTTAAAAGGACATCAACTGACTATATGTCATCAAGTGACATAGGGAAGTAAAAGTGTGTATCATCAGCATAGCTGATCTCCTGATGACGTCCACAAGTGTGGACGTCAGATTAAAAAGTCATTGGTCTTAAATTGAACCTTGGGGAACCCCATACTTGATGTAATGGAATCCTGTATGTATACATGTTTACAAAAAACTGTCAATCTGTAAGTTGGGCCTGGATGGCTGTAACAGGTTCCTGGGCCATTTGTTCAGGCCAGACCAAGAGGCTAATATTAGGGTTCTAGGAAGTGCCCAGCTGTTGGGGCCATTGGGTGGCCTGGTTTAACTTTGAGTGCTTCCTACCTTTCTCCTCTCTAGGGTGTGTTCGGGCAGGGCGAACCTCCTGCAGTTACCAATTGCTGCAATCAGGAGCCCGTATTTACAGGGACGTGTTCCCCGAGGCTGACGCCAGTTGGTTAAATTCCATGCAGTTGGTAACTTACCAGTTAGCTCCACAGCTCCATGGAATATCTTTCGTCCAGAGAGAGAACTAAACCTTTTGTCCTCCTTCAAACCTTTAGTCCTTCACTTCAGTTCTGGCTGGTGATTTGTGCCTGCACCAGAGTCATGAGACAGGCAGATTGATTTTCTAGTTGACCTGTTTCCCAAATGTTTTGGTAACGTTAGAATGCTAATGTTCTGCAGGTTCATTTTCGGCCTCTTGCCCATTGACTACTGGGATAGGCTCCAGTCCCCATTTAGGAATAAGCTGTTCAAAAAATGCATGGATGGACGGACGGACGGACGGATGGACGGATGGATGGATGGATGTTATTCATAACAGTAAAATTTCCGAATCATTTATCCAAGAAATCCAATTAAAACAACTGAGTAGGATCCAATCAATTATTGGACAGCTTGGTTCTGTAAGATAGGGGTTATATTCGAAATGTTCACTTGTTCACTCACATACCCACCATATACTGATTACATCAAAGAGGACAGCTGGTGATGAGTTTCAGACTTCTTGGAAGCAGTGGTGCTTCACAAATACGTACTTGATAGTCATAGTTACATGTTGTATAAACAAGTACTGGCAGGATGCGTACAGTACATGCCTTGTCTGAGTGATGGA
Organism: Menidia menidia; assembly: GCA_907169785.1. Lineage (NCBI taxonomy): Eukaryota > Metazoa > Chordata > Actinopteri > Atheriniformes > Atherinopsidae > Menidia > Menidia menidia. The sequence continues at coordinate 16,368,253 of CAJRST010001113.1, forward strand.
CCATATGGTTTTTTTTCACTTGAGAACATATTTTAATTAACATCTTTAATCAGTGTGACCCTGTAATCTTCCTGATTCATGTGATCATTTGGCATGCTTCAAGTATGTTCACATGTGATTACATTTCATTCTGTTTTTTGGTGTCAGATCAGTCTTGATATATTACTCGATGTACCTGCATATTGTAACAAAGAGCTAAAGCTATTAAGAATAATCATGTTCCCAGCATAAATTAAACTTTTTAATTTGATCAACCTGCAAAACGTGTGTAGTATTTATATACTCATACAGAACATGTGTTCATGAGTATTCTCTTTTTTTTTTTTTGCAGTGTCCCCAAATATCGAAAAAACAGCGAAAGGTGAATGAACTGAATGTTGCTTTTGATCATTTGCTGGAACTGTTCCTACAGCTCAGGACAAGAATCATGTACATGTCCACCTTCACAGACATCTTCTTTTGCTTAAATCACTACGCATTTTCTAGAGTTATGCTATAGAATTAGATCAATAGAATATCTGTCCTGAGGTTAAGAAATGCAAGTAAATCATGACTTGGTTGTATATTAGAAGTTCTTATGGGACATAATCCAACAGTTTAATTCAAATGTCCAAAGTGAAGTAATTGGTTTGTTTATCTTTTTCTCTTTGTATTTCCTTGTCAGTCCACATATCTATGGCATTAATGGTCTGTCTGTGAATGTTTGGTGAACCATCCATCTGACTTGACACATTAAAACTCACTCATTCATTGGCTAATTCATTGCACATGAGAGATCATGTCCAGCTAGGTCTCTGTTTGCGAAGAAGTTTCAAATAAAACAAGGTATACATCTTTATTCTTGTGGTGAAAGATAAGGAAGAATTGCTGTTTGTGATTTTAATTGCTCTAACGGCTATAAAGGAGTTTCAGTTGTAAGAGTTTTTATATTGTTTTTATATAGTTTTCTATTATGTGTGATGTAATACTAAGATAAATTATAGCCACAATATGTTTAATGTTATTTTCACCATTGATTCAAAAGCGTATCATAAATACATTTTTAAAAAGCTTGATTTGGCACAACACAAGACATTGGAATAATTTCTCCAAGCCAGCTTTAACTGAATGGTAATTATTTGAGACTATTTTGTCTTAGCTATTCTGAAACAAAATAAAACTGTGTATGCTATACCTACATAAGAAAATATTTTGATCAGTAATTATTGCTTTTTTTAAAAGATTCTTGTATGGAAATATTACTATGTTGTAACTTAGTTATGCATACTGTGTATCAAACAGATGCCTAATTTGTCATACAACTTGTGAATATCAATAAAGATTAATGTCATATCACATTTATGTATACAATCTCATATTTTGAACGTTTTCAAAGTGTTGTTATGTATTAAAAGTAAGTCAAGAAATTAAATGTAAAGAAATAACTTGCATTCATCAGATTAGCATCTGTTGGACAAACACACGCCAACATAACATAAATTACTCAATTTTAAAGGGGAAAAATGTGGCTGTGTAGTCCTTGTTGCTCTCTCAGGGACTTGGGGTAAATTTGGTATTTGCATTAACTGCTTAAGCTAGTTCATGTAGAAAATGTAGCTGTAGAATCATGGTTTATCCGTGTGGATACCTAAAAATGAGTGCAAATGGAACTTTGGCTATCTTGCAATAACTATATTGATGTCTTTATTTAGTTCTGAAGAGGACTGATGGGTTTGATGACCTTGCTAGAAACTCCTTAAAATAATGCTAACCACTGTATCACATGTGTCAGATTGTTGTCTTTTTTGAATACCAGCAGAAAAAAAATTGAGTCTTTAGCGATATAAGCTGTTGACAATTCCTGTACAGTCAAAGAGTAATTAAACATTCTCGATAACATAATCATGTAACTCTGTCTTGCGGTGTCAGGACAATTTGCACAAACTATTTGGATGGAAATAAGACATAGAAGAGAACTAAACTCAAAAGAAGTGATTCACATGTCAAAGCCAAGATATCCTTAAGATATCCCACTTTTCTTTCCTTATTTTGACTCTAATATATGTCCTCCACTTAACTTAAAAAACAGGACGAATTTTATTCAGATCATTTACATGACATTTAATCAGTTTTAAAATCGTCGAGGCATTACTTGTCTGGCTTATGTCCTTTATACACACTCCAAAAAAACTCTCCAATCAGCCCACTGAAAGTTCAAATATTTTTCAGTCTGATATTAAATGAACTGGAAAGCTGTCCAGAGTGTACCCCGGCCCCTGCCTGATGACAGCTGAGCCTGGGACCTGCTCCAGTTCAACCCCAACCCCTCCAGGTGATGAATGGGTTAAGAAATCTAAGTACGACTTTCAGAACAAATGGCAACTGTAAATGGAAACATATGACTCAAAAGCCTTTGGAGACTGGCTATGAAAGGTTAGCTGTAAATAACAGACTTTTAAGGTGATCTTTGTTATTCACATTTTTGCTTTACAAATTAGAGAAAGGCTTCATATAGCTTTTTTTTTGCTTTTTTTTTTTTCGGGGGAGGTATCCTTTTTTTATACCAAGATGGACCGAGTTGCAATTGCAGATACATACTCAGAAGGACTCCTGGACCTTAACTGGGTAGATTCTGGTTTGTGTTAGGGTTTCTTTCTGCTTTGTCTTTAAAAGAGCTTTAACAGTGTTTCTTTTTTTAAATTTCCTATCCCATTGGTTATCCTCCTTGTTTGGGTAGTATTCATTTTTGCCTTACTAGCCTCTGTCTGTATGGAAATGTGCACTCATTCTGTTAATCTAATTTTAGTTTGTTTGTATTTCTCTTCTTTGGATTTAACAACCTGTATGTATATGTGTCTTCTTTTAACCCTTTAAAGTCTGATCCAAGAAAAGAGGGAGATTTTTGTTTTTGTTTGGAGTCTTTATTTGACCCTTTCACAAAATATGAGAAGAATACATTTTTGAATATTCATAATTTACCATGCAACAAGTCAAAATTATTGCCATGTAGTCTTCTGTCTGCTCTTATCAGGTATATCTGATTGTGTACAACAGGGTTTTGAGTAAAGTTTTCACCATTAAATGATGCAAAAGGTCTCAGATGAAATGCATTTAAGGAACTATATGTATCAAATATGATAGATGTGGCATTGTAAGTTTAAGGTTTTGCCAAGAAAGGAAATTTCGACCCATGCAAAAATAGTCTAAACTGAAGCAAAGTCCTTGCAAAGCAGGGAAATGATAGGTAAATCCAAGGGATAGCTGGATCTCACCCTGAGGAATAGGATTTGGCCAGTTGTCAGTTAACAGCTATCTCATAACGCATGCAGACAGGCTGCTTCTTATCTAGTGACAGGTTCTCAAGACAAGTGTCCTGTACTTGTTTTGCAGATTTTCAAACACAATAATTTATCTTGGCAATTTTAATAAATGTTTTATGTACCGTGCACATCCAAAAGTCAATCTCTTAAATGCTGTGGGATTAAGATTATATCACATTTTTCTTTGTCACCAGTGGTGGATTGAGGGTTATGCGGATAATTTAAATATGGATAAATAATAAACAACTGTGAGGCCACACTTTTTCCCCAAGTTAGCTGGGAAGATTTTCATTCAGACATAGTGTTAATATCTATGCTACAAAAAAGAGAAACACAGATATTGGAAAAAAAAATCGTTATCATTAACATTACTATCAATATCTGGACCACTTTTCATCCAGCCAATAGCAACACTACCTTTACTTGTCTCTACCTCTATGTGTTACTGTGTAGACTTACTTACTGTGTATATATATATGTGTGTGTGTGTGTGTGTGTGTGTGTGTGTGTGTGTGTGTGTGTGTGTGTGTGTGTGTGTGTGTGTGTGTGTGTGTTTGTGTGCGTGTGTGTGTGTAGGGAGAGAGAGAGAGAGAGACATAGCCATAGACATAGAGAGAGTTCAGGCATTTGCATCCATTAGGAAGCTGCACCTGCCAAAAGCGTGGATTAACATTTCAATTCCGCAACACAATGTCATAGTAGCCCCCTCCTTAAGTGTATTAATAATGGAAGTAATGTTAATGATGAAAGCGAATTAAATGGGCCCTGAGGACTTGCTTTTAATTGTACGTAATTGCATTGGGTTATTGTTCTACTTAATGAAAAGAGAATGACTGTGGAGACACACAGGCATAAAATAGATTAATAGATCACATAGAGTTTAACTCAATCTTGAAAGCCATAATAGGCAGTTGTTTTTCTGTGCAGTGCTGTGTGTGAACTTTAACTTCTGCACTCTGTTGCAGTCTTGCTGGATTAACTGAAGCAGAAGGCAGTTGGATACAAAACGTGTCAGTGTGGTTTTATGAGCTCAACTGATTCGACAATTTAAAAGAGAAGAATAATGATGCAACTCATCACAAAAGTTTCAGTATTTCATTCAGAAACAAAATGTTCTGTTCATGTTTATCTGTATTTTTTTCTGATAAATACACTGTCATATATGTTTATGATCCCACAAAAATAGCTGTTCACTGGTTTCCAAAGATCTGTTTATTTCTAGATGCTGTAAAAACAATCAGTCTAAAACTTATATTTTAAAAAGTGTTTTTTTTTACTCAAACACAACAGCATTCAGGGAGCTTTTATTTTTAACATTTTTCTGTTTGTTTAGCTGAATACAGAACAGTTTATTTTTTTATTTTTATGGGCTATGAATAATAGATTGCCTTAATGGGGGAAAAAAAAGGGTTTTCACTCATTGTATCCACTATTTTTATATTTCCCACTCATATGATGGGTAGGTTAAACAAAAAAAGAAAAAAAAATCATATTTGAAGTTAATTCTTTCCAATATCAGGAACCACATTTACAACAGGAGATCAAAAAAATGTTTTCCCTGTTTTTCCAGTTTCATGACACCACAGTCTATATGACCCTGGAAAATAAAGTGGTTGAAAGTCTGATTATTTTCTGTGGTTTGGCCTCCATCCGTCTCTGTAACCACATTCTTCTTCAGCATAAGCACTGCGTAAAATGAGAAGTCACCTCAGACAAGGCCACTGGGCTAAGTACATCATTTATGTGATGTAATTTATCCCTATCACATTCTTTGCATGGCTAATTAAACCACATATCTTCCCTACTGGAAAAAGAAAAGAAGGTCAAGGAGAATTGTTAAGTCACTCTGAGGGTGACTTTTCAAAATCAGTGCGTTGGTATGATGTGATTTGTTTTCGAACTGAGATTCTATTTCAGGTTACATCCAAATTCCGTTTAGTTTCTACATAACACACATGAGATTCTGTTTCAGGTTACGCTCATATTTTGTTTAGTTTCTACATATCACACTTGAGTAGAACCATTTTGTTTTTGTTGAGTGATATATTTCCATGAAGGATGAATATTTAGTTATAAAGGATCATTTTAATGTATCAACAACACGCTTGATCATGGATGCAAGAATGTGTCCCATCAGGCCCTGACCCTAGCCCTGTAAAGAAAAAACAATATATCCAGCAAAAAGTACTCACTAGCTGCAGAGCACAATTAAAACCCAGCCTCCAGTTTTCTCTGAGAGGTTTACCGCCAAACAAGAATGAACTGTGATTCTTTCCTGACTTTTGGGAATTGTGTGGAACTGAAGGAATCTCTCACTGTTGTGTGTTTAGGAATGCCTTTGGACACATTTTACTGCACAACGATTTATAATGTACAGCTCAGTGTACGGCTAATTATTGAAATAACATGTTGAATTATTAGAGCTTCTATAAATTATTGCTACACAGAAAAGAGAGAGCATTTTCTTATAATGTCATGTTACATTTCATCTCCACGGTCTCCAACGACCAAACCTAAATATAACCCGTGAAAGCCTTCTTTAACTTTGCTTTGGTCGCCATTAACAGCTCTGAAAATGAATCCCAACTTAATTAATGAAGTAATGGTGCTTCGTTCTCATTTTTCATACAAAACACTTTGCTGCAGCAATTAGTAACTCTTCCACCCAGAACATTACTGTATCAGCTGCTCTTTGGTGTTCTGACAGCCTAATTGGAACTCGCTTCAAAGCAGAGATTTTTGTGCCGTCTTGTAATGATTTTTGCTACGAAACATGTAGTTTGACAATGGAGTCGCTTTGGGCTTATCAATTAATCTCATTTCATGCATGTGCTGCCTCGGCTAAATTTAGGATGTAATTTCAGAAATCATTAGTTTAAATCAGTTTGTGGCTTTTTATGTTGAAATATATTTAGACGAATGGAAACTGATCATTGAGGGAATTTAACTTTTTTTTTTTTTTTTACCTGAAACCAAATATAGAATTAGCAGGTAGCAGTTTGTGGCTTTTTAATGTCGAAATATATTTAGACGAATGGAAACTGATCATTGAGGGAATTTAACTTTTTTTTTTTTTTTTTTTTTAAAAAAATTTAACAATATATAAAATTACCTTGTAGCATGGAAACTTATCATTGAGGGAATTTAACTTTTTTTTTCTTTTTTTTTTACCTGTAACCAAATATATAATTAGCAGGTAGCAGGTAGAAGATGAGGGACTTTTTTAAGGAGATTATGGTCTTTTGTGGGTAGTGGTAGTGGAGGTGGTGGGTGGGTGGGGGGTTTCACCCAATTTGCCAAGTATCGGTCGTGTTAGGCAGGCTCTTTAAAGCCTTCAGTATAATCTGTTAGAAAGTCTTGAAGGCAAGCCAAGGAACAAATTGAGCTATTTGTCTTCTTTATTTTTCATTTGTCATGGTGTTTGCATTTTATTGTGCTAATTACCATTTCTCCTTACCACTCTCTGTGTTAAATAACTTCAGAATTACGCCTGCAACACTTCAGCTTTACATATGACTGCTCCAATCAATTGTTATGCTTAGTTGAATGCAAATATAATGAAGCACACTTATAAATATAGATTAAGATTGATGTTGACATGAAACTTAGCTCTGTTATTTGTGACATTAAGCATGCAATTTAACATTACACTGTTTTTTGTTGTTGTTTTTTTTCATGCCACTCAGAGATTGGCTGTTTTTTTTCTTGATCATTGCCAGATGCATCTCACTCCCACACACCACAGCTAGAGAGCATGAATCAAAGTTATACATAAGTGACCTTTGATGTAAAAACAAACTTGAGCTGTCATTGTCACAGTGGCTTTGAGCATCTCTCAGCCACACCAACCTCCCGACCCCTCTTTCTTGCTCCTGTTATCCATTTCATGTCCACAGTCATGATTATTCATGACTGATGTAGGAATGTTTTGTGAAAATTATTTCTGTCAGATTTTCTTCAGCTCATTACCACAGAACAGTCAGTGACCTGTTCTGAGTTTCTCAGTTTTTCTTTTGATTTGTGTAGATAATAAAAACATAAACCTTTCGTGCTGGAAAGACCCTGACTGATATGTTTCTTTTTTACTAATTGGTTTTCATGATACAACAATACTTTCATGTCTCTACTCTTTTTACCTTTCAATAAAAAAAAAAACAACCTCCGACTCATATTCAGCCTCAATTTTAACATGAGACAGCATTTAAAATATCACTGAAAATATACACCAAGCTTGTTTTTACTCACAAAAAAGTAACATTTGAGGAGACTGAGAAGAACTATGTTTTCCACTTGAGGCATCAGTAGCCATTGCATTGCTGCAGACTTATTTTTATCTTTAAAATGTTTGGGGTGCAGCTTTTTGCATTAATTTTGACTCATTTGCTATTCATCTCTACTACAGGTCTATTAGTTTATACAATATATCCTAAAAAAAACAGTTAAACAATCACAATTAAGGTCCTTTGGTTCTATACACCAATGTCAGACACATAGTTTCATGCATTTCTTTCAAATATGACTTTTCTTTCTTACTGTAAAGTTAAGACATCAAGTTAATTCAGAAGTTCATATAAATTATTTTTCGGTTTATTTATTAAAAGTGCATGTATAATGTTATGCATTTATGTTGCACATTCATTATTAATATATTTACATGTTTCAATATTTACCACTCCATCTTTAAGACAGTTAGAAATAATCTATTGAATCTGCTTTTTACATTCCCACTGTTTGACCTGGCCTAGATTCTGGTATGTCATTGATTGGTTCAGTCATGTGAGTAAAAACAAGAAAGCATGATGTTCTGAAGTAAAAAAAAAAAGTAAAATGCTGTCTGAAAATTCACCTGTCTTCATCTTCCTGCTTCTCCTTCTACAGATTGATCCAACCACCTCTAATCGAACCCTCACGTGGGACTACCACTAATGATTTACAACACTAAAACCATGATAAATATTAGTTTTGAATAGGCTAAATTATGAACTCTGAAATTAGGAAATGCTAAAAAAAAATTGATTTGATTTGAACAGTTAGTGAATTACTCCTAAACCTTCAACATTTTTTAATCACAAATCCAAATCCAAATTTTTACATTATGCTCTGAAATTCTGTTTCGTAGCAGTTTGAGCAACTGTTAGCCCGATTCTGCCAGAGGTAAATCATTTTTCTAACACCAGCCAGCTAATAGTCTCTCCTGCTGTGTGAATCTTACAGCTTTCAGGGGCTGACTCTGTTTTGTGCAGTGCCAGTTACCAACAAACTCTCCGGTGTTTCAGCATCTTTCCTATCCCCAAACACATAATTCACCCACGAAAACCCGTCACACCGAACCATGGCAGGTCATTTATACTGCTTGCCCCAAAAGATGTACATGATTGTGCATAACATTAAAAAGAAACAATACTAAAACAGGCCCACACAAACCTATAATTGTGTATGCCCATGTTCAGTAGCTGAGAAAAACACTTTACTCTCCCTTTGCAAGGCACGCAAGGATAGAGCTTATGTGTCTTCAGAGAAAAAAAAAAGATGAATTGAATGAAACAAAGCCATTATGAGGGAGGAACCAGCATGCTCTGCCATTACTCTGTCTCTTGGCGTAGAAGGGATATTTTGTGTTCATATTTACCTTCTTCGGTTGCCCCTTAGAAAACCATTCTTTGGTTTGCCGCCAGTGCCAATGTCTTTACTCTTCATGTATTTGTCTATAAATCCATTTACCTCTTCGTGTTTATGGTTGTGTCCAATGAACTGATTTTTTTGACGGCCTCCATCACACTGAATGAGCTCAAGAAAACCCCAACTACAACTGGATAAAAGCAGGTGACTCCAAAATACATTTTTGACAATTAGATTACCAAAAACAAAGGGGAAACAAAGTGCTCTGTTGATCGAATGTGACACATGTACAGGGTAATCAAGGTGATGCACTGGTAACTCATCCAAAGTTACAAAGTTAAACTGTTGTCCGTTTTGTGAAGAACAGAAAAGAAAGAAAACAGAAAAAAAACAGAAACCCTAAATGTTACCATCTAGGGTGACACAGAGACACACAACCACTTTATAATGTCCAATCAACCTAACGTGCAGGTTTTTGGACGGTGGAAGGAAACCGGAGTATCTGGAACGAAACCCATGCAGACACAGGGGGAACATCCAAACTTCACACAGAAAGGTTCTGGTTCCCCTGGGGACTTGAAACCAGAACCTTCTTGCTGTGAGACGATGACGCTAACCACCACACCAGTGTGCCGCTCTCACTTTATTTTATTGCTATTGATATGTTCAGTATGTGGTGGTTTTAAGCAAAAAAACAAAAAACAAAACAATTATTGGCTACAGAGCACATAACTGAATTAGTAACTACAAGCTGTCCCATTCTTGATACGTTTTAATGTGACCACAGGATCAAAAAGTCTGTTTTTGTGGCCACAAATGCCAACAAATGTGACAATAAGAGACATCTATGTAAACTTTGGAGATTGGAGATTGTTGTAAAACATGTGATTGAAATTACAAAATGCATTTTTCCTTAAAATTCCTTTATGCTTTTTCATGCAGACGCATCAGTGCTACTGGAAAAAATAATTTCTCAAAAAAACAAAAAGGCTGAGTGGTGACTGATATGTAAAAACTTTTGTCCTTTCTTGTGTGGGAGGTTCTGTCAAATGGGTTTAGCCAGGCTTTAGTTAAATGGAATTTAATGGAGTATTTTTGTTAGAAATGAGAGTGAACAGCATTTCTGCTGCAGTCTGACGTAGTAAACCCAAGAAAAATAGACTCTTTTGTCCCTCCTTACACAACATTTGCATATCAAAGCTCCCCGTGTTTTGATATCATTACAGTGTTTGAAGTGGGCAAGCGTGGTGGGATTATCTAATAAACAAATCATTGGCACTTTAATTGGTAAAATCTGATGTCAGGTATTACAGACTTTCTTTGGTCTTGAGCAGCGGTTTGCACTGTAAATTTGCATCACAATAGCTTCCTTCACAAACCACAAACAAACTGCCTCATTAGAATTCTAGTGGCAAGAGCCAATTTACGAGAAGATCATGTAGGGAGATGCTCTTTAAATTCGTGACAAAAAGGAAGAAACACAGCTTCTCAAGAATTCATAGGGCGTTGCTAAAGCATTTGTATCAAAGTGTGAAATATAACATGATCCTAACTGGAAAATAGCTACTATGAGAGGAGGTAATTGTGATCTTTGTTGACATAAATACTGTACCGGTCATGGACACTGTTTTCAGATTATACGGTACACACCCTTTGTAGTAAATCTCCACAGATTTCCTTGCTAATTCTCATTATTATGGCATGTTGACTGGCATGTTCAGAAGAGTATCAAATAATTCTTTGCTTCCAAGTCGGGAACATAATTTTGGCTGACAAGCCAAAATAGTCAGTAATGAACTAATTTGAAGTTAAGATTAATGGAAACATTTTTTAAATTAAAATGGGATTTATTCAGGAGCGGCACGCTGGTGTGGTGGTTAGCACTGTCACCTCATAGAAAGAGGGCAACATCCCGGTTCCCTGGTAGAACCCCGTATCTGCGTGGGTTAGGGTTAGGTTTGGATCTGGTCTCAAAGTTGTCCGAGAAAACACTGTCAAACTCTGGATGCGGTTCTCCTTTTGTCCAGTGTTCGCACCTTCCCATATTTGATCTCAATCTAGGTCTTGATGTGTGCACCACGCTGTCTCATCATTACAGTTTTTGCTATGGGTCTGGATATGATAGCTCATCCTCCCATGTATGGCAACCTGAACCTTTCTGTAGGCTTCAGACACTAGTACATGCTAGGTTCTAGGTTTATTGGACACTCTAAATTGCCCTGGAAAGGGTATCTATGTGCACTATGTATTATGGCAAGTGGCATTTCTTTAAGATATGGCATTGAGACAGGAATATAATTTCCATTCATAGCTCAGCTCTTGGTAAAGTGTCTGTTGGTCAGCATTCCCCAGGAGATTCAGGGAGGGTGCGCATAGGCTGGGATTTTCCAAGACCGTATATGCATTCTTTCTGAATCTTTCTCCAGAGTTTTGTTATCTCCTAACTAGGGTTCCAAAGGGGTTGCAGAAGGGGGTTCCAGTAAATTAGCTGCAGCTTTCCTTAGGAGTCTTAGCTCAGGAAAGTATTCCTGAATATTGATGGAAAAAAAGACTAAGCAACTCGATCCATAAACATATTGTACAAAGACGTAAGATTCCTGTCGTAAATCTGTCAGCTAGGTCTGCTACATTAGGTACACACTCTCTGCCACCCCTCATTTATTTTTCTTCAGCACATTCAGTGATCACAAGAACAGTACACAGCTCGAGTGTTTATGTCAGAGGTAAGTGGCCAATGAGACACGGTCAATCCAGCCTATTGTATATATAGTGGAGCTACTACAAGAAGTTAATTGTGAATTACACACAGGAAAGCGCTCTTTGGGTCTGTGGTCTTGCGCAATCCCTCACACAGATGCGTGATTCGTCACTTTACTTGTGACCTAAATAAATGGCATATTTTAGTACTAACAATTTCTCAGGTTTTGTCATTAGACTTCCAATGCAAAAAATGTGCTGGGTATTGGATATTTTAAATGAACTTTATGATGCACTGTGCTTCTGTGTTTATTTGGAGCTCTGGAGAACTTTGTGGATGCTTTTGGAGCTTTGCGGTATGTGTTCATACACCACTTCCCATAATATTCCAACAAAAACAAAGATTTTTCATCCACATTAGTTGGTGTGAAATGCTCCCAGATATCATGTGATGCATGTGGAATTTTTCTGTTGAAAATGGATGAAAGAGATTTGTATTAATTCTTGTTGTTCTTATTATTCGACACACATTGCCACATTGTGAGATCAGTAAAGTATTCATCAATCAATCAATCAAAAGCAATCTGTTCAATTTAATCACTCAAGAAGCTTTTCTGATTTACCAGATTCCAAGAAACTAAGATTACACCTTGATTAAATAATTCATTAAATGAACCTTAAATGATCTGAGTTAAATTAGACATTTGGTCTAAATGAGTGGTTTAGAAGTAATCTGGACATACACTATGCTGTACTGTACAGTATAACACATCTTCCATTACAAGACTTGTACATATGATGACAGAATGAATAGTGCACATAAAGGGTGTGGTCTCGATATCTATTGTGTACAATGTGCCTGTGATTGAGGGGCAGCTTTACTATGTTTTAGTATCATATCCAAGCATTTTAGACAAAATCATGCTATATCATTTTTTTGGCCAACTATTTGGAACCTTTTTTTCCCTTTTAGCTTTGAATATTCCATTTTATTCCTATTAATTCCTGTTCATTCCCATAATTACCTGTTTATTCGCATGGTAAACTCCCCAACTTAAACATTTTTTTCAACCCTAGTCCTAACTCTGCATTTTTACCCAAGGTTTTGGAATATTTTCATATGTGCTGGTCACTGGAGTGATAGGTCTTCCACTGTTTCCCAATGAGAGGGAAAATTTATCCTGTGCCAGACCAATTTATGTTGACAGGATTGAGGGGTCTAGGAGAGATAACTAGCTGTTTTTGACCTGGGCAGCTGGTCGCAGGGTGAGGCCTCTTTCCCAAGGCCACTATAACGAGTGAGATTTGAAAGAGACACTTAGGTTTCCATTGTAACCCAGGTTCTCTGAAAACTGAGTGAGAGATCTCACCACGCGGCCCTTGCATGGGCACATGGGAAAATACAATTACATGCAGAGAGCTGGAGGCTTTCTCTCCCTGTCACCAAGCAGGAGGAAGGGTACACCCTGGACAGGCTGCCAGTCCATCACAGGTCTCCAAAGAGGCAAACCACCATGGACACTCATACACACTCTTATTAAAATTCCAATCATTTAAAAATCACAAATCAATCAAACATGACTGATTTTTAATGGTGGGAAAGTATGTGTGCTGTAGATATACAGTTCAATCTAATGACTGCCAGACAGAGTTTTTGTCAAAAGCTTGTGAGAGCAAGTCCAGATGGTGAACCAACATGGAGAGGAGGGTTTCCAGCTGAGGTGGGGACGCTCTGAGTTAGCACATCCACAGGGGATGACTTGAAAAAGACTATCCGGCAATAGGATCCTGAAAGAAATCCACAAGAAGAAAAGAGGGCTCAAAGGTAGGATAGAAACATTTGGGTAGACATACTAAAAAATGTTGAAAAGAAGACAGACCCAGATAACTGCAGCTCTACAAGAAGTAAGCAGTATGGACAATGATGGATGGATGTGTCAAAGAAATAGAGCTGAAATCAACCACAAGGAGTAGTAAGCAATTCAGCAAAGTCGGACAGCTCCTGCAAGTCCTTAAGAGGACTTCTTGATGAGCTGGAATATAAAACAGATGACAAGAAGGAACCGGTAAGACTTAGAAACTAACCTAACAAAACAGCCCAACCACAAACCTGACAGTTTTTGCCTGCTCGGAGCTTGTGAATCCAGAGCCTGCAGATAATAATGATGAAGTGTCTGTTTTGTATATATCTTACCAATGCCTAGGGTTCTTATTTCATCTTCGTAAAGCTGCCCTGTACAGTTGCTTGTTTGTGTTAAGTTCAGTTGCCATGGAGAGATGGATGGTTGAGAGTGAAAAGTTGAATTGCATATCACAGCAGAATCTGCATGTGTGCTGAAGAAGAAGTAGTTTTAGATGCTCTGTCTTATTCTCTTCAACTTTGAATCATTTTGTGTAACAGCCTCCACACAGTTATCTCTCTACCCACTTCTATGCACAACATGGGGAGAAGTTATTATTTGAGACTCAGGGTACACCCTAGACAGGCTGCCAAACCATCAGAGAGCCACACAGAGACAAAAACAAAACAAAACAAAATAATATGGAGGACCCTGGGAGAACCAACCAACATGCAACCATCCACACAGAATGGCTTCTAATCTAGATTTAAACCAGTAACTATTTGATTGTGAGGCAATAGTATTAAACACTATACCACTCTATAACGCAGCAACAAACTATCAAAAGTTAACATTTTTATATGAAAATACATTTTGTTTAGATCTGGAAGCTCACAGTGGGCAAAATGTGCAAGAAGATTGGCTAAAGAATTTTTTTGTGTAGTTCAAACAATGTTGTGCTTATTTTTCCTTTGTAATTTTTGTAACATATGTAAGCACGCTAAGCTGAGCTGGAAAAGAAAGACAGAAAAGAAAAAAAAGAAAATAAACTTTGAGTTTAAGCTTTACTTAGATTTAATTTGTCATTGTTCAGTATCATAATGATAATCTATGTACATGTTCTCTATATACAATCTTCCATCCTTACAAAAGCAGTGTTTCAGGCCAAAGGCTCAATTCCCCTAAATTGAGTAAATGGAAAACCCACCTCATAGTAAGTAATGTTCTATGTTGCATCAGGACGTGGACTCATAAACATTTTAAGCGTACTATAAAGTTCCCTGTACAGCTTCATCCTTGATTTTAAGTTATGAAGTGACACCTACTGAACACACTGCTTGGTGATGTAATAGGCCATGTGCGTGTGTGTGTGTTACCACAACACAATTTCCAAGATGTCTGTCTGCCAGACTAACAAGGGGTAGAAGTCATTGGCAGAACTTCAAACGTTTCTACTCACTAAAGGTAAGAGTCAACCAAAGAATTTTCAAACCCAGGTCTTCTTCTTTTTATGTCTTTACATTTAGTCAGTGATAAACATGCTAACAAACTGATAAAAAACATCAGTTATAAATCATTTTGACATATGTTACACATTAGGCCTTTAACCATAAAACTGTCATGGTGAAGTTAATGAGTCACATTGAAATTTTTTAAATGACTATGCTTATGACCTAGTCAATTAAATTAGCTCAGATAATGATATATGCTTAATATGTCTCATTATTGTTAATTGAAAAATGAAAATTAAAAAACAGGAACTCTCCCAGGATTAATACAGTACTTTGATTGAGGGATGATTGATCAAAGCATATCTAAACAAATATAAAAACGCATATTACCAACTAAATTACTGAGATAAAGGACAAAAAAATTATTTCTACCAGTAAATAGAATAATAGAATATTTAAATGTGATTCTATATATGTCTGTAATATGGATATGTTTATGTTTGTGTCCTTGGTTCAGCAGACACTTTTATCCAAGTCAACTTACAAAGTAGACACAATTTTACATAAAAACAAATAATCCTGTTGAAGATGCACTGGCAGACATCCATGGAGATCAGTTTTAGAGATGTGAATGTAGCGCAGATAAAACTACACTCCCAGCAACAAAGACATGAAGAATGAGTAGTCAAGTGAGTCTGATGTTTCTGACTGGAGTGAATAAGGTTATTAAGATAAGTCCCTCAACCACCCCCTCGGATACTCTCTATGTACTTTCCTGTATCTCTACACTGTCACCACTGTAACCTCTAAAAGAGTCCTACTAGTGGTTCCCTTCTGTATAGCTTATTGTTAGGTTGATGCTAACTGTAATGTATCAACACTGTAAGTCTCTTTGGATGAAAGCATAAATACATAAACACATAGACACAAACACAGATGACCCCTGGACAGGAAAATAAAAGAGTCTAAGGAAAAATACAGCTTTATTGGAGAAAGAAGCCTTTTCTAGCCTCTGAATGTACAGTATACTTGAAATTCCATCCCCCCAGACAGCCTTCATGTTGCCATGAAGTAGATCTGGACGTCCATCACAGCAAAAATGACTACAGGAACAAACAAATCTGCACAGTACTATACACCACTGTCAAGGGACTATAACTTTAATCCATCCATTATCAATACCGCTTATTCCCTCATGGGGTCGCGGGGGGAACTGGAGCCTATCCCAGTGGTCAACGGGCGAGAGGCAGGGTACACCCTGGACGGTCCGCCAGTCCATCGCAGGGCAACACACAGGACATACAACCACTCACACTCACATTCACTCCTAAGGGCAATTTC
This sequence comes from Menidia menidia, assembly GCA_907169785.1. NCBI lineage: Eukaryota > Metazoa > Chordata > Actinopteri > Atheriniformes > Atherinopsidae > Menidia > Menidia menidia. Next base: position 16,384,501 of record CAJRST010001113.1, read on the forward strand.
CCCAATCTCCAATCAGCCTAACATGCAGGTTTTTGGACTGTGGGAGGAAGCCGGAGAACCCGGAGGGAACCCACGCAGACACAGGGAGAACATGCAAACTCCACCCAGAAAGGTCCTGGTTCCCCCGGGATTCGAACCCAGAACCCTCTTGCTGGGAGGCGACAGTGCTAACCACCACACCACCGTGCCGCCTATAACTTTAATAATAATTCTAATTGTGCATTCTGCATTTCCATTATGCTTAGTGTGAAAATGACACAAAGTGTGGCTGACAACATGTAACACAACCCTTTTCAGACCCTGCTGGCATCTCTAAATTTTACTGATAATGATTTATCAAACAGTCAAGAAGAAGATAATTGCTGGAAAATGCGCCCATGGCTTAAGATGTTTAGCAAACAATGTCTTAGTATTACCTCAGAAGAGTGAAACTATATTGATGAGAAATTGGTCACTCACGACCCAATAAAACTGTATTTCAAGGGCAAGCCCCATATTTGGGGACTGGAAAATAGGGGGTGCTGCAGTTCCTCTGTAATCTCGTGTGATTTAGCAGTCTATGGAAGTGGCACTGGGAGGAAAAACCTTGTTTCATATTGCAAGTTACATTGTGGTCAACAATGTGCTTGCATCAGACTTAAACAAACTATTTCCAGACAACTTAGGTTGTTCATCTGATTATTCAGTTTCTTCAGAGCAAGATCTACTTTTAAGGGGACCCTCCTCCGTAATTGTTTGGCTGTGTCATGTAGGGGGGTTCTTGAGGGAGGACTCAGTTGCGGAGATGAGGGGAAACAAGGTTTATTTGAACAAAACTGTGAAAGTCCAGACATGAGTACAAATCAAAGCTGTGGGCAAAGTATCAAAGCAAAACTATGACAAAGTAACAAAATAAAGATTAACCAAAACTGTGACAAGACTGTGGCAAAAACTGTGACAAAAACAAACCTGGCGTGGGGGAGACGACGGACGTGACGGACAAGACGGACTAGAACGCACTCGCACAAGACAAGGGGAAACGAGGACTATTTAAACACATGAGGGAGGGAAACCCCAGGTGTACACAATAGGTAATCAAGACGAGACGAGACACCAGACGTGACAGGCTGGTTGTAAGCTTAGAGAGAAAACTCTGTCGATGCTAGGGTGGAGAAAGAGGAATGCATGATCATCGCCAGGTGGTCCAACTATAGTTCTGTTATGCAAAATACGATAGGGGATATCGCAACCGGCCCACCTTTACAGGTACTTGCCCCTGCACCATCTGTGGGCCAGTGGCATCGCTCTCTCTCTTGTCTCCTCCCCTCAAGGCACCCCTAATCTTCTGTGACTAGAATAGGAGTTGGGTAGCTTCAGCAGGTTATCAAATGGGCACCCCCCTTCACTGGTGTTTCGTTGATTTAAGCCCATGACACCTCGGAGGGGCTCAACGGCAGGTCCAGCGTCCTGGACCCACCCCCACTGACTGCCACCCAACTCTATCTTCAGTCCTCTGCTCACTCCGTGCTACAGCTCTGCCACCGCACCTCCCGCTGCATCCAAATCCAGCGAGATGCCTCCTCCGCCCGCTTGGTGGCGTTGGCTACAAGCCGCTTCCTGGCCAGCCCTTCGATTCCCAGCAGTCCAAGGGCTCTCCAAAGCGACCGACCAGCAAAGCCTCTGCAGCCCACCTCCACTGGGAGATTCCAGGTTTTCCATCCATTTAGCTGGCTCTCTAGGATGAGGGCTTGGTATTTGCTGAGCTTTCGCTCATAGGCCTCCTCCATCCTCTCTTCCCAGGGGATAGTCAGCTCAATGAGCGCCACCTGTTTGTTACCTTTAGACCACAGAACAATGTCTGGTCTCAGGCTAGTATGGGCTATCTCCTCAGGGAATCTGAGCTGGTTTTTTAGGTCTGCCCGCATCTCCCAGTCATTTGCCGTGGCCAGGACCCCCTTGCTCCTCCCTCCTGCTGCTCCATTTTCTCCTGCCCTGGTGAAATGTATAAAACGTGGCCCTTTGGACAGCTGCCTTGCCCTTTTCCTTGCCTGATCGATGCCGTCAGCCAATTGAGCAAGGCTCTGGTCATGACGCCACCGGAACTTGCCATCTGCTAAGCTTGAGTGGCATGAGGAGAGGACGTGCTCAAGGTTAGCCGTCCTTCCGCAGAGCTTGCAGCTTGGGCTCTCGACCATTCCCCAGATGTGGAGGTTTGAGGGGGTAGGTAAGACGTCGTAAACAGAGCATAAAAGGAACTTGATGCGGTGGCCTTCCATGCTCCAGATGTCCTGCCAAGTTAGAGCCCTCTCTCTCGCACTCTCCCATCTAGTCCAGCTGCCTTGTTTTGTCATGGCTACAGCCTTGACATACCGGCTCTCCTCCTCCGCCTTCCTGACTTCTTTCTGCACCAACCCTCGCCTCTCCTGTGGGTCCGCTTTGTTCCAGCTTGTTCTGGTGGAACAGCCCAACCCAAGCCTTCCCTGGGCTTCCGACCCGACAATGTCTGCGTGATGCAGTCTGTCCTCTGCCTCCTTAACTGCTCTGCTGGCTGACCACTTTCGGCCTGTCCAGATGACGATGTCTGCTTGACGTACTCTCTCGTCTTTACTGTCTCGCAGCATCATGGCCTGGCGTGTTTTTGTCGCCTTGTACTCTTCCACCACTGATGTTATTGGTAGCTGTAGCTTGCTGCCTGTGCTGTACAGGCCAATGGAGCAAAAGCTTTTTGGGACACCCAACCATCTCCTCAGGTAGGTGTTCAGCTTCCTCTCCAGTCCCTCAACAGTGGAGACAGGTACCTCATAGACCAGGAGAGGCCAGAGCAGTCTGGGGAGAACCCCATTTTGGTAGCCCCAGGCTTTGTACTTACCCGGTAGGCCGCTCTTCTCCAGAGATGTCATCCAAGTTTCTGCCTGGCTAAGCATCTCCTTCACACTCTGTCTGTCATTGAGGTCCATCCTGTACCACTTCCCCAAGGACTTCACAGCCTTTTCTTGGACAGTTGGGATGGTGTTCTCTCCGATTTTGAAGCGGTACCGATTCTGAATACGCCCCTTCTTCAGAACCAGGCTTCTAGATTTTGCCGGTTTAAACTCCATCCTTGCCCAATTGGTGATCTCAACCAAGTCCTCCAGAATCCATCTTCCTTCTGGTACTGATCTTGCTGTTATGGTGAGATCGTCCATGAATGCTCGGATGGGCAGCATCTGGACTCCACTTGCAAGTACTGCGCCTCGACGCAACTTCTCTGCTGATTTGACGAGAAGATTCATCTCTGCGGAGAACAGGATCACTGAAATTGTGCAGCCCGTGACAATGCCCACTTCCAGTCTCTGCCAGTTGGTGGTGAATTCTCCACAGGTGAAACGCATGTTAAATCCGTCGAAGTAGTACTGCAGAGGCGCCTGAAATCGCTCAGGGATATGGTAGGTCTTCAGTGTCAGCTCCACTAGTTTGTGGGGTATTGTTCCATAAGCGTTTGACAGATCAAGCCACAGTACTGCCAGGTTGCCATGGTTTTTCTTTGCATCCTCAATGATTTTGGAGATAACACTGGTGTGTTCGAGGCAGCCAGATATCCCTGGGATGCCACCTTTTTGTACCGCGGTGTCAATGTACCCGTTCTCCAGCATAAAGGTGGTCAACCTCTTTGCCAGGATCCCCAGGAAGATCTTCGCTTCCACATTGAGCAATGAGATGGTGCGAAACTGCTTGATCCCTGAAGAGTTCTCCTCCTTAGGGATGAAGCACCCCTCTGCGATTAACCAGTCGTCAGGAAGATAGTTCTTCTTCCATGCCACTGTCAGTAGCTTCCAGAGTCGTCTCCTGAGCCTTTTGCAATGCTTGTAGACGTTGTATGAGATGCCATTTGGCCCTGGAGCCGATTTTCCTCTGGCTTTCTTTAGAAAGCTGTTAACTTCCTGCCAGCTTGGTTCCTCTGTCTTGAAGGGGATTGTTGGTTTGGCTGGTTTGATGAGCTTTTCCATCTCATCCAAACTGACCTCCCTTCTGGGATCACTATGGACCTGACGAAGATGTTCCTCCACCTCTTCCTTTGTTGCTTTCAACTCCCCTGATCTTTTGTCGCCCAGGAGTTTTGACAGGTATTGGAATGGATTCTTGGTGAAAGCTGCCCTTTCTTTCAACCGCCGCTTCCTGTCCCTGCGGTGACACTCAGCTCGTCGCAAGATCTTAATGCGCTCCCTCAGATTCTTCCAGAGTTCTGTGAGTGCTGGTTTCTCGTCTGGTGTTGCTTTGCGAAAGGCCTTCTTCAGCCTCTGCAAATCCCCTCTCAGGGTTGCTATCTCCTTCAGGCGTCTATTCTCCTTGGGCTGGGTGTTTGCTCTGCCTTTCAGCTCTTTCCTTCCGAAGCGCTCAGCACCCATGCTCCAGATTATAGAGGACATGGCCTTGAGTTTCTTCCCCACATCTCCTGCAGTGGTTGCTTCCAGCACCTGGTCCACGTCGCAATCAAACATCTCCCATTCTTTTCTTGCAGCGGCAGTTGGCCAGTTCACACGTTGTTTCCGGACGTCTCCTTCACGAGTGATCTGCACAAGCTGCCTTGTATACTGAGTCGCTTCCCTCTTACTCTGCTGCCTTGCCGCCTCCGTCACGTCAGCAATGCTGCTCTTGCTCCCCTCCTCGTCACGTGCCTGGAGATTCTGGGGACTGTGGTTTGCGTCCTGCCCCAGCCTCTCCTCCGTCTCACCACACTGACTTCATCCTGTTGGACAGTTAAACCTTAAGATATTAAGTAAATCAGACAAAGCATTTGTTTGAGTTGATATGGTGCCTCGAGATGTTCTGGCAAACCATAATGCTTGGTCTTGTCAACACATGGCTAAGCTACCTGCATGATTAAACTAATTGACATCCAAAAGCCACTAAAACAAAGGAGTTCCCAGACAGAGATGGCAACTACTCCTACATTCACAAAGGGCCACCAATTATTCAATGGGATAACTCTGCCACCACCTTCCAAGAGAGTTCATGTGGAGCCAGTTTTTCACACTGACCTGTGAAATGTGATAAATGTTCTTGTTAGAAATTCTGCAAAATCAATGTAACCACTCTGTAAAAAAAGTGATGTGATTCCACGCTTTACTGAGGAATGAATTAGTTTAAAATGTTTCCATTTGCATTATGTTTACCTAATTGTTCAAACCACACATGATTAGAACAGAGTATGGTGCAGATTATGGTGTGGTGTGGTGGTTAGCACCATCGCCTCACAGCAAGAGGATTCTGGGTTCAAGTCCTCGGGGGAACCAGGACTTTTCTGTGTGGAGTCTGCATGTTCTCCATGTGTCTGCGTGGGTTATCTCTGGGTTCTCTGGCGTCCTCCCACCGTCCAAAAAACTGCATGTTAGATTGGATAGACTTTCTAAATTGCCCAATAGGAGTGGTTGTGTGTCTCTGTTTGGCCCTGCGGTGGACTGGAGGACCATCCAGGGTGTACCCCTGGGATAGGCGACCACATTTACATTTAAGCGGTTCAGAAAATGGATGGATGGATGGTCCTGAGTATATTTAAATTGTGCTCTTCGACTCAAATGTGTTTTATCAAGTTTACTATATGAATCTTTTATTTGGTATTCTTGAAATGAGTTAACTTCTTGTGAGGTCCTGTAATTTGAGGAAGTCTTGTTTATCTTGACCCCGTTTCAAATGTTTTATGAGAACAATAAAAAAAAAAATAGTTATGTGTCTTTAACCTATGTGTATTTAAGGTTTTGTGTAAATGCAAAAATCTTGGTTATAAAATAGATTGCAAATGCTTGACGAAACTGTCATGGTGATTTATGATCAAATATGAAATACATTTATAATTAACACCAAAGTTAATTGTCTTCTTCGTAGTCTGTTTAGCCTGTTTTGTCGGTCATTATTTAATCAAAGGACAAATTGGTTTATAGTAGTAATGCCAGCAAAGTGACTTTTATGTAACATCACAGATCTTTTGCTAAAAAGAGATCTTGAGGAAAACTTTGTCTCCAAAATAAAAAAGTGCATGTTGTTACTGTATTGAGAGTCTAAAGGATTTAATCAAATCTTTAAACTAAGGTTGCGAAGGGACTGAAGTCTATGTCTTTGGTGAGAGGCAGGGTACTGGGGCCAGGAAGCAGAAAATGTCACATTTTCTACCCCGTAAGATTGCTTTGGTGAGACTGTGTAGGAAATATAACCTGGCAGTAAATCTGTCATCTGGAAAAATGTACTCTCTTACATGTTCTCCAACTAACCAGCAAGCAGAAGTGTGAGAAAAAAATGCAGCCCCAATCACACAAATAAGATTAGCAACAAATCTAAACTGTTCATATTGGACATTGGTTTATCATCACAATATTCAACACTGAAATATGTTTTTTATATGAAAAAGTCAAGCCTCACTCACAGACCTTTTCTCTTAAACTGATTTGCCGTGGATGCAAATCAGAATTGACACTTCTATTCTTCCTCTAGCATTTTGATGAGAAACAG
>CAJRST010001113.1:16390972-16402589 GCA_907169785.1 Menidia menidia
AAGTTTAACTAAATTCACATGAAGCGAAGGTGTATATAAATATAGAAATATATCAGGAGTATGTTGTCAGTTCTGATAGCTACACTGAAAAAACAGTTTAGAGGTAAAAAAAAAGACTTTCAAGAGGAGTATGGTCTGAAATTTCCTTTTTGTTTTGTCATTGCATCTCTCTCTCTCTCTCTTTCTTTGTCATCCTGACAAGGATCAATAGATACTGCTACCTCATCCAGGATAAAATGCCTTGTTGGTAATTTTTAGCACAACCTGGAGATAAATGGGTGATCGTTTTATCACTGATGTCATCTGCTCACAGAAAATCAACCTTCAGTAAGTAGCGCTGGGAGAGTTTTGATTGACAGGTGTGCCCAGTAGGGGTTTGTCCTGAGGGCTGGATCTTTAATGTTCTTTCAGAGTCTAGATTGTTCTTTTTTCAGCTGCAGAGAGGAGGGAATAGCAGATAAAACAGCAAAGCTTTGAGGAAAGAAGTGTGCTCTGCATTACTAAATCCAATTTCAACATTTTCCTAGAAAAATAGCAACAAAAAAAGAGAGAGAATATGTTCATATTTGCTTTTCACAACAATTGTGGCTAAAGTATTTGTTTGAAAGTCTACTCCTATCAGCTCTTTAGCCGGTTTTTGTAATGTGCAATGCCTCCGTTCACTGTGATTATCCAATTATTCAAATGTATGCTACCAATTCATCACTTTATCATGCGTCTTGTTCATAAAATGCAATACATGCTAGCACTCAAAATGAAACATCAGTCAATAACACGGTCTGTCATTACTTTTCACTTTTCAAATCAAACACACCATTAAGCTCTGTCCACAGGCCATAGATAACTTTCAACAGCTTTTGTCCTTCCAGTGTCCACAAGGAGATGGAGCTGATGTTACAGCCAGTGATGCAGGGTCACAAAAGACAAGAAAAGCACACTCCTATTTTCTGCCTTTGCTTTTCCATGCTCCATCAGAGTGTGGCTCTCACTACAGAGACCTGCCACCGCCTCCATCCATCATTTCCTCCTCCTAACTTTGATGGAATCATTATCATTTATTCTTTCTTTGGTTCGCTTTCCCTGACAGAGACCCTGCGGATCCACCACCCACTTTGGTTTTTCCTGTTTTCACTTTGCAGTCTTAAAATTTTGACTGTCGTCTGCGCAGTTTAGGTATTAAAACATTAATTTTTTCAATCAGGGAAAGTCATGGTCTTTGGGTTTCATTGAGTTCTTGATATGGAACCTTTTTTTTAAATTACCTACACATGTGTCATGTTCTTATGAAGTATTTTTGTTATTGTCGAGTGTTAGAGGTTAATAATAGTCTTACAATATGAGTTTTATTTTATCTTATATTGTACAACCTGTCCTTTCTTTCTTGAGTTTTGGTCTTGCTGTTTATGATGATAAATTGTATTGTTCCTTTTTGTTTTTTGGTTACTCTCACTCAACAATTTTGCTAGGTTCACTGGAGTCATTTTTTGTTAACTATGATTGGCAGTCTTTTTGATGAACTGTGATATTTAACTTCCTGCTTAGATTCGCTGAGTGGAGTGAAAACAGTGAAACAATTAATCTGAGTCTTCAATGTTTCCGGTGAGTCCATTATCTTTCAACAGGTTTTACCTTGTGCAGTTGCAACCGGCCAGATGATTCATGGACTAATTGACTGGTTCTTGTGATTCCCGATTCAGATTTGAGTCAGTATTCACTATCACTGGGTGACTCAGTAAATCACCAGGAACAATATATAGTCAGGTTGATGACATGCACATTTGAACTGTCATTGGTTCACACAACAAGTTCAAAATGCCATTGCAATAAAATAATGATCATCAATATGATAATAAAGTGTAAATATTGCACATTTAATCCAATTAAAATGTGTAAAGATGTTGATATTTCAGAAATACATGAAAGTAACATGTAACATATCAGGAAGATGTGATAAATAAAAATAAAAACATAGATATGTGTATATGCTAAACAATGGCATTGGGCTTTTAGAATGTCTGAACAATACTGTTACTGTATAAAAATGGAATAAATTTGACAGTGTCAGTGAACCAAAAATCTTACATTGTAAAAATGCATGTCTTAAACAGTTGGAGCTCTAAAGGAAAAGACATAACTTAAAGATCACTGTCAATCTACAAAATGCTTTATTCTGACATTTATTTATGCTTTTTTTCTGGCAGGACACGCAGAAAGTTAAAACTGCTGACTGTATTTGTAATGTATTTTTTTGTGTTGTACATGGGTCTTTTGCGTTCACGATGTCATAAAAACTGCACTTTGTTATTTGTATCCAATGTATTATTGTAATTACATACTCACAATTATGTGTTTGATCAAACTGAGACAATTTGCAAATTTTTCTAATTGCTGTGACTTAAAAGTTAATTAAGTTGCTGAAAATAAATAGAAAACACCAGTTTATGGCAATATGACTATAATCAGTAGTTTGTATTGTGGTAAGGTGCATTCAAAACAAAGAGAGCATTTTATGAAAAAACAGACATCTTACATTTGTTAGGTATGTACTGGGGGGGAAAACAGATTATGCTGTAAGGTGGTGGACTGACACCTGCTTAGCTTGAAATGTCTTGGTTTCATTTAATCTATTTTTTTAGTGGTAGAGCGATAGAAAATATTCTATCAAATCTAGAAGGCAAAGAGCACACTTTCACACAGTGTGTATTATAACATGTCCTGGTTGTTTTGTTTTTTTCAATTGTTGGGTTATACATCATACTTATGAGAAGTCATTTTCTAAGTCGATAAAGTCAACTGCAGACATATTTTCTTCAGAAACAGAAGCTTTCAGATGGGCACCAAAGGCAGAGGTTTACAATAAAATTGGTAGTATGTAGACGTTTTGTCCATTATTTACTTCCAGTCAAGGGTTGACATGTAGAGACTATAAAGATCATTGGAGAATATATGCTTCACACCATTTTCATGCTCACTTTTTATGTTTGGGGTATAGACATGTCTTTCGGAAACTGTATACATGTTAACAATGACTCAAAAAGAGATACCTTTGTTTTTTTTGACAAAATAATCTGGTGTTTTTACACATCAACATATCAATTGTTAAAGGAGTTCATCAACTTAGTTTAGATGGTTTGAGATAATTATGTAAAATGCTGAGTATGCTCAAGTTTTTGCTTGAATACACAAGCAGTTCTTTGTATACATAAAAAAATACAAGCAAACCAAAAGTAAGAAGCCATTAATAATAAACTACAATTAAAGAATATTTACTGACAGTAATGTACAGGAACAAGTTCCATTAAACGCATTTAACAAACACAATAGTTATTTCTGAGAATGCTGACATGTTTCCAAATAAAGAATTTCTACTTGGCCTTGTTTAAATTGTGTAAGGTCCCTCCACAGCATGTCAACTGCCACTGCCTCCATTTCCCTGCTTCTAGACCTACTTCCTCATGGCATTGCACAGCCTAACATACCAAGCCCACAGTTCTCTGCGGCAACACTGGTGCAATCCTGCTCTAAAAGAGCAAAGTAAAGGTAAAACGAGAATCCACACACTCCTCGACTGCTAGTGGATAAATTTATAGGAATTTCCGTGCCGTCCAACAGTAAAAATGCAAAATTTTGCAAAATCTCATTTTTAAAGATGTGAGGTTCAAGTCCTTGGTAATCAACATCAAACAACTTGGATCACGCTGACTGTAACGTTCGTGATTTCCTTGATCAATGATGGTTCCAGGTTTGAATCCATGCTGGAGATGCGTCAGTTTGGCATTTCCATGTTCTCTGGTTTTCTCACACAGACCAAAAACATGTATATTCAGTTGAGTGATGACTAAATGTGTACATTTTTTTCTCTTTCATTTCTGTGTGGCCCTGGACTTGCGACGTGTCCAGGGTGTTCTCCACTTTAAGCCCAATGACAGCTGGGGTAGGTTCCAATCCCCTGCAGTCATACTAGGAATAAGCATACTTGATGGAGGGACATCTGTTCCATGTGCATATTCATTATTTTGCAATAGATACTCAACTGAACTTAAATCGTCAATTATGAACATAAACAATTAATTTTCAACCTATGTGAGTGGAACTTTGAACACTAGCACGGGTTAATGGTTATTGTGTTATGAATGGATGTACTCTTGTAAAAACAAATACTTCAAGAGCTTCTTAAAGGGATTTCTTGGAGAAACAAAGGAGCTAAGGGTAATGTGGATTTCAATGAATGTTGAAGTGGGTGGGAATAGACCCAGAAATAATTTTACAGGATACCATTAGCTATTGAATTTAATGTGAGCATTCACAGATAACCAGTGTTGTTCAATGAATAAAGGGGTGATGTGCTTTTTTTTCTAGGATAAAAAACTGGACACGCATTTATGTCACATGTATTCTGTTATGGTTTCACAACACAAGGTGTTATGCCTGGCAAGTGATGGAATGACATGATTTGTATCAAGATCTGTACGAGTTGTGTAAGCCATAGCCTTATTTTTCAGGTCAATAACAAGTCAGATTGTAACCTCTTTCTGAAACGAAAAAAAGATCTTTACTGAATGCTGCCCACTACAATTTGTCCCCATAGGGCTTGTCTCCTTCCAGCTTTTAACAAATTTCCTAAAGCAACATGCCAAATACAGGACTTTTTGCTTCACTGTTACATATTACCGTACTACCGGTTGATGTAGTTTCACTCTAAAATTTAAAATATATGTTTTGGTTCACATTACAAAAGGATTTTATTTTTATTTTTTTAAGTTAAAAAGCTGTTGAATCACTACTTTTTCTGAGGTACAAGATTGTTAAATGCCATTTCTGTCTGTCAAAGTGTTAATTGCCCATATTTTGAATTCTGGGAATATTTCATTCATACCCCTTTGACCAGCTGGAGTTTATGAGGACAGGAAAGAGAGACAAGAAATTCCATAACACCAGCTCAGGGATACCTAGTGAAAAAAAACTAAGACAACCTAATGACAACAATATGGATGCAAAGATGACAGGTATAATCAATACACTCACATGTGAGCTGCATAAACCTACATGTGAGGATTGTGCACATCTTTCTGCGTTTCACAATAAGTAACAAGCTCGGAAGGGCTCAGGTGTGAGTGTGTAGGCGTAATCAGACCTCAATTCCCCCAGCTGACAGCTCTTTTACTCTTTCTGTCTGAAGTCAGCGGATTCACAAAGAGCCAATATATTACTGTTGCCTGGGCACGGAGTTGTCTTTATAGAGTTTCAGGCACGTTTTGAAATAACTTAAAACGCTGTGCTTTTTCCAAATCAGACAAATGCCCTGACTCTTCTGACATAACGTTCAGTTTGTTTTTCTCTCTGTTGAGCTCAGTTTGCTTTTCCCAGAGTGAATGTCTTTATCATGTGTTTTTTTTTTTTTTTAACCTGGTAAATAAAAGTAATCTTTATAATCAAAAATGTGCACGAGAACGTTTTTCAGCAGAGATGCAAGTTTCATTGCAACTGCGTCTTTACAAGAGCTGGGACAAAGGCTCTTTCAGCTTTTGTGGAAATATCTATGCAATAATGTGTAACGTGTCAAGTACAAAAGGTCCCAAGCAGAAGGCTCTTGTTCTGGGATCAAAAAGAAAACAGCAAACAACAACTTTGGGGCAAATTAAAGTCTGAAAACTGGTTCAGTCTGTTCCCTCTTGTTCTAAATAAAACCAAATGAATTATTAAGATCTGTTCCAGTGACATGAATGCTGTGGGTTGTCAAGTAAATACACTCTCTTTGGCTTGCAACTTCAGATGGTTATGGAATATGTAGAAGTTTTTCTTTCCCTTTTTGGATTTTTTATCTGCCATGTATATGTTGTATAATATATATATTAATAATACTTGTGTTTACACCGTTAGATTTGTAATTCCCTTTTTTTTTTCTTATACTGACACTACATTCAGATGGGAGCCAAGAATAGAATTACTGCAACATCCACCTGGGAGAAAACAAAGAAAATACTTAAACATATTTTATAGTGGATCCTGGGTAAGTTATTCCTTATCCTTATGCTAACCTATATGAAACAAATGATGAATGCAAGAACTAAGAAGTTTTGTTAGAGACCTGCTTGTGATCATTGGTTTCATCTGACATTCTATTTTACAAAATTATAGTACAACTAGGATGACTTTTCATGAATTAGTAATTAAACTCTTGTAAAGAAGAGTAAATTCAATCAATTAATCTGAACAATGCGGAACAGGTCATATATTCACTGATGGACAGATTTGTAAGATTTGTAAAAGGTACATTTTCAGATATTTTAACATCAGTAATTATTGTCAGGCATCAACAAGTCCAAGGATAAATTGTGATATTTTTACAATGTGCTCCTGTTATAGCCAACAGTGTCCAGGTGGAACCTGCATGTGCCAAAAGCATTTCCATCCAAAGACAGTAATTATTTTAGAAATTGTCATGTCTATTACAGCAATTTTGTGTACCACGAATAAAAATAGCTTAAAATAGGTTCTAGAGTTACCGTCAAATCTCTCAACACTTTATAAGCTTGTCCTGCTAATGGTCATTATTCCAATGGACATCTCCATTAGAAAAATTGGCAAATGAAACTATTTCCCACACATGGTTCTCATTGTGTCTGCATGATTTTTCACTGGGTTAGCAAATTTGTTCTTATAGTCAGTGAAGGGCTTTTGTACACTGGTCTAGAGAAAACATGTTTTGTGTCTGTGTACCCTATGATTGAGTGGTTGAATTGTATCCTATCACACGCCCTGTGCATTGAATTCCTTGGGTTATAACTCGATAGAGTTTAAGACTCTAAGGAAAACACCAACCCTTTCCCTTTAAATTTTGGGAAACATTTAAAACAAAAAAAAACAAAAAATCAACTTCTATAAAAGTCAGACAGTATGCCGCTTGTAATATCAATACTTTAAGCACTGCTCATATTTTCAAACTGCGGTTTCAGTGGAGTGCTCTAAGTGAGCAAGGTACCTCAACCCTTTCCGGGTATGTGTAATTGAGGAGGACAAGAGAAGCTGAGGATGGCAGACATCAAGTATCTCTGCAATTCAGAAATGAGACAATGAAATGCAAACCTCTCTGTGTCAAGATAGTTGGAGAAGAAATCTTCTATTTTGAGTCAGGATGGAGTAAAAGTAGTGGAAAGGTTATTTTGACTGACATTTAAAACTTAGGGGAAATGCTGTTTTTATGCACTACTCTGTGAAAATAAAGCCAGAGGAATCTGAGAGAAAAATATTACAGTTCCTCACTTATTGGCATTATGATAGCAGTTAAGTTATATTGTATTTGAAAATGTTTATCAGCTGTATACTATAATGCTCTGGAAATTCTTATTTACAGTAACCCTTTCTGACGGGTATGGTGCACGCTGCATGGGTATAAGTAATAAATCGATGCCACTTTCTATTGTGACCAACAGTATGTTTATAGACAATTACTAAACAATGATTATTGCACACTTTGATAGAATTACTTAACAGAATGGATGAGTGAACTTGAACATTTTCCAGCAAATGATAAATAAATTATGTTTCTTTTATCCATCATTTGTATAGCTGGTATTACATACGTCCTTGTAATTGTCTACTTTGATGCATGCAATGTGGCACCAAATTTCAAAGAAGAGTTCCAGCATTTGGAGAGTGCGAGTGGGTGAACTACAGAGTCTATGTGAACGTTACATACCGTCACAATACGATGAAGGATGTTGCTTTATTAGTGCCACAAGGAGAAATTTGAGTGTTACAACAATAAAACAAGCCATATTATCATTATGGTATGACTGTAGTAGTACACTATAGAAATGTACAACCGTACAACATTGCACAACATTGCATAAATATATATATATCATTCAGCATAGACTTTTTGCAAAATGCAGTGGGAGATATTTTCAGAGTAGCATGGAAGTTCATCCCAAACTAAAATCCTCATTACCATTTAAACCCATTCTCTCCATAGTCTGAAACCACACTAGTGTTTCGGCAGTAGAGAATTGTTTCAGCAGAGATGTTCTTTGAAGTCTTTGCTTCCTGCCGTTTTTCATTTATATAGATGCCTCTCTAGAAGCTACATGGACATACAAAAGCAGACATGCTGACAAACAGTCGATATCATTAATGTTAATGTTGAAAGCCTTCAAAGGGAGTTTTCAACATTTAAATATATGCCTTATACTTAAATGTGTAGTCATATTGTGAGGAAGTGTATCTCAACGACTGACTTGCTGATAAAATGTCTCACACTTTGCTACTGTCTCTGTTGGTGTTCATGATCCCTGTGGAGTTCATCCTTCCAGAACTCAATTATGGCACACCAGAAAATTAGCCACCATTAGCAAGCCACCAGCATGCATCACAGGGGGATAATGAATGGCCTTAACCTCATCTCAGGGTGCCCCTTTCCTTCCCACCAAATATTGATATCTTTAACTTTTTTTAACTCTCCGCACTTTTAAAAATATATATTATGCATTCACAGTGGATTTTGAGATCTGAAATTGATTCAACTGTTCTGTCTTTCTAAACCTGAGCTTGTTTTTGTGTCACTGTATGTTAGGTTTTCAGATATGGGAAAAGGCAATGGTACAATAGTCTATATACCTTCGTACTTCCGAAGAGCGACATGTCTTTTTTGTATCCACTGCAGTGATATATGTGTTCATTATATAAGCATGAAACTTAGGTTTGTTGATGTGATCTGTAAAGTGCCACAATGTTAGACAAACCATTTGACTGTAAATACAATGTAGGGATTTGTACTTAAGATAAATACAGAGACAACACTTGTAACTAGCGTAAATCTACAGCAGTTACGATATGTGGGGGGCCTTTGATGGTGCTTCTCCATTAGTACCTATTCAGCCCTACACAGTTCTTTGTGGTTTTACAAATCACGGCTGAGCAAAAAGACAGGCCGACCGGTTTGCTCCATAATTTATAAGTGACACAAACACAATACAACAACGAAGGATATTGTGGCCACTATTAAGCATCTAAACCTCGGCGTTGGGCAACGGTGTTGGTGAAGGTTCATGTAAAAGGCATTAACGCGGTTACAATCACAGTTCACTGTGGCCGTGTTTTTTAAATCAGTCACTATCTCATCACCCTGGGCAATCAGATCTTGGCAGTCGGCCATCAGCCCTAATCACCCGGGGTCGCATCAGGGCTGAGTAGGTGCTAAAGTTGCGGCAGTAAGTGGGGCCAGACCCGACTGGAAATGCAACAATACCATGCTGAGCCAGGTCATGCCGAGTAGGTACAAGTGAAAAAGCACCATGGGTGTCAACATGTCCACGTTTCATCACAGGAAGACTTGTTTACATGACTAATTTTGGTAACCTCCTTTACTTTCATACCCGTAGTTTAATCTTTTTTAAAAGCATCCTCCCATGAAATGTTGAAAATAGACACTGCAATAGCTCCTTATGGAACGATTACTTGGACCTGTTGGATTATTGGACTATTATAATGTAAGATCCGCTTTGGTTTAGTGGTGAGTGTCCCTTTCAATCATGTGGCAGACAGGGGTCAATTGCTTGACGGGGAGATGTATACCTACTTTGTAAATCGCTTTGGATAAAAGTCTCTGCTAAAAGCATAGACATGTGAGATCAGTTATAGACTAAACGTATAATGTGGTACTATGGATGGGGGCTTTTTTCTTCAGAAGAAATTGTTTATTTGAAACCAACACAGTGAAGTATCAGAATATTTTTGTGTCTTATTATTTATAAACTTAAGACAATGACTTGCAAATCCATCCATTATCGTAACCGCTTATTTCCTAATGGGATCACGGGGGGAACTGGGGCCTATCCCAGTGGTCAAGATGCGGGGTACACCCTGGACAGTCTGCAAGTTCATCGCAGGCCCATTGACTTGCATATGATATAAACTGTCATGAAGGTGGGTCTTGAGGGAGGACTCAGTCGCAGAGATATGGAAAAACAGGGTTTATTGTAACAAAAGCGCTCTCAAAGAGTGGATGTCCAGACAAAGTTCAAAACAAGGCTGTGGCAAAACTATGAGCAACGTAACAAAGCAAGGATTAACAAAACTGTGGCAAAGTATCAAAACAAGACTATGGCAAAAGTACAAACAAGATTAACATGGCTGTGGTCAAAACAAGGCTATGGCAAAAGCAACAAACAAGGCTGTGAAAAAAACTATTAACAAAGTATCAAAGCAATAAGGTTAACAAGGCTGTGGCGTGGCTGTGAAAAAATATGGCTATGGAACAAAAACAGTACTATGGCAATAAGGTAAACTAGGCTGTGAGAAACTCAAACCTGACGTGGGGTGACGAAAACAGACAGACGAAAACGCAGTCACACAGGACATGGGAAACGAGGACTATTTAAACACATGAGGGAGGGGAACCCCAGGTGTACACAATAGGTAATCAACACATGACGAGACACCAGACATTCCCCCAGACGGGACATAAACAAATATTGTAATTACAACAGAAGATGCAAAACATACCAGACGTTTAAAGGGAGACATTTTACTGTTCATAGTAATGATTTCCTCATCTTGAATTTGATTACAACAATATGTTTTAATGAACTTGGGACAGAGGATAGTTTACCACTGTGAAATATCCCCTGTTCCTCTAACAATACTCCATGAATATTTGCGAGCTCACAGAACCCTTTCCTGGACTTTTGGGAAAATAATGTTTTCCAATTTTTGTTTGATATCAGATTCTGGCTGCTTGGTAGTCCTTGGTTCATTGTCGTATTGTGTATATAATAGTACACCAGCTGTTCTCTGTGGGTCAAAGGCAGTTCAGCCCAGCCCACGGACCCCTCCACTATGAAGTTACGCCATTGTCAAAGCTCCAGTATGCAGTCTTGCCTAGTTCCACAGTAGGAGACTTCACCTGAAATTATCCAATCTAAATGCAAACTTATATCGCTCTAAAAACATTTGATAGATTTGAACTTCACTATTTCCTTCCTGGATCATTGTAGACCAGTTAGAGAGTGGAGTTTTGATGGCAGCAGTTCAAAATCATGTTCACAAATGGCCTCTTCTTTGCATGATAGCGCTTTCATGCACTTTAGTAGATGGAAAGCTGAAATATGAAGTTTTCCCCAAATCCATGCAGCGATGTCCATGACAGAATTGTCTGCTTTCAATATGTTGCTGCCTGAGGGGAGAAAAAAAAATTACACTCATTCAGTATAGATTTTTCCTTGTTCCCTGAGAGACATTTTTCAGATTCTTGGAATGTTTTGAGGACATGGTAGAGGATGAGATATTTCAGCAGCTTTCTGCAGTTACAAGCTGAAGAATACCCTTTTGAAATTACTCCACTTTATTATCTACTTTCCCTTTGCCGTCTGCTTCTCCAATGTGCTCTTTTTATTCTGAATCTTGTTACTGACGACTGATCTCATTAGTTGCAACATATCCCCCTAGTTTGTCTTTTTTCATGCTGATCGAAAGGTTCTTACTCACCAACATATGTATCTTTTTGTTTTGTTTGTTTTTATTGTTACTTTATACCTCCAAACTTTTTTTAAATTTCCCGAATGGTAAATCAAATCTATCTATCTATCTATCTATCTATCTATCTATCTATCTATCTATC